>CM046046.1:38536204-38926204 GCA_025215565.1 Flaveria ramosissima
AAACAAAATATACACGATGCTAACTCATTTGAGCTCATAACTGATCCCTAATGAACGAATGTGATATACCACAGATTCTTTGAACAAAAACAAAAGTACACAAAAAAGCAGAATGGTCAAATTTTGTGCACATGATGAACAAGGAGTGAATACCATAACGATGAGATAAAACAGCATGCTCAAGTAAAGTCACCGACTCTCATATGATAATCTTCGGCCCAAACGAAGCCTAAATTGAAAGAGGATTTCACGAAGTTTTGTTAGCTATATTGAAAAACCATAAACTTGGTAGCCAATCATGCATATTGAAACAAAGAGTGAACATATTTTGTACAAATGTCATTTCAAAGGTGAATACTATTTAGTAATTATTATATTATATACGGCTATAATTATCTTACAAAAATATTATAATGGTAACAACAATCATAGTATCTGAACTTTGTACACTTATATAAGCAACAGTTATTGGTATTCCCAAAAGCAAAACCAAATATTCCAATCGTTCTATGTTTCCGAATTAAGATTCTTCCACTACCCTTTTAATAAGTAAATAATAAAATAAGCTCAAGTTTGGTGATTTTCATCATCATCTTGGAAACCACACCTAAAACCATCTTTAAAAAATTAACAAGAAAAGTAAGTATACGTTTGGAAATGTAATTTACCTAGATGTTTTGTTGAGTTTTAAACAATAACAAAACAGGACTATAAATAGTCTAGTGGCCAAACTCTACTATTCAAAACTTTTGTGGCTGAAATCAAGGAACCTAAAGATTACTATTCCTAAAGTTCGTAAATTTTTTATAGTATACATAATATAATATAATGATTATAATTATAACAATAATAATAGCAACAACAACAACAATTAATTAAGATGTCTATGCATAACAAGAAAGAAAGAAATAGATGGAGGGAGAATGTTACCATATTGTGATCTTGGGAATGTGAGAAATTTTAGGCCAATCTACACCGGTCTCTTTTTCACACCTTTTAATGAGGTGTAAACTACCAGTTATATCAAGTTCATTCAGATCTTTGAAACTTTCAATACCATCCGGTAGAGAGACTAAACTGTCACAATCCAATAAATGCAACTTTCTAATGTTTGGAAGGTTACTCGGTAAAGAAACTAATTTCCCACACCATGATATTTTCAAAACCTCAAGTTTTGGAAGGTTACTTGGCAAAGAAACCAAATTCCAACAATGGGAAATGTGTAATTCTTGTAAACAAAGAAATGTATTCATGGTGTCTTCTAACATGTTTTCTTTGTCATCATGGAAACACTTCAAAGAAGTCATGTGCTCCAACTTAATGACCCTAAGATTGGGTAATCTCCAAAGTGGTGGAATATGCTCACAATTCTTACACCAATAGAAACGAATTTCACTCAAATTTCTTAAATTGGCCATCCAACTTGGAGAAATAATCTTTCCCATGTAATTATATATACTTAATTCCTTGAGACACGGATTTGGTTCTAGGCCCTCGAGAACCTTTTCATCATATGCCAGCAATTCCCTTTTACTTTCTCCAAAGCCCGACCACCTTAACTCCAAAACTGACAGATTTCTTTTGTATTTGAGATTGGCACTCTTGGCCTCACTTAAACCTTCAACATTCTCAAGTGGTGATATCTCCAACTTCCCCTCAAGGAGATTTAGATCCCCCAGTTCCCCTATTTTAGCCCCATTCTCAATACCAATAGGAAACCACGTAAGTATTCGGAGTCTAGTTAATTCTTTGATTCCTGGTGGCAAATGCAAGAGTGAAACACAAGAAGTGATGTCCACACGTTGAAGATTAACCATGTATCTCAGGCCTTCAGGCAACTTATGCAGTTTCTTACAAGAACTTAAAATCAACACTTGTAAGTTTCGGAGATAAATAAACGATTCAGGTAAAACTTTTATACCTGATTCTGATAAATTCAAGTATTTCAGATGTTTGAGATAGGAAATTGCATCATGCAACTTATACAAATAGTAACAAGAACTTAAAACCAGCACTTGCAAGTTTTGGAGATACATAATAGACTTAGGTAAAACTCTCATACGAGATTTTGAGAAATTCAAGTATCTCAAATGTTTGAGTTTGAAAATTGGAGGCAATGTCCTTAACTCGTAACCAGGCAAGTATAATACCCTTAAATATACGTGGTTGAAAATTTGACTAATTTGAAACTCATTAATGTCTTCCAACATTAATATTGACCTTAATGATTTCAACTTTTCTAAATCTTGGGGTGAAAAGAAAAAATTTGGATGTTGTAAGCTCAAATGAAGCACCTCATTTGGGATTATAACCTTCTTACCATATTCTAGAGCTAAACAATCATGTCTCATCACATGTCGTGCCATGTCATGCATCAAATCATGCATGTTAAACCTATCCTTTTCAACAACCTGGAAGAAGGACCTCCAAACCAAACAATTAAAAATTTCTTCTCCAAGCCCATGCAAATCCATTTCTTCTGTGTGTGGAATAAACCCATTTGACACCCACAATGGAATTAATACCTCCTTTTCCATATTATAGCCTTTAGGAAACAAACAACAATAAGCAAAACACCTCTTTAAATGTGGGAGCAAATTATCATAGCTTAACTTCAAAGCAGGCAAAACCTTAGTTTCTTGCAACTCCCATATGTTGCTATCTTTCACACGTTGCCACTCGCTTGTACTTTTTTTCGACCACATTAAGCTACCCAATGTCTTCAATGCCAAAGGTAGTCCTTTACATTTCTCAACTATCTCCTTTCCAATAGGCTCTAGCTCACTTATGTGTCCCCTTTCTCTTCCTTGCGCAAATGCAAACTTCTTAAATAATAACCACGAGTCCTCTTCTGACAAACATCCCAACTTATGTTGCAACTCGGGAACCTTAGCCATCATTTGACTAGTTGCCTGGGATCGTGTTGTCATCACAACGATACTTCCTTTCGCCCCACAACTTAAGGTTTTACTTAATTGGTCCCACTTAGTCTTTTCATTGTCTTCAATCCAAACGTCATCTAGCACGACTAAAAATTTCTTTCCCTTTAACTTGTTTTGACAGGACTCTTGCAACGTCTCAAGCTGTGTAAGTTTACACTCACGTTTTTCTACAGACTCGATGATTTTTTTCATTATCTCTTTAACTTGGAAGTTTTCAGAGACATATACCCAACATTTAAACTCAAAAGAATTATTCACCCTTTCATGGTTATAGACTAGTTGAGCTAGAGTAGTCTTTCCCACACCTCCCATACCCCATATAGCATACACCCGAATCTCACCATCGTCATATTTTCCTACATCTTCATTACATATATTTTTAGTTACCATCTCCATCTCTTTGCTTCTTCCAAAGATAAATAATGAATCGTCTATAAGCGAGCTAGTTTCCCTATCTGGCATCTCACCTACATTGCGCGCATCTACATGACTTACGACACCAGGGGTCAAACTTAACTCACATCTCTTGGATGCAATGGCATCAAGTTTTCTTCTTATGGCTTTAACTTTGTGAGCAATTCTAACACGAAACAAAAGTCGATTATGCCTGGAGGAAAAGAAAGCTCTAACCTTGTATTTGATGCCCTTTTCTTTGAACAGACGTCGTAGCATATCCGCGGTTGAGATCTCGTCCAGCACATTTTCGACCTCCAAGGATGCTGATCTGAGTCTTTTAAGCCATAACTCTACAGCATTTTCCTTCTGGTGCTTCTCTTCTGCATCTTGAAGAACAGCTTCAATCATGTCAAAATCATTCTTCAAAGTCGAAATATCGTCTTTGAGTCCCCAAAGTAAAGCTACCTCTTTGATAACTTCAGAAGTCAGCCTCCCCACCACCTCACTCACAAGGGCAGAAAGAGCTACATCACCCATGATTATTATTATTATTATTATCTCAAAATACTATGATTTTGAGCCTTAAACTACACAAATTAACATCTGATGTGCTCAATATAACCTCTAATGAAGATCTCTAAACCAGTACACACACAAGGAATTAATGCTAAACCTAGGGATCAAAGGCAGATACTATTAGAAGAAGACACGCAATCTCTAAACAAAATAATAATTAAAGATTTGTTAATTCAGTTTTTTAATGTGATTAACTAAAATAAAGAAAATGCAACCTGATGGCCCCCAATGAAATGTAGGTAGATAACTCCGGCAACGGAGCTTATCAATCGAAGAAGATGAATGACCTGTTGATTTTGCCGTCGTTCCGTCATCCGGTTATATCAGAAAAAACTAGCACAAAAATTTGATGAAAAATATTACTAGTTCCAGTGTCACTTGCTAAAAGGTAACAAACACCACTATTCATAGGTACTTTTTTTCATAGACGAAGAAATATGAGTTAAAAATATCTTTAAGAAAACATATCTGGTGTTTGATTTAGGTTTAGCTTTGCGTAGGCCATACGGTCTAGGTTTGATATGCATGGCTTTATCATATATTTTATGTCGGAAACTGTTTCTCATAACTTGAATTTATGATCTCAAGGTTATAAAAAAACAACATTTCAAGTTGATTTAAAGTTACTTAACAACAATCTTAATAATATTTAAGTAATCAATATATTGAGATGAACATGATACCTTAAAAGAATTTTTTCTTAGATTTTTATATTTTTTAGATGAAATAAAATAAATTCTAAAGTAACTGAGATCGGAAATACACTTATTAAGAAACAACAGTGAAAAATATTGTAGATAAGAAGATGTCGCTGATTTGATTATGCAAAAAGTTAACTTGAGAGTAGTGATTGAACTCAATATAGCATAATCAGATGAAACTTACAAAAGCAAACATTCATTAATCAAGATAAATCCCACAAGTTCTAACTATGTTTATATAGGATAGCGTCAGGGGCAGGGTTTTGATGCTCAATTGAAGGGGAGGCTGCTGTTACAAAGAGTTGTGGTTAGACGTGGGTGGTGGCAATTGGTCGCACCCAACAGCATACTGGGATGCTAAAATTCATCCACATGCCTTTGGTTGGAACCCAAATCCTAGAGTAACAATTGGGGTTCCACATTTAGGATTAATGGTATAAGCTGGTGTAGTACCAATGGTGATAGTACATCGTGTTCACGGCTACGTAGTTTGTAATCTCATTTAGCAGTTTGGTGCATTGTGTACTTTGGAGACATATGGATCGGTTTTAGAAAAGAATAAGGTAGACTTTTTTCCTCTTATTTGGGAAAAAGTTAGTGTGACTAACTCATATGAGTGTTCTGTTTGAATGTTTTGGGATAGTTGATATGCATTGTTTTGTTACCAACTTATGGGACTTTGGAAAGATCTCTATACGAGTATCTATTTTGACTTCAAAAAGTGAGATTCTCTCTCTGTATATGTGTGTGACTGCATGTTTGTGTGTGTGTATTGCCTTAAAAGGGTTGTGTGTATATACATATATCATCCAGATTTGTATACAAACTATATGATCTTTTAGTATCATAAACAGACTTTGTTCAAACTGAAAAGGAAAATAAATCTCCATTGTACATATTTGTAACCCACATGACTATGTTCAAATTACAAAAACTAATATCTTTCCATGGATTCACCCACATGCTATGCCTTTTGTGTATAACTATATATATATCAAAACAAAACTGCTTTATTTGATCTGCAAACAACACAGAGCAAACACTTGTTAGTTGGTTTATATAATAGACTATAATATACAAACTTCTTTGCATTTAACGAAACATATTCACCATTTTTTAACATTCAATGCAATAAATACATACTTTGGTAAGATATGACAAATAAGTTTGCATTAAATGGTTAAAAGAAAAGGAAGTTACCCTGTTTGTTATTTGTTAGAGCCAGTACCATTACACATCTTCATCTCCTTTGGAAGTTGAAGGATTTCATAGTAAAAGCAAACGTCACTGCAAACAATAGACAGAAACCCACCACCGCAGCGGCGGCAACACCCAAGAATTCGTGGCGGTACCCTAATTCATCTTTCAGAAACTGTCTTAATGGAACTGAATGCAAACCATCAGCAAGCTTTATGGGTTCATCCACATCTCCATATTGTGATGTCAGCAGCCCATACAAGCTCCATGCTACGGGATTCACCCAATAATACCATCTCCACCATATAGGAAGCCTCTGTTGACGAACGTTGACAAAATAAATTCTTTTGTAATTTTAGAAAATAACCAAATAATAATAAAAGTTTACTTACCATTCGAGCAATCATAAATCCGCTGAAAAGGTTCCACAACATATAAAAAGGAGCAGCAACAATGGCAGCGATATTATGGTTGGGTGTGACAGCGATTGTCATCATTCCGAAGAAGGTAAAGTACAACAATGTGAAGTACATAAAATATATGTACCAAAATAATTTCAAAAAACTCCATTCAAATGAAGCCAGAAAGTAGAAAATAAGGCTGTACACAAGCGATTGCACATACACATAAGGGAACTCTATTGCAACCTGAAAAACATATAAAACAAATTTGTTAAAAATATATGTTTTATTAGTACAAACAATTAAGCACAACTTACCTGCGCAAATGCAAATGGTAGAGCAGAGTACATCCCAGCTGCTCTCTCTCTGTATGAAACAGACCTTTCTACATAAACCACTGGTTGGACTGAAGCGGCATTGGTAATTCCAATAAATAAAACTGCTGCATACATTGATCCCATTGCATTAAATATATCCTGCTGTGTTTCCCTGAAAAAAAAATATATGAATTATTTAATTAATGGTCAAAATAACTACCTTTTGTATGATTTCTATTTCAGGCAGTGAGCAATATTTTAGGCAAGAGAAAACCAACAGACTTCCAAACTGATGATTTAAAGTTCTGACCTAACCTAGCTGGTTTCATAAACACAGTGCCACATCAGTGCCTTGCTAGCAAAGACATGGTCAAAACTTAAGAGTCAGGTGATCATTTTTTACCAGTAACATGGTCAGATTACCGTAAAGCAAAGTTTTTAAAAGCTGATTACCATTCTAGAAACCAAACCCAACATACTGCCTTTTTATGTGACTACCCCTAAATCAAAATATTCAGATTATATTAAAATAATTTACCTTTTATCACCAAATTTCCAACACATTGTCCCGAACATCAATGATATGATTACTGTGTAGAAAAACCGGACAGCTGTATATTGTGGATTCCGCCAGTACGACAGATTTTGCTTCCAAAGGCATGCAAGAAACTGACCTAAAAATGTCTGAGAATATTTGGTTGGAAAACTCAAGAACTTTGAGTTCCAATCTGGTTTGCTTAGATTCTCAACTAGTTCTTGGTTTTGCCTGAAAAAAATAAAAAACATAACAAGATTAGACATTGTTTGTTAAAATAAATCTATTACGAGTAGAAAGTATTAAGTCAAATATCAGCTTACAAATATAGATCTGATTCACGGTAAATTTCAGCAAAATCTACACCAAGACGGCTTTCTTCTGTTGCCGAAGTAACCTCAAGAATCCAAGCAGCTGGGTTATCTCCAGGTCGGATTTTAGGAACTCCTTTTACCGCCTATCAATAACTCAATATTTAAGCAATCGAAACGAGATATATGTTATAAAATTTTGAAAATAGATAATTTGTTATCAAGAAACACATACCTCAAAAAACTGTATTAGTTTTTCGGACCCGGTGCCTAAAGGGCCAGCATAAATGAGCTTTCCCCCACGTTTCATCAGTAAAAGCTATAAGATGAATCTGTCAGCCTAGATGGAATGGTTGGGTTGGTAACGGGCCAAAACAGGTTTGGGTCAATATCAGAACTTTTGGTATGGATTAGTTCAGGTTGGCTCGAAACACTTTTTTGTTCAAAAATGTACTTATTTATTGAAAAAATAAAAGAAAGGCTTTATGCATCAAAATTGTACTCCAAGGTGACTTTTGACCAGCATCTTTTTTGGTCTAATTTATTTAATTCTGCTCATTTGACCCGTTACAAATGAAGGAAAGCACAAACAAACTCATAAATACCTCGTCAAACGATTCGAAAATATCAATGCTGGGCTGATGGATGGTGCAAACAATGGTCCGGCCCGTGTTGACTATATTTCTGACCGTTCTCATAACAATGGCAGCAGCCCGTGCATCGAGTCCTGAAGTAGGTTCATCCATAAAAACAATAGACGGGTTAGCAACTAACTCAACTGCAATTGTTAATCTTTTTCGTTGTTCAGTTGATAATCCATCAATTCCAGGTAGACCAACTAGGGCTCCCTTGAGTGGATTTAGTTCCACAAGTTCCATAACTTCTGCTACAAAGTCCTGAAATTTAAGTGGTCAAATTAAAAAAGGATTAGTTTTGGTACTGATTATCTTTTCATTAAGATTTAAAGTCACAATAAACTCCTTTGATGTTAGAATAAATGCTTCTGATTATTGGATTATTTGATTTTATGAATTAGGGCATAATGAATCTTAAAACAAATGATAAGTTAATTTAATTGAGTTCTTACCCTTTTCGTTGATACATCAATATGAGAAGGTAATCGAAGCCAAGCTGAAAACATCAATGCTTCATAAACGGTCAAACACGGGGAATGAACATCGTTTTGTTCACAATAACCGGAAATTCTTGCAAATGTTTCTTGGTTTTTAAGGTAACCCGAAACATAAATATGGCCTGAGATGTGGCCACCAGTTTTTCTGCCAGCTAAGACATCCATAAGAGTAGTTTTACCGGCCCCACTGACACCAACCAATGCAGTAAGGAGACCTGGCCTAAAAGCTCCAGTTATATTGACCAATAATTGTAATTTGTTGACTGATAGACCTTGTTGCTTTAATTCCTAGAGCAAAGATTTAATGAGAATGATGGATAAGTGAAGAAAATATTATCATTGTAAAACTCTAATATACCCTTGGGACATCGACGTAGTAACTAATGTTGCGGAAAGACATGGTGAGAGGCTGAAACGGAAGAACCATTCCTCTATGACTTTCCCCTTCGGCGCCTATATTAAAGGTGAAGATTATAGAGAGCAGTTAAATTTGACAAGTTAACTTCGATTGAGAAAGAATATATATTTACATAACTATATAAATCCCTATTACATACCAGCATATGAAGGTGAAAGCTGTAAGTAATCTTTTAACTCAATAATAGCAGATACAATCCCATTTTTCTTCTTGTGCAACTTGGCGGTCTGCCGAGGGATCACCGCTTGATGGTTTCCAAGAGCTATATATAACATAATAAATAAACTTAATTATACTTGTTTGCAAAGCCATGTTAAAGATTAATTAATACGAATAATATTTACAGATTTCTTAAGGCGCCCAACAATTAAGACAGCTTTAGAGACCATCCAAATATTAATTTGATTTCTCCTTATGTTGTTTCCAGTGAAAAATATGTCAGAAAACTGTAAAATGACATAAATGCCCATATCTTTAAAGCATTTTCCATATCTAGAGGTTATAAAATGACAAAAATGCTCCTAGATATACTCCAAAGAATCAACCCTAGATGGATTCTTGAAACTTCTGTCACAACTTTGCATCTCTAGATGTAACATAAGCTTTATATTACGAACATTTAATCATTGTAGAATTTGTAGACAAGTTGCTGAAATCAGAAATACAAAACCAATACATTATCCCTAATTGTCATAGCAATGAAATAGAAAAATAAAAAACTTACGGTTAAGATATGTAAGGAATAATGTGAAGAGAATGTTGAATAAAATTGTGTAACCAAGTAAAGCACCAACTCCAATCCAGTACCAATAATCTTCTGGGAACAGGCTTCTCACTTTCAGTAGCATAGTCCCCAAAGGAATGTCGGTATTGTTTCCAGCTGCCTGCACACCATAGAAAATTATACAATGAGAAAATGGGTCATTTGGGTGTACTTTATTGTTAATGGATTAAAGAACAGAATTATAATTTTTAGCTTAAAAGAGATAGATCCTACCTTGTCCCAAGTATCCCCCAAAAATTCATTGACTGAAACTGCGTTTTGGGCATACATCAAAGGGGAAAACCAGTAACCCCAGATCCACCATGCTGGGATGCTATCTGCAGTAATATTACTGATATTGATTTACTTCCAATATGTATATATTATTAGCCTAATTGCATACAAAAGTAACCAGTTTTTAAGAATTCTGATCAAAGGTAATCTGATCCAATAACATTTCATACAAAAGCTAACGTGTTGGTTACTTTTGACTATGTTGACACGTAATTTTTGAAAACATATTTTTTGTGAAGTTCAATAGTTTTTTTTCGCTTAAAAAAGATGGTTACCAAGGATAGATCGGACCGAAGTTGGTTACTTTTTATTATAAAACTAGCCCTATTTCAAATATTGAGATGAGACGGCAGGCCTTGGAGCAACCAGTAAGGTTGCTGCTTTGTGACCTTGAGGTCATGGGTAGGGGGTAAAGTTACGTACATCTCGCAAAGGGAGGAGCTAAGTCAAGCAACATGTACGCCCTTTTTATCAAATATTGAGATGGATACAAGTTAACAATATACCTCTAGAGAGTATAAATCCACCAAGTGCCATGACAACCAACATGGCAAACGATCCAAAAGTATTAGCAACTACCATATTTCTGCCTAAAGATCCCATCACACGAAAAAGACCAATTGACATTTGGTTCAACAAGAAGTACAAAAAGAACTGCTTCAAGCATCTGCAGATATAACATAATAAAAGTAAATAAATAATGGGAATAAAATATTAATTTATTAACATAATGAAAGTAAATAAGTTGAAGAAATGTACCTCGAAAATTGGGGGTCAAAACCAACCAAATAATATGTGACAGCCACCCAAATACCTGATTCTATAATTGACGAAGGAATACTTAAAAGCCAAGAAGGAAGAGTGTAAACCCAGCAGGGGTAGAAATGTAAGTCTCTATGCTTGTAGATAACAGGAAGTTTGGCTATTAACATTGGGACCTCCATAAAACCGTTGAATAATATCATGACTATAGCAAAATAAAGAGCACCAAGATAAACTCCTCCATCACTAAGTGAATTACGATGCAAAGTTGTACGGAAAAATACACTAGTCATAACTAAAACCACCAACATAAGCTGCAAAAAACAAAGAAATAAGTCATTTCAATTCGAAATTTTGAAGGAAAGTAAATAAAAAAGGACTTCAGTAAGATACTATGTCTCAATTCCTAATCCTAACAACTATCACAATAAAATTGTACTTGGTCTTTTTTTTTGCTTTGTCTTTTTCTGCTTACTCTTTTATTATTAAACTCTTTAGAAGTAAAAATTGGTAATTGTTGCTTAAATGAAAGTAAAAAAGATAAACGGGAATATTTTAAAAAAATCCAAAAGAAAACGACAAAAGGTGAAAGCTAACTGGTAGAATAAAGAACTGGTGCATAGTATCTTGCTATATTATGTAATAATATGCGTAATAAACAATAAAAACATGTATACATATACCTGAAAGTATTTGAAGAAATAAACCAACGACTCGCGTTTTAGAAGTAACATCTGCCATTGGAAACTAATTTTTAGTAGCTTCATTCTTTTTACACCATAAGTGTGTGTAGAAAGGGCTGCAGGATGATTACGACATTTATCAAAAGGGATCGCCAGCTCACGTGATAAATAGTTACCAAGGAAATTTGCTTGAAATACTTCTACAAATTTTTCAACGGGAATATATTCATAATGTTCATCACGTGACCAATATTGTTCTTGATCTTTTACGGATGTAACCTGAGTGCAAAAAGAAAAATTCATGTTTGAACAAAGGGGGATGATAAGGGGCTGACGTGTAAAGGTGGCCATTTCAACATATTTACTTATGAATGTGTAGCCTATAGAATTATTTTGGCATGTAGCTTTTAAAAACTTTTGTTTTTCAAATATAAGCACTTGTAAAAAAAATCTATGGATGATAGAGCTTTACCTTTTACTTTGGAAAAATAAGATTCTAAGATAATCTACTCAAAGTAGCTTTAAAAAAAATAAGCTTGGCGCTTTTGAAGGCAAAAATATCTATAAACCCTTCCACAATAGTCACGTCTCTCATAAGTATTATATATGTCCTTTTTTAAGTCATAGAACAGTTATACGCTACAGTTACAACTACTTTATCCAAACTCTTCTAACCAATGAAAACCTCTAGCTCATAGGTTCAATTAAGAGCTCAAACCACTTTTGCTAAACATATCCAATGAGTTACAGGGCAACCTAACTCGATCCGACCTGTTTTGTCAAGTTACACAACCCAAAATGCCTATTTTTCCTCCTCTACAAGTTAGTGATATGAAAAAAAAAATAATAATAAGTGATGTTGCTTACTTCTTGTAAAAAATCAGCCACATTTTTCCTCTTTGGACACTGAAAACCCATAGAAGCAAAGAAAGGCACAGCAGCATTGCAGGGTCCTTGATACACAATTTGACCTTCACATAGTAAAATCAGATCGTCAAACAGCTCAAATGTTTGAGGATCTGGTTGCAATAAAGAGATGACAGTAGTCCCGTCAAGAGCACGAGTTGAGTGTTTAAGGTAATTAATGATTTGATAAGCAGTTGAGCTATCAAGGCCAGTCGATATCTCATCCATAAAAAGAACCCGTGAGGGTCCCACTAGTAGTTCTCCTGAAGTCAACCGTTTCATCTGACCACCAGAAATCCCTTTACGCATTTCATCTCCTGCTAGTGTATCCGCGCATATATCCAATCCTAAAATCTTTGTACACATGTCAGAATTATACAGCACTCTAAAATATAATTTGTATTCAATGGTCAGGATTTGATCTTTTAAAACAATTGTCTAGCGTACCTTCATAAGGTAATCCACTACAAGACTCGTCTTGTTTTCTCCAAGTGCCACTGTCTAAAGTGAAAAAAGTATTGTTATAGAAAATTGGCTAGCAACCTTGATTGAATAAAGCGCAACCAACTTATATTGAGCTTTTATCATGGTAATATATTAATTTCTTCATGGATAAAGTTACAAACTTTCAAAAAGTTTCTAAGGTAAAGAAATTTAAACTTTTCCATATTCGGTAACAGCTTTCAGTTTTAACAACTTCCGGTGCGTGGGTGTGGGAAAACCAGAATATATGAACAAAAAAGATAGAAGATGAAAGCATGAACCTTTATAAATATATCAAGATCTTCATCTGGTCTAATTCCAGCATTTTTTTCTCTTCTTAAGAGTTCCATAATCATATCTGTTATCAAGTTTTCATAGTACCACATTATTATATTTACACAACTAAAATGCTGAAACAATTCATAATTAACTTAATTTACCTTTCTTATAACCAAAACCTTGACAAGACTCTGCAAATTGAAGTGTCTCCCTAACTGTCATTTCAGCCATATGACAATCTTGTTGACTGACATATGCACAGGTTCTTTGAGGTACAAATTCACTTAACTCATGTCCGTTATATGTGATTTTTCCAGACAACTTCACAATGTACAATGTATTATACTCAAAATCCGATTTCATTGTTAACTTCTCAAGTATGACCGTAAAATTTAAATCATGATAAATTTTATAAAAATTTAGAAACCTTTAATCCACGTCCAAGACGTCCAGCTAGAGCCAAAAGTAGTGTCGTTTTACCAGAACTTGGGGGCCCCAAAAGGAGAGTTAATCTGAAATGTTAACATCAAAGTGACATTAATTGAAAATTAGAATGGCTAAATGTATAAAATATAAAGAGGCATCTCAATTTCTTTCTTGGGTAATGGATTGTTTCTTATTAGTAAAATGAAATATAAAAATTTCAAAATATTATATACAAATCTGTTAAAACATTCTTTCTTGGGCATGAAGAACTTTTTTTTCTTCTCTCTTTTTTTCTTTCCTCAACTTAACTCCAGGAAAAGCAAATTAGACACAAATCTGTTAAAAATAAAACAGATCATTTTCAACAACGCCCGCTCACCCCGGGGGAGGTATGAAAGTCAGTTGCCTCAAACTTAATAGAAAATAATAATTGATAGTTGATTACTCAGAATGAAAAAGAATTAACATTAATTTCTTGGGTTAATTCTTTTTAAGTTCAATTTTTTTTATCATCGAGGAAATAATGTATTGCCCATTATAACAGTTTGAGGAGAGCCAGTTACTTTTTACTCTGTGAATATTCAAGCACAATTTCGACATAAATGTTTACCTGGAAGGTCTAATAATACCACTAACATCATTTAAAATGCTCAATTTTGTTCTTCTGCCAGGAAAAATCCTTAATTTCCTCAGGAAAGCCTTGTAAATGTGTCACAGGGTAATATGTTAGTCAGTAACATAATATGTTAGTATATTATACGCATAACATTATATCCAATATAAGCAATCTAGAACAAAAAACTAAATATTAACACACAATTTTGTTCATCCAAAAACATACCTCACTGATGTTATAAACAGAATTGGGTAAGGTGGGCAATGCTCTGCTCCCCACATGCACAAACGCATCTATCCGCAGATTCTCAAATCTAACTTCGACTTTCGGAAATTTCAGATCAACACTAGCAAGAACACAATCAGATATACATGAAATTAATCATACATAATCATAACTTCCCACACACTTGAATACTTGATCAACACCTTAAAACTGATTAATAACACAATTAACAGTGAAACAGTCAACAAGCTATAGGCTTACTTATCAAACCGCTGTCGAATCCTATCAAAAAACAACCCAGGGTTCGAATTCACCGTATTCACCAACTTATCCAACACCATCTTCTTCTCTTCATCATTCAGCTTACTAACATCAACAAGACTAAACTCCCCGCCCATATTCCTAAACACCGACGTTCTAGCCCTAACAAACGTCGGCGATCGCTGCAATGCAGCCAATTGCAGCGCTTCATCATCATTATCCTGCGTCCTCACGAACAAATTCCCAAGAGAATCCCACATTGCAGCAATGAAACGATCGAACAAACCATAGGGAAATGGTTGAGAATCGTGAGGGATTTAAGGCAATGGATTTGAATAATTTCTTCATTTTCTCAACAACTTTTGAATGTTTGAGATGAGAAAGGTGGGTTGTTGAAGCAAGAAGGTTCTGTGTATTAATTGAAAATGGTTTTGATAATCGAAAAGTGTAATTTAGTGCAGAATTGAATGGAACACTCAATCGAGAGGGAGAATGTGTGAAAATTAGGGTTTTAGGTTGATTTGGTGAGAATTGGGGAAGAATGTGAGAAAATCGTTTGTGATAGTTGTTAAAAACAGTTGAGAAAATTAGTTTCCCTCTTGATTTTTGATTCTGCATATCTTGATAAATTGTGTGTGTTAGACATTTGCTTATGAGTTATGAAATATGATTTGTACCTACGTGTGGCAAGAGGGTAACGTTGAAAAAAAATCTAACTCGAATGTTAATAAAGTAAATGGGAAAATTACATATTTCCCTTACAAAATCATCAATTATATATATATATCCAACTTAAAATTTTATTTACGTATATATTCTTGTAAAACTTAATTAATTACATATATACCCAAATTAAAAGTTTAATTATATATATCCCCTTTTAAAACTTAGTTAATTACATATATACCTAAACTAAAATTTTAATTACATATATCTGCTTTATTAAACATAAATATTACTATTTATCCATTTGATTATTTTTATTAAAAATAACTTATATAATTAATATTTTACTCTTATTTTTACACTATAAAATTATGTTTTTTTCTTTTTACTAGCTTTTCGAGTTTTGATTATTTATTAATATTTCTATTCTAACACTTTTTATGTTCTTTTTATTTTTTTTAAATTTGATGCTAATTTTTTTCAAATTCCTATACGAGACACTTCTTGTCTTATTATGCAACATGATCCGAACACATATTTTTATGTTGCATAATGAGACTGTAAGTGTCTTGTACAAGTACTTCAAAAAAAGTAGCATAAAAAAACAAAAAGAACATAAAAACCTTTAGTATATAAATATTAATAACTAATTAAAACTCGAAAAGTAAGTAAAGAATGAATAACATAATTTTATAGTGTAAGAAAAAAAAGAGTAAAAATACTAATTATATAAGTTATTTTTAATAAAAGTAATAAAATAAGTAATTATGTAATATTTATGTTTAATAAATCGGATATATGTAATTAAACTTTTAGTTTGAGTATATATGTAATTAACTAAGTTTTAAAAGGAAATATATGTAATTAAACTTTTAATTTGGGTATATATATAATTAACCAAGTTTTACAAGGGGATATATGTAATTAAAAATTTAAGTTGGGTATATATGTAATTGATGAAGTTTATAAGGGGATATATGTAACTATCCCAAAGTAATAAAAACAAAACTAGTGAAATTTTATATAAAAAGCAAAATCATCACAAACCTATGTGATGATATGAAAGCATTGATAATATTTACAACTTGATATAAAAATGGAAAACATTAAAAAAATTAACGTTGAATTGTTGGAACGTTTATAAAAATAGTCACATTGCAAAGAAAAAAACCAAACAGATAAAATATAAACGTCTATTGAAAAAGCATGTGAAAATATAGTTTTTTATATAAAAAAGTTATATATGTTAAAAGTTTGAGGGAATAAAGGAAAAAAAATATAAAAGTTTAAAATTTTGAATCAGTTTTGACCATGTCTTGACATACTATTTTCTTTTAAATGAAACGATATCAAAATGTAGATAAAAATGAACACATCACAATGATATATTTAAAATTTTATAAAACATAAGATTTTAAAATTTATAAGTGAAAAACAAAAATTAATAAAGTTTAGATATATTTAAAGCCGAGGAGGTTGAAAAATGCCAATTTTTTGAATGTCAATTAAGAATGATTAATGGCATGTCTAAATTTGCAATTAAACTTTTAATACATTCATTTACATGAAAATTGTGATAAAGATAATAATGGTAGTGATGTTGTAACTACATTCGAATAAAGTTGTAAAATTGCATTACTCTTAGTGATATAAAGTGTTGTTTTGATGTTTTGTATAATTTTAATTTATTGATGGTCTTATGGTTTTAAGAAAAAATTATAAATCTGATTTCTAGTCCTATACTTTCTATGGATTTGATTCATGATAGCACTCTTTACTTTCATCAATCATCAATGCTCTTTAAGTTTAACATCATTAAATTAGTAAGTCAATTTTAGAAGCATTTTAATTATTAATCTTACATTTTTACACAAAAATAATAATATAATCCCATTACAAACCACCCTTCCTATCCCTAAATATACCCAAATTTAGATAAGTGCATTAAATGAGTAGTTATATGTATTTGCATGTGTTTATCTTTACAATAGGTATATTAAATGTTCATGTGCTTTTTTTAGCTTTTAACTATGATATAACTTGATGGTGTAATAGATTTCATTTAATAAGAAATGCCACATATCCTTATCAAAACTTTAATAATATTATATTTTACTTAAAGAACAAACTTTTGGGTGATTGAGAGGGAAAAAAAATTGAAGATTTCCTTAAACAATGACTCCTCCAAATTGAAATGTTGGAACTAGAAAAAGAAGATTTCCAATCAACCTAAACATGCCGAATTATCAATTATTTTAATTTATATGTAAAATGGATTAAGTCGATCTTCAACGAGCAAGCGATATTTGGATGTGGATTGGATGAGACTCATCGGGTATTCTTACTTCAATCGATAAGGAACAACGTGTACAACACTTCTCTTGCATCTAACCAAATTAAATGTTCCCTATGGTGTAACCGGGTCACAATAAAATTGTTGTGTTTCTTGTAGAACGATGATAAACATAATTCTTAGACAAGAGAATGTGGTTGAAAGAATGGTAACTATCCCATCATAAAATGCCAACTATATTGACCATGTAATCAATGCTCAAGCTCACATCTGTCTAGGATATTTGGGGCTGGATCTCTTGGTGATACGAAAAACACTTCTCAAAATACTTTTTGATTCAAGCTACTTTGAACGATTGCGCATTCATCCCATGTACATCGAAAGGCAAAAAAAAAACTACTATTTGATATATGATATTTGAGTTTTAATAAAATGCTACCACATTATTATATTGATTTTAATAATAAGAAAAACCAATATGATGTTCGTCGTGATCTCTTGGTGATTGTCTTAGCTACCACAGTCTCACTTTAAGTAGAGACTGGATCACTTCGTGATCTGATGTACACAGTCTTACTTTCCACTTTATGCATAAAATTGTTTCTCACATTTACTATTTTTATACAGTAATTATGATATATGATATTTGAGTTTTAATAAAATGCTACCACATTATTATATTGATTTTAATAATAAGAAAAACCCATATGATGTTCTTCGTCTACGTATAAAACCAAATCCAAACCATTAACTGAAACCCAAACTGAAAATAACTGACGCTATATATTTCAAATCTAAAAATACGATCGTTGTCAAGCACGAAGAATTCAAATCCAAATCCAAATTCATAAACATAAATTCCTTTAACAAACAATTAAAATCGATATCTAATATTTTATCTTTTAATGATGAAAACTTAGTTTGGCCTCCATCCAATTAATGATATCTTGCCCAATTTCTTCACGCTCGGGCTCGAAAAGAAGATCATGCAAGAACCCGTCATACAGCTTTATGTGCTTGTACTTCGAAGCCGCCTGGTTGTACAAATCTTGAGAAGCAAGTGGATCCGTTACTTTATCAGCGGTTCCATGCAGGACGAAAAAGGGTACAGTCACAGACTTGAAGTTACGGGTCAAGTGAGACGAGATCCGAAGAATCTCATGGCCCGTGCGGATTCTCATTGGCCCGGTGTACACTAACGGGTCGGTGTACTTTGCTACAAGTGCTGCAGGGTCTCTAGAAACTGGAATGCCCCTTTTGTTGGCCCCTTTGAATTGGTATTTTGGGGCCACAAGTGAGAATAATGGAGCTACAGCCTGCATAAAGTCACAAGAAAAGAGTTATCATACTTTTTAGTTTTAATTCTACAATTCTCATGTGATTTTGAAAAACTTATATTTTTCAAAAATGTGCACATGGCAAATACTATACACAAAAATGACAAATAAGAAGTCACATTAGCAATTTCTGAAAAATTAGCAAAAAATAACAAGTCTTTGCTACAGTCGATGATAAAATGTAACTTGGTTGCTAAAAAGGGTATAAAAATGCAATTTTGTTTCTGTTTTGCGCCTAGTTTAATGTTGGTTGCTGAATTGAAAAACGTGCAAGTGTAAAATTTCGACCATTATTTTACTGCTATTCATTTTCTTGAACTACATTTTCCTATATGATTTTCTTTTAGGTGGTAGGTGGGAGTTGAACGACAATAGATAAAAAAATTTGGTTGACTGTAATTCATAGCTTTTGTTTTTTTAAATATTATTATTTCATGAAAAAATAACTTAAGTGTATAAAGAATCTCATTTTGTATCAGATTTATTTCTATAAACAGTTAAATCGCCAAATCATAAAATTTAGCATTGCATTTGGTCATTTACTAAACTTAAGTCAACAGGTCAACCCGGCCCCAATTTGATCCAACTCACATGGCAAAATGACCCAACCCAACCAACCAACCCGAACCGTCCATCCCTGCCCATCTTGCCACCTCAAGTGTGATCATAGAAGTTCCATATAACGATTTTAGTTCCTTGTGTATGTGTGTATATGTATGATCATCATGCATTGATGTTGTTTAACTTCTAGTCTTCTAATGTTTTTATTTCCCGGGTCCCATTCGTCAGGTGCAAAGAAATATAAATAAAGATATGGTAGTAGGTTCATGAGGGCATGAGGCAAAAGAAAATGATGTAGATGAACGAATCACACTATTAAAAATGCTTTTTTAACAAAAATGGACCATGAGGTGCAAGTAGGTACTTACCCCGACAATAGGATGTGAAGGAGTAACACGCAGTGCGGGTGAAGTTAGTATAATTCCTTCCAGTAGTTTATTAATGTAAGGATAGCTAGCAGCCTAATTGATCAAAAGTAGTCAAAATTAACCTTCATAAATGAACATTATTCCCATATAGAACAGTAGAAAAAATTTAGTTCTAAAATTACCTTTAAAACCACAGCTCCACCCGTTGAGTGCCCATAAAGAAAGCACGGTATTCCTGGGTGATCTGACTTGATCTTTTCCAGGAAAGACCCCTATTAAATTGAAAAACACATGAAAGAATCAAAATGTGTGAATATATGCACACATTAATATGAATATGTACATATATACATATACTGAAATACATATAATAACATATACACATACCAACAAAAAAGTATGAGGGCAAAAGTAAACTCACAGTATCCGCCACAACATGATCCAGTGAAGGTACATATCCATGCAATCCATCACTCCCTCCATGACCTAAATATGGAAAAGTTCATTATAATTATAAAAATAGATAAGTTTTTTAAAAGAATGTTGTAACCCGGTTTTATGGCATATGGTCAATATTTTCCCAGTAAGAAAAATATAACACATCATACCTACCTATCCAGTCCATTGCATATACCCCAAAGTTACATAAATTGAGTTGCCTTGCAAAATCAGCATACCTCCCACTGTAAATTGCATCATTGGACAAATTAAACATACCATTATATTTAAGTATATATTTAAAAGAATAGTTCGCTGTTGACATATTTTAATAAGGCTAAAAAATGAGAAAGTGAGGGGAGGGGGTTACCTATGCTCGTTCAGTCCGTGTATGATGATTAAAATACCCCTGGAAAAAGAAATCAGCTGAATTAGCAAATACAACTAATGAATTGATAAATTTTGTGGACTTTGCATTTTTTTATTGGGAAAGGAGAGATCAGTGCTTAAGTTTGTGTCAAGTAAGACACAGATTATTAGAATGTAAAGCCATAAAGAAGAAAAATGACTGAATTTGAATATTTCATTCAGAGGGTCTGAGGGCCTGATTAAAATCCCCAACTTTGTGTTCTACATTACACGAATTCACAGATTCCAGAACTTTTGTATTATGAGAGCATTTGACTTTAAGACAGAGTTCATGATAATCTAAAACACAAGAAAACAGGTTCAAAATGCCCACTTGAAGAAGTGAACAAGATAACCCCTTTGAGAGAATGAAACATCTCACAATCCAGTGATTAACTTACCAGGTTCAAGTACAAAATATAGATGATAAATCTCCAAACTAACCAAATAAAGCTCAATAATGATGATCAACTATAGTACAGCTTACTCCATCCTCTAAAGAGACTCTTTAAGTCTAACGAATCACTTTTTCAAAGTAAAAATTGAAGGTCTGTATAAGCTTCTGTGAAGAATTTTGTAATGAAAAAATAAAAATAAAAAATAAAAAATACATAGCAGAAACACTAATGCAAATTACAGATACTTGAGTGGAGACCTTTACCACAAACCTAAGTAAACATTGACAACCAGCCCCTGATAACAATAATCAAAACCTACAGTAATCATTTGAAACCATCTGTGTAAAAATCAACGCCCAATCTTCTGAATTCACAATCAAATCACAAAGTTATGTTAACTGATCATCATCTAAGAACACATGTGATCTCAAATAGTTTCGCATGACAAATTCAAGCACGAAGAACATCAAAACATAAACACATCACCGAAATTCCAATCATCACCTCCCGAAATCCACCAATCTAATCGTATAAGCACACACAATATCAAAATTCACAACACATCGCTTGAAAATCACATAACACAAACCTTCCGAAATGAAATTCACACCGATTATACAAAAAATCGGCAATATAGCTCACCTAATCTCACCGGAGTATCAAAATTCACAACACAGCGCTTGAAAATCACATAACACAATCATTCCGAAATGAAAATTACAACAATTCAACCAAAATTCAGCAATATAAGTATATATAACTCACCTAATCTCACCGGACATCGGAATCCACGACCGGCAAAACAAGGCGTTTCGTCCGGTACCGAAGAACAGACACGTGGCAGCTTCACACAGGTTACTCAAATCACCATCATCATCATCAATCGACGACTTCACCATCTGAATTCCCTCAGCGAGCGCTCTCCGCCTGACCACATCTTCGTCAACATCTCTCCGCCTGAACGAAAACTTCCTCTTCGGAGAGGACGGAGGCGACGGGCGGTGGTGGCGCTGCTGGCACCGGCGGAGGTGGAAAACGAACCACAGGAAGATCGATTGGATGAAAATTAGCACACGGCGGAAGGAGGCGGAGGAGAACACCGATCGCCGGAGGTTTTTGACGACGGGGATGATGCGGCCGCTGGCGCCGGAGGTCAATTCTTCCACCTGTGATGCTGCTTCCATGGCGTCCGTACAGAGTTTTGAGGAAGACGATGATGGGGGTTTGTTCTTATAACACGTAGAGGGGCTAAACGTTAAAATTGTATAAAGTATAGATGGTGTGATACGGTGAGTATATTGAACCGTCGATGTATGCTAAGGAAAACTAGCGTTGATTTCGAGTCGAGTTAACATCGACTCGGTTTGAGCGCGTAATAATACGAGTTATGCTTGTATTAGTAGCGGTTAACTAGAGTTAACGTTTGATGATCTGACACGTTTACTAGTTATTAGTTTGTTATATCTATTTTTAAATATACATCCATACTATTATATAAAAAATGAGAAAACATAATTGGAACTTTGTTTACAATCATCAATCTTAATATTTTTAAAATTCTTCAGCTCTGACGCTTGCGTGTTCACAAGGGCGAAGTGGGGGGAACTTACTTTTTTTTTCGTTGGTAGTGTTAAATTTTAGTCCGGTAATGTTAAATTTTAGTCCGGTAGTGTAAATTTTTGACCCGGTAATATGAATTATAATATAAATATCGAGTTCGCTCCTCTTAAACAATATTAATTTCGCCCCCTCCTCCCTGCGGGAATCTTCAAGCTCCCCCACTACATGTTCATATGTTGTTCTCAGGTGTGGCACTTTCAGACCAGACTAGAAACGGCTGCGGATGGATCATCGTCCGATGTGGGCCTTATGCCTTTTTTGATCGGATGCTCTCGAGAAATAGTTATTGTACAGTTTTCAAAAAAGCTATACGAGTTTACTTAACGAGAAAAAAAAAATAAAACATTTTTATTTCTTTATTTGTTTTTATCTTCTTACATTTATTTTTTTCCTTCTTTTCATTCTCTTATTTCTCTTTATTTACATTATTTGGAATGATTGATTTTAGCCTTTATTATTCTTTCATTTATATAATTTTTTCTCATCTTAAGTGAACTCGGAAACATAACTTTTTTACTTTTATTTCATTTTCTATCATTAAAAAAACTCTGAAATACAACTGTATTTTTCATTTTCTTCCTTTTCCCTTCTTTATCTCCTTAAATAAGCTCGAAAACATAACGTTAGCGCGGGTCACGCTCATTATATTTATAATAAGACATAAGTCCTTGACTATTTGAGATGAACACCATCCTATTATACTATTAAACCATATGTTATTTGTTAAATGAAATAAATAATCACAAAAAAAAAGATTCTTGGTTTTCTTGCTTTCGCTTTCTCATCTGCGCTCATCAAGCAAAGTTTGCCTTTTGGGAGGCAATTAACTGGTCACAAATGACTAGTCAATTTAATATATAAATTCAGGCATTTTTTTTAATATGTTATCGCTTTTTTTATCAGTATAATGTTGACTTATTAGTCCATATATGTGTGTATTAATGTGTATTAATAATGTGGTCAATGAAATTCTAGCTTTTACTTGAGCTTTTATTTTTGTTGTGAAAGAAGAATTTAATATTGGGACTGAAATTTTGTTGTAAAGGAAAATCAAGTCATGTTGGGCTTTTAAAATTATTGATTTGGTTCGGTTTGGTTAATCGGTTACGAGAACAAACATAACCAGACAAGACCGTAAAATTCGTTCTAAAAATAAACTTAACTGATTCGTAGTCTTTTTTGGTGTAAACACCTGATGCTAGTTTGGTTATGTTGATTAATTCAATTATGGTTTGGTTACTTATTTTTTTATCATCCTAATCAAATTTGCTAAACATTGTAAAAGTCCGAAATCAAACTTATGTGATGACACATGCTAAACAGAAAATAAATATGAATGTAAAGAGTCTCGTTTGTGAATTACTATTAACAAACATACTATGGTTTACATTAACTAATCTAATGTACTTAATTATGCAAGATTAAGAACATGTATGATACAATTAAAAACGACGAAAATTTCATCAAATGTATAAGAAAACAATTTGTAGATGATTATACACCTAGTAAGTCAATAACAACAAAAACTTGTATCTCAATAATGTCACGAGTGACATGAAATTCTTTAATCTTTATTTACTTGAAAATTTTAATTTAATGGCTCACAATGACTTTCCGAATAAGGAAGTGGTCCTAGGCAGAAATTAATGGGAAAAAACACGGTTACGGGTCCTTTTCAATTATGAATTATATAAAAACAAAATTTTGAAAGTGAGAGTTTTTAAACTATAATATTAAATATATGTTAAATACTACACTAACTCTAAGGGTGGCACTTAAGGTGTCCATATATCGTGACCTGGCTGCTCGTGTGCATTGGAGGGTAGAGCATGTGGTAGGGAAGTTTGTGTTCAATGATGATACATCATATATTTTAGCAAAGGACGAAAATTGAATAAGGTTAGATCGAGTCGCGTCAAAACAAATAGAGTTAAAAAATTGCACTATTTGTAGCAAAATTCAGACTTTTAAGATTTTTGATATACGAGCTATAATGGTTATTAAATCAAACTTCTAAGATTAGAAAATGACTTTAAATGATAATATAGGCGACCAAACATACAAACGTATCCGGCAGATATTACTCATAACAAACCTATGGATAGGGTCTAGAGTAAAGGAGGAGGGAGGAGTTGAGGTAAACATTTTACTCTATCCCATAAAATATAAAGAACGCTTTTATTGAGGCCAAATCACAATACATGCGACCAAAAAACTTGTTTTACTTTGATAGCATACAACCAAACCACGATACTAAATACTTTAACCGATCACAATGAGAGAGTGTTTAAAGAGTCTAATCTCATAAGTTACATTACAATTAATTTTGATATCATTAGGTGAAGTTTGTGGGATGGAGATCAGAGAGAGAAGAAAACATTATTCATGTGAGAGGTGAGAGAGAAAAGAAGAAATAAACATCGATGTATAAACATACCAAAAAAAACGTCTGTAAAGATGAAGAGAATCTTAATATAAAGAAAATTAGAATGATTACAAAATTGGAATACTAAATTTTGGAAAATTAAATTAGAGAAATATAAATTACTATAATTGAAATCAACTAGAGCTTAATTCGTATATAAATACTATTAATTTATGTGATCTAGAATAAAGCACTTGTCAAGCTCTAATAGAACTTGATGCCAATGGGGTTTGTACAAGACTACAAGCCCTTGTGTGTGTTTGAGATTAATCGACATATTCACAAAAATAATAGTGGCTCATAATTATCGATTAGGTTTTTGTTGTTTTATTATATGTTATAGCTAGATATAGTTTTACTAAGCTACGTATCAAACAAATAAGGTTACATGCATTAAGTTCGTTTATCACGTACCGTGATACTAAATTAAAAAAACAAAAAAAAAATATGGTAGTAAATTTAATTTTAAATTGACAGCTTTGTTGAAACAAGATTTATAGCCAAATATTATAATTGGACTGAGAAAAATAGAAAATGCAAATATGAACAAGTAAACATGGTCAAGTTAAACTAACTTAATTATTTAACAAGTAATCACTAAACATGGATGAAAATCTTTAAATCTTGTACCTTTATGTTGCTAATGCAATAACTTCGTTAAACGCTCACCCAATACTACTATGGACGTGTATTGAGCATGAGTATTTTATTTTGCCATAAAAGTAACACATTTTTACATCCTTTACAAGTGGAATTAGGAGAGGGTTAACAAAGTCTACGGACCCGTTAATCATTGTAATTTATGGTTTTCATGTATAAGAGTTTTTTTAAATCTTTTGGAAAACCAAACTTAACTTAATCATAATCAATAGAGAAGAAAAGATAACTTAAGAAAAAATAATCTTTTAAGAAGCTCTAGTTCTGTTACTACTTACAAACAAATAACAATTGTTATTGATGGAATATGGGTAGGTACCAAAACAATTATTTGTTGGAGTGTGATAAGACTATTCTTTTGTCCTTAGCGTATAAAAAGTCTTCATTATTGATATTGATTGACTGTTTTTGTTTTTAGGTTAACTACACGTATGGTTTTTGTGATGGGAAAAAAATAATAGATACCAAGGGGTGAGGGCGCTCACGTCGTGGCCTCACGGCATGTGCCAGCGTCGAGCGGTAACACCACCATCGCCCCTCTATACGCCGCATTTTTTCTATTTCTCGGCATGTAGACGCCTGGACTTTTGTGTGTGTGTGGGGTATACTGGTGTGGTGTGGCAACACCGTCGCCATCAAATTTGAGTTTGTGGTGTAGTGTGATATGGTAAAACGTGATTGGTGGTGTGTGGTGTTCATGATATATTGGTATGGACAACCCTCCCACCCTAAAAAAAGTAGCATGTTTGAATAACAACATTCAATTTACAAATTTAGGTATTAAATCAAAATTACTGTAATTTAACATAATGCTATTGTAAGTAACATCTTTGGTAATAACTTTTCATCTTAGTTTAATATATAAGTTTACGAAAGCTAACCAAAATATCCAAACTCATAATAAATCTAGAAATTGTTACGCAAAAGTCAAAACCTACCATTTTGTTTGTTAATATTTATATATGTTACTTAACCAAACCACAATGATCATCTATGTAACTAGTTTTTTTAGCCGGTAGAATATCCTTTGGTCAACTTAAATCTCAAGATGTAGATCTTGTCTTCACATGTAGCTCTTGTCGTCATATCATATTTCATGTCATCACAGTCCTATCTAACTTTTGTCACTATATAGAATTAGTTTTATACTCGTCCGATGGCCGGGTATTCTGTCGTCATAATACTATAATTATATTTCTTTCTATTTTAAACAAAAACAGTGCGTACAATTTAGTATGTGAATATGTTAACGACAATAAGTAGGCAAGAATTAAAAAGCCCGACATAGAAAACAACCATAAACATGAGTCCACCTAATAATTATAGAGTAAAAAAGTCTTCACCGTCCGGTCTAATCATAATTCATCAATATTCCATTATAACCATGTAGAGCGATGACAAATTCAACACTTATAAAAACAAAATCAACAAAGAGGATTGTACTAAACAATCTTTGACCATATTACATATATTCAATATCAACAATTATAACCACTACAAAACATTTATAAAAAAAAAAACTCAAGTCATCCAAGTTGCCTCATCCCTAAATTTTCTTTTATAGTTGAATATACATGAACCCTCCCGTATCATTCTTGAATGAAAGTGTTGCATTATGTATTATGTTTTATGTTCATGGTGATTCTAATTTGTGTGCGTTTGTAAGTGTGTAAAAATTGGTGTACCAGACAATAGAATATCACATGTAATGAAAGTAGAAGATAAAGGCAAATGGACTATAAAACATTAAAAATAATGGGAAAAATTATTAAAACCTCATACTTTAAAAGTAAAAATAGAGTTATACCATAACACAATTTTGACAAACACATTTTCTAATACATGCACAATACAACTACTAAATAACCATGGAAAAGTGAGTGTTGTGTAAGACAAGTTCTTAATTTAAATATTTGAGTAGTCTGTTTTTTTAATCCCTAAGTAATACTACATACCTTTGAATAGAAGCTAAATCTGCAGTGTAAATTTAGAAGCTTAATGTAAATGTGAACAACCACCGAACGCCATAATAAAGTTGCACTTATAATGGTATAATATAAGACACTAAATTTTCTAAAGCATTAGTGAACAACACACTTTACATGGTAGATTAAAGTTAATGAAGAGCTCAAGCAACCTTATATAGTGTAAAAAAACCTTACAAGAAGGAAGCCACTTACTAACTTTGTTTACTTTAAACACATGAAGTAACTGCTACAGTAACCGGTTAGAATACATATACACATGTTCAGTTTACTCTACATTCTATCCCACCAACAATAACCCAAATACAAACTAAACATCTCATTTTTATATTAACATACATTAAATACAAACTCAACCTCTAACTAAAATAAATATGATGACTTACGTTAAGACTTAACATATAATCTATACCTAGATAAAGTTAGAAATATATTAATAATGTATGTGTTCTTAATAACTGACTCTACTAATGACCTAACACCATGTATTTTATAAAATATACACCGTATAATATTTGTAAATATATATAAATTTAATATTTATGAACTTTTTTATTTTTTTAAAGTTTAATACTAAACATGTTTCTAAAATAGATACTTTACATAATATTAGAAAAATACTAATAGCGTATAAGCTCCGAAAAAAATATATTTTAGAACGGACCAAACACATGTTTTATCATGCACCTTATAAAAAAATTTACAATATATAATATTTGTAAATACATATAAATTGTAATGAAAGCAAATGTTCAATCATTGTTAAGAGAAACATCGTATTGTTGTAAAATATAAACTCTCTTATTAGAAACACATTCAGTTTAAATTTTAGTATGCAGACATATAAACTTTTCATACCTCATCGTTACGCTCTCATTGTAACTGCGATTTGTAAAGAGAGAAATGTTTTTTAAAAGTAAATTATTTCTACATTGTCTTCACTTTCATGCTGTAAATTATCAAGCTTTAACACGAGCTGATCACTGTTGATTCACATTTTGTGTTTTATGTCACATCAAAACAATAAAATCTATTCAAGATTACATATGAAACGGTTGTAAACGAAGACCATTTAATTCGAAGGATACATTTGTACAAAAACAATAAATTTTACCACTTCATGATGAGTCTTGCTCTTGAATACGTGCTGCATCTTAAAAGATAACCAAAAGCATGTGATAATTAAGAAATGTAAAAGGTTTAAAGAGCTTAACAAACAAATATTGTATGCCAATAAGAGTAAATGAATGTATATTAAAAACAAAAATAATTTAACAGAATGCTTGCTTTTATAGGCAAGTATGGACGGTTTCAAGGTGCACAACCACCCATGTTTTTTTACTGCTGCATTCCAACCTGTGCAACAACTGCCACCCCTCATAACTGCAGCAGTTAATTGCCAAAAATAACCGCAGAAAACCACCCTGGAACCGCCGTAACCGTCGAGTTTAAACGGCCAGGATTTGATTTCAGCTTAATCCAACGGCTGTGATTACTTTACCAACGATTACACTCACCGCTAGTAATATAATATATAATGTTAGTGTGCCTTTTCACCGCCACTATGGCCCTATTTTTGTCACTGTCATTTGCGACCCGTAGAGTATTCCCTCTCTCATTTATTCGAGATTGTATCTTCTACCTATACCCACACATATTATTCGTAGTCTAACGCTTAATCTCCTTCCGCTCCTCCTTTGAGAGGGTTGGAGACAAAAACATTAGTTATGTTTATCGAATGAAGTTTACTACATTAATTAGCATATTTAATCTGACTAAGTTTTCTTTGTAATTGTCTCAATTGTAAACATATAAAGAATTGATTGATAATATACAATTTTTTAGTATTTTTTTAATCATCATCCGGGATCCATATTGCAAAAGTAAGGGTCTACTTTCCCAAATTTGACCAAGTCATACTTTCTTTAAGAAATTTTGTTTGTTTTTATTACATACATTATACCTCCTAAAACTTGTATTACGGTCTCATTAATTTATGTTGTTTTGTTAATTATTCAAAACTACATAAGTAAAAAGAAGAAGACAAGTTTTAGTTTCTAACAATAAGTGAGAATGGAATTAAGTCACTAAATCACTAATCACAGAATTTAAATCATAAATGATTCTTAGCTCAAATGGTTGAGATGAGGTATACCAAAATCTTATTAAAATAGGAGGAGGTTCTGGGTTCAAATCCCACATGTGATTAAAAAAAACATTTCTAGGTTCGGCCTCGGGTTGCGTACTTGAGCAATAAAGATGATCGGGTAGGCCAATGACCTGATCCAGTTTGCTGTTAAAAAAAGGGTAATTGGATTTTAATAATCTCAAGTTTCATTTATGGGCGGGATTAATCTCAAATCAGTAAATGTTTATAGATATCCTCAACTTTGAGTTTGTTTTCCTCCAACGATCCCTTACTAACTGAGAGTTAACTCTGATGGTTTTTTTGATGACGTGGACTGTTTTTGTGGCCAAAACGCTAAACAGAAAGTTAAAATATATCATTAGGTCCGTCAATTTGAAACTTCCGCACTAAAAAACTCGTCAATCTCCACCTCCTGATTTGAACCACCGAACTCGTTGGAGTTAGATTTCAGGTGATGATGGAGGTTAGACAATAGAAAATGGACCTAATTGAGACTAGGCGGTGCTGGAGTTAAAAAATATCTTAAAATTAAACCTCATTTCATAAAAAAAAACTAATAAGGGTTAACTTTGTAAAAAATCATTGGAGAAAAATAAGTTTAAAGTTAGTAGTGCCTGTAAATATTGTTTGAATTGGGATTAATCCCGGCCAATAAATAAAAGTTGAGATTATTAAAATACAATAGGAGTGCCTTTAAATATTGTCTGAGTTGGGATTAATCCCCCAATAAATAAAAGTTGAGATTATTAAAATACAATAAACAGAATTTGAATTTTTAGATCTTTAATAGTAAACCAGTAAGGCAGTAACAGCCCAAACTCTTCGGCCCAGCATTATCGGCCCACAATATTAACCAAGCATGCAGAAAGCTGGTCCAAGCCCAGCTAGCACAAAATCTTGCACGACAAAAATAATATGTATGTTTACATATATTTTTGGGTTCATAATTTGGATAAAAAGATTGTGATTTGTGAATGAGAAAGGAAGCTGAGGAAGACAATAGCTCTTTTTTATAGTTAAATGTGTTTTTCATTCATGAGGTCTAATAGAAATTATCATTTGAGCTTAAAAGTTTAGATTTTTATATAGTATGTTTTTTTTTTTCAGAAGCTGGTGAATAATTTACAATTTATTTTTTAATTTTAAAATTAAATTATTTACAATTTATCAAAAGTATCTTTAGAGTTTTTTTATCAACATAATCATTAACTTATTTATTTCTTTAACTATTAAAAATGTTTAAAGTAACTATTAAAAATGTTTAAAGTGTTTCAACGCTTTTCAATTTTGAAGTCTTAAAACACATATGATTTTTTATGACTAGATAGCCGCCCATGTTACAATTTACAAGCATAACATTATGCTAAGAAGCGAGCGTAATGCTCCTCTAAGCCTCTAACGTTGTGCTACAAAACAAAGAGCCTAGACCGAAGTTAAGGCCATGTTTTGAAGGCTTTAATCGAGATCTAAAGTTATGGTCTTTTAAGATATTAATTTTTATGTTTTTGTGTGTGTTTAGAGTAACTTTACGATGGAATTTTCTCTTCAAACAAACGGCCAATTTTATGAAAATGAAAAAAAAATTAAAACAAATACATTTTGCAAGAACAAATAGTTTGACGAAATAAAACACAACCTAAAAACATTGATCAAGCAACCTTCTTGATATTTACAAATCAAAACTAATGCTAAAAGCTTAAGACCTTAAGAAAGTTTAAAGGCTCCGTATAAAGAGGCTTAAAAGTAACTTTTTTTTTTAATATACAAGACCAGCTCATGCCCAACGTAACATGAAAACTAAGGTTACGTTTAAGATGTAGAAAACATATATACTTAACATAATATTTAAACAACTTTAGAAAACTATATTTAGTTTTACGCAATTAAGCCATTTCCCACTATATAAAATTCTATAATTAATTCTAAAACTAATACTTAATTCAAAACTTTATTTTCCTTTAAACTTTATTGGATGAACATTATATAAAAAGTTTCTTTTTTCTTTCACAAAAGAAACATAAAGAAGCAGCAAATCTCTTTCCATATCCAACCATCATTATACTTGTGATCTCTCTTTATATACTTCTTTTTTATGTGTTTGGGTTCTTTACGGATAGATGTCATGTGAAGTAGTAATTGTAATCTGTCCATTCAACTACAAAAAAGAATACACTATTCAATAACTAGACGTGTGTAAGGCTAGACCTAACGTTCTCGTGAACACATTACAACCGCCATCGTTAACTACCATTATACCACACAGACATAACACTAGTAGAAAACTTGGTATATATGATCGTATTTTTGGTCATAAGTCGCTCCCTTATTGTGATTAATTTACGATCGAAAAATCAGTTAGCAAACCTACATGACTAATCTCATTATTTAGCGACCGAATTTATAGTAAACGTCTTGTTTTATTTCGTAAATCTTGTGACTTGATTTGGGATATAACATGGGACCTCGTTTGCGATTGGACTAACGGGTGATTTTAAAATTTGGTTTTAGTTAATGAGTTATTGTGTAAATGTACGGTTATAATCATGTATGCCTTATTAATATACTACTGAAAAAGATATAACTACATACAACTGTAACCTGTGCTTTTTTTAAACGTTGGTGTAAACTTTTGCTGAACCGATCTGTATTTTGTGAAGTACAATAAGTTAATGCGTAAATGTACAAGTTGTTATGCATAACCCATTTATTTGGTGTTTTAAATTTTAGCTTAGAAAAACATAATAGACTTTTGCAAAAATCCTACAAGAATAACAAAATATTAAAAACAAATGCTGGATGTAAAATATCGTCCCGCCGCATTACGCGGACACCCTTCTATAAAATATTAAAAGAAGGGCCGTTTGAATATACAAAAACTGATACGATAAAAAGTACTTGTTACAACTTTAACGTTATCACGGATACATGAAAAGCCTAATAGAGTGACGTGAAATATTAGAAGTACGAATAAAAACGATTCATGGTCATAAGGAGTTGAATCATATAGGTTCAATGCACAATGATCATCATTAGTGGGTTCTTTGTTTAAATACATTGGTAACTTCTTACTTACACCTTTATAGAAAAATGATATATTAGTCTTTGAATGATCAAATCAATAATCTGACCTTTAATTAAGATGAATTTGGGTATATTATTAATATTATTAAATGGGTTTTAATAACCATAACTTAGATAACACATAATATTTTCATAGTAAATTACAGTTTTAAATTTGACGTGTAAATTTAAAACAACCTAACAATAGAGGCTTGACGTAATAGTTCGAGCAATAAATAACATTTTGAAATTCTCCTCTATATTATAAGTGTTAACTTACAGACGTATATAAGTACACTTATTTTTTATTTTGTGTTATCAGTCAGTCACGTATCGACTAATCGCGAATTTACTAAAAACTTCTAAACAACTTGGCTGCCTCCATATGAGTAAACTACCCTCAACAAAGGGTCATTATCATCCAACCGTTGGTTCACACAAAAAACCTAAAAGACAAGGTACTTTTTGGTCCACATCCTTTTAGTTTGAGTGAATGAACAAAAGTCATCCACATACATTTAACAACAACTAGAAACCAGTAGATGAAATCACACACTATATAGTAATCAACCCAAGTCACAACCTCTTTAACCATAACATATACACATAGTTATCATCAATACAATCTTGTTACATATGGCTCCAGATAGAGATACCCTAATGGCTTCCTACAATGCTAAAAGCACTCCAACGAATCACCAAAAGCCGTCGAGGTTGTCAATGGATACACTTCAAAGAACGATATCAGATATCTCGTTTGAGTTGAGCAAAGAAGTAGATGCGGTTGCTGATCAATTGAAGCTTCCCCCTATTTCGGAAGTTGAAGATGCAAAGTGCGAGTGTTGTGGGATGTCTGAGGAGTGCACGCCTGAGTACATTGCGCGAGTGCGTGAGAAGTTTTTGGGGAAACTGATTTGTGGGTTGTGTTCAGAGGCCGTGAAGGAGGAGATGGAGAAAAGTGGAGGGAAGATAGAGGACGCGTTAAATGAGCACACACGCGTTTGTGTTAGGTTTAACAGGTTTGACAGGACGAACCCAGTGTTGTTCCAAGCGGCGGCCATGAAGGAGATGTTGAAGAAAAAAACAAGGTTAGACGGAAGTAGGGCTAAATCTCTTAGTCCTAGAGATCATAAAAGAGGTTATGGTAATCTAAACAAGGGCGGACTTGCTAGGAGTTCAAGTTGCATACCTTCCATCACAAGGGAAATAAACGATCGCGAGGTTGTCAATTAAGCAACCTCGCGTTCTCCATACATTTCCATTTGTGTTGTCCAGTCTTAACATTTCCACAAGCGATAACTAGAATATCCATGTTAGTGTAAATACTATAAGTTGTTTGTTAGATGTTAACTCCAAAAATAAACTCTCATCTTCGGCTAAAGGCCCGTGGCCTTGCGAGGCATGGGGAAATCGACCCGTGATGTATATAGTGAGAATCTTATGTGTGACATGTTACCTTCAGTATTCTAAGTAAATGTTCATGGCTCTATATTAATTACTAATCTCTTGGAAAACAACATACGTACACTTATCGAAGCGTTGTATCGTTATCGTTTCTTCATATAAGGTCACAACGATTCAAACACAAACATCGGCATATGTATAAATAGTGCATCAATATATCGATCAAACAATGTATGAGAATTCAACTTATTATACGTCACAATGATGACTTTCAAAATACACATCAAATTTCTTAGTGGATATGATCAATACATAAAATTACAATACAACTTATAAGGTGTTCACAGACTTTAAATTGATAAACAACAAGAAATCTTTTACTATGTGTGCATCATGGGTCTTCTATCTTTAACCATGAGGTCATATTCGAGATTAATGATCTACTAGTGTCGTGAAACTTAGTACCAATGTTCGCGTATAACTAACAAAATAGCAAAACGCGCGATTGCTTGGATTTAACTTCGTATTTGGGCTAATTCTTGAGAGCTGGAATGCAACTAGAACATCTATAAATCTTCAACTTTGGTGAATTCTTCACCATTGATCTATTTTCAAGGCTTCGCTTTGCGATGTCCTTCAGCGCCCATGCGAGTGTGAGCTTCGGGTTGATTCTAGTGGTTATGTTGAAGCTTTGACAGATTTCGTAATGAGAACTGATCGCTTCTTTCATGGTCATTTTAAGGTTCTTTGATAACGATTCTTCGATAGCTTCAGAGCACAGGCCACAAACCCATGATCCTGCATGATTGTTCTTAACTGTAACTATGTAGTCTTTGGTGCAATCCTCCTTTTGGCCACAACATTCACATTCTGCTTGAATAATTTGATCATCTGTTTTGGTTATGACATCCAAGTCCTTCCTGATCTTTTCGATTTCAATTGAGATATCTGAAACCGCCTTGTGAAGATTGCACGCGTTCTAGAGAAAAAAGATGAGTTACGACATTCGTTAGCTAAAAAACGCTATGATCTAGAAAGGCTGTTGGAGACAAGCTAGGGAGCTTGCAAGTTAAAATTTTAACGTAGAAGAACTAGTCTCCGCTCTAGTCTATATAGCGTTATCACTACTAGAAAACTGGGCATCTGTACCGGAAGTTGTGTCCAACAAAACAGTCGCAAGTTTTAAGTCTGTTTGTTATTGAATCTGAATGGTGGCAAAATTAGCTACCAAACTGTCGCAAGTTGCGACAGTTAAATTTGGTCGCAAAAATATCGTAAAATAAATACAAAAAATATTATGTATAATCGGTTCATTCGGTTATGCCACACACTAAAACCACAAAATACGGTTAATCGGTTTGGTTAAGTCGGTTAATTTGCTTACGGTTAGTTTGGTTATTTGTTCACCCTATTTTAATGGAAGGCTTTACTCATTGTATGGTAAATTCTGAGAGACTTGTATAAAGATTAAGGAAGTCTCCAACAATTTTTTGGATGCAAAATATGCTTAATGCTAATTCCCCTTTAATTATTGTAACTTGTATTCGTGTATCGTATAAATGAATCTACCAATACTGTAAAGTGTAAATATATCTATCAATACTGTAAAGTGTAAATAAATCTACCAATACTGTAAAGTGTAAATATCATGATTTTAATAGTAGAATAGGTGTAGAGTAGACATTGTATGTATTTATCGGTTAAAAAAGATAACACAAAATGATTCCGTCAAGATTTGAGATAAGCCTTGCTTTCTAAACACGAGCCTAAGCTTATTGCTAGGTGTAGAGTAGAATAGGTCACATTCATGCAATATCCATTAGAAATGATACAAAAGTCTTTTGTTATTAATTGACTAATTGCATGTGATTTCTAGTCAATAATCACTTTGTCCGTTATACTTGTAATAATCTAAAGATCTTTGTAAGGTTCCATTTCAACAAACATTAATCGGAGAAATAATAAGATTGATTAAAAGAGGGCGACTTGCTGATTTCAGCACGATTACCTTTGGAGAAGTCCCCTTTACGATCAGGCGTATGGCAACAGTGTTACATATGGGAAAAACACCTTTACGATTATGTATAGGTTAGTTAAAAGACCAACTTAATTGATCATGTGTAAACTGCACATGCACTACAAATTCAATTCAAGCGTGTTATATTGAAGAACCATTTCTTAACACATGTTATCTTCTTGAGGCGGGACCGGGACAAGTAATATACGAGTCATACTTGGTCCCGTTTCCATGTTCATGTTGCGCGTGCAAGTGATGCAGGTCCGTCAACCCGACCCAGACGGATCCCGAAACAACTGTTTTCCTTAAAGTTTGCATACATGTTTAGTTAGTCAATTGTAAAAGCTATGGGCCTCCTGATATAGTAATAGTGATATGTAGCTCTTATCAATTAGAATAAAGATAGTATTGGACCCAGCCCATTTATAAACGATATTGTTATCTTTGGGCCTTTTAATGACCCAATATGCCCAACAGATGGCAGTTGGCAGTTGGCACCTTAATAAATATGTTACATGCTAACGTGATGATAATGGGTGGGTGATTTGTATTTTTGTAGTCCTTTGCTTTTACTATTCGTACTATTAAAATATAAAATTAAAATAATATACTCTGTAATATTAATACTAAATACTTTCATAGTGTTTCAAATTAAACAATAAATCAAAACTAGGATCAAAGATCATGTAGAGAAAACCGTGTGTGTGTATACAAGCCAAGTTAAGCTTGACTACACTAGAGCTCGGATCGACTCTTGTATTATTGATTTCTTATTTAACGATTTTATTTATATATTATAATAGGTTTTATATGAATCTTTACGTATAAGTTTCTCAAAAGTATTTAGAAAGTAGTCAAAGTTAGGTCATGTTATTCTATGATCTACAACGGAAAAAAATGGATGCTACTAAACATAACCCTCATTAAAAAAATTGATATCCTTCTCACACGAGGTGTACATTCTTTATATACGTTCTATAAAGAAGAATGTACGTTTAACCACACCCAATAATAATACAGATGAATAACTTTTTACTTTAATAATTTCATAGCGTAAAGAGGGTTATTCCATTTTTAACTCTCATATTCACCAACTTCCACGTGAGTGAGGCACGTGCATTGCACCCAAGATCACGTGACTGAAGCAAGACATGTGCTCTCACGTTCATAAAAATAAAAAACTTAACAAAATACTATAAATAAATTTGCATAATACAAACAATTTAACTATACTTATGTTTGTTAATTTAAATTCAAAGCACTTCCGATTACCCAATTAAAGAATAGCACGTGTCATTGACCCACCGCCTTATTGGCTTTTGAACATGAGTGAACCACTCACATGCTCAGCTGACACTCACCTCAACCCACTATCACGTGCTCTTTAAAGTTTAAACTCTTTATATTCTTCTTTTCAAAGTGTTAATACTAAGCTTTTAAAAAGGTAAAATTGTTTAGAGTTTATAGATTTTAGGTGTTAAATCCTAACCCGACATGAATCCTTATATGAAAATAATATGGTTATTTTTATATGACTTAGTTAAACGTGTTCGAACCGTAAAAATAATAAGGTTGTTTTCATATGATCTAATGAAACTTATTTAAATTGTAAAAACAATCTGTTTTAGAAATGCATAATAAGCGCCCCCCAAACCCAATTGGCCTACTCACTGGTTTGCCCTTTATTGTTATGTGCAACCTATTTAATAAACAACTTGTGTTTGTGTTTACTTGTTAAACCAATTAACCAAAGGGATCATTTGTCAGCGTGTTCAAAATTGAAATAAAAAGTATGTATGTGTTCTTAGAGCATTCATAATCCATTTTTCATCCTTCGTCCCTCATTCGCATCCTTATAATTACACTAAACATCACTAACAATCACTCGATCACAACCCCATAATATAGGGCACCCACTCACATATATATGATGAACAGACTGTGAATGCTCAACCTTTTTACAACCCCATTTAACTCATTTATTACAGCTCTTTAACTTGTTTAATATTGTTACAACTTGATTACAATCCATTTATAAACCAACAACTTGTTCACCTTCCATCAACTCGTTTGTCTTGTGTCAGATGGCTTAACTTGTAATATCAAAAAATACACAATTTTAAAAAAAATAGTTATTTTTAACAAACCTTAAAGAGTAAAATGAAACTTAACTCAAATATCAATAAGAAAGAATGGATGTTGATTTCTACAAAGATTGTGAATTAATTATATATACTTTTACTAATATATAAAAGTAAAATGTTTTTTTAATATATAATTTTGATATGATTTTATTGGGGATTGAGAGTAAATGCAAAGTACAATTACCAATGAGGAGGTGAGTACTACAAGAATCATTCGGTACCACTCCTTGGGATCGTTCCATTTACTATAGACTGATGTAAGGAGATAATCCGACGTGGCATTAATATTTTTTTGTAAGAAAATATTATATAGTTCTATTTTTTCTTGATATATTAGTATTACTAATACTAATTATTAAATGTTTAGATTTTATATAACATTTTAAGTATTATATCTAAAATGGTATTTTATAGATGGTGATTTTGTTATACGTACAATCTAAAAATGGTATTTTATAGATGATGATTTTATTAAATCTAAAATACTTCTTATGCCGTCAAACCCCCATTCTAAAAGTGTAAAAAAGGGTTTTGTGATGATAGATATAACACTATCAAAATAAAAAGCATTGTAATATATAAAGAAAAGTTCGGATATCCAAGTTAATGTGCATATCAAAGAAAGATTTTTTACTCATATGAATACAATTTAAAATCATATGCATCTCACGCAACCCCAGAAGTTGTGAATTGAGGAAACCCTAGAAAGTAATTTAGCTTTTTTTTTAAGGGAGAAAGTAATTTAACTTGGAGTTTTTGTTATATGTAATCCTCAAGGTTATGTTTAATAGGTAAAAATATGTATAAATTTTTATATTGAAAGTATAGGTATTGAATAAATATAATAACCTATATATGTCTAACTCATGTGGTTTTGGATTCAACGATAAGGTTATTCGTCGTTTAAGTTTGATTTAAAAAAAATTAAACTTAAACTGTTTGAAGTTGTATTTACTTTATATATTAAACTGGATTCAAGTTTTGAATTCGGCTTTTGGTTGTAAGTTGGAATTTTGATACGATGTAGAAGTCGCCTTCAAATACTCTCATTGTATCTAAAATCATATAATTAGAAAAACACCATTGTTAGCGGAGTAATGGGTTAGTATCACCCAGTCTTATCATGTTGCGACACTAAACTATAGCATATACATGCTTGTTAAACAGGCGACTTGTTTATGACTCGTTTGTATTACCAGTGTTAATAATATCATACCTCTAACTATAAATAATAAAAGACTTATAAGATAAAAACATAGATGAAAGTAATTTAAAATTAAAACAAGTAAATTTACATTATAAATCATATAATTCAAAATCAAAGTTGAAATTTTAAGCGACTTAGCATGCTAGAAACAAGTTAAAAAGTGAGTTAATCATGTCAACTAAAACCAAATCCATTTATCAAACAGGTATTCATTCTTCCTATTTACTAGCAAACAATCCTAACTTGTTTATTTGGTCCTAACATACATCATATTATCTTCATATTTAGTTGCAATGTCACGGGAATGCATTGACGGATTAAATAAGATTAAATATCATTGAACTAGTCAATAAAATCGAACACCAAATTACCAAAAATAAATCGACATACAAGCATATTCTATATTTTTCAAATATAATAAATAATAATAATAATAATAATAATAATAATAATAATAATAATAATAATAATAATAATAATAATAATAATAATAATAATAATAATAATAATAAATAAATAAATAAATAAATAAATAAATAATAATAATAATAATTATTATTATTATTAATTATCATTGTTATTATTATTATCATCATCATTATTATGATTATTACAACAACAACAATAACAACAATTGTTATAAGCAAATAATTGTCACTCGAGGTTCAGGGGTATGAAGCTTTGAATACCACTAGCGAGTTGTATTTCTGTTAAAATTAGTACTGTTAGTTTTGTCACAATGAGAGAAAAATTATCCTTAACCATTTGCGTATAAAAAAAGTGATGAGGTGGATGACATATTCTTAATTTAACACTTTTCACTCATGATTTGCGAATATTTATCCTCCCATCCAGCCATCCAGGTTACGACGTATTGTAGTAGTGTAGTAAACAACCATTATCGATGCCGCCTTAGAGCATCTAGACAAGATTCCACGAACTAACATTTACAATACACCAAGTAAATCATGTGTGCTCAACCATCAAAAAACCCGTGATATCCTTACGTCCATAAATCCACTGTATTATACATGGGTTAAATCCGCACCTAGATAGTTAAGTCAGATGATTGGTCGTTTCAAACCATATCCCTTCTACAATAACAACAACAATAATAATCATAATCACAATTATAATGATAATAATAATAATAATATAATTATTTATATTAGGTTAATGCATGGTAATATTTTTGATATAAAATAGTAAAAAGAGTTGCATATTTTTAGGTGTCACCATCCCCCTTCAAACGCAAATAAACTCTCTACCTCTCTTCACTCCTCAACTCTCTCCTTCTCTCTCTCTTTCTCTAACACCCTTTTTCTACGTTACCATTTTAATTCATCTTCTCTTTCAATTATCCCACACAAAACTATTAATAATAATAATAATCATCTTCATCATGGAAACTCCTCAACATTTGATCACGCCGGAGAAACCACACTCCGACCATTTCACCATCGACGACCTTCTCAACCTCCCCTCCGACGACCCCTTCGATGCCGCCGCAGCCTCCACCGACTCCTCCGCCATCACCGCCACCGCCACCGTCGACAGCTGCAACTCCTCCGCCGGAGTCGCTCGCCGGACCCTCACCGACACTACTCAATTCTCTCATGACCTTTGTGTCCCGGTAATTCATTCATTACGTACTACATTGCATTAGTCACTTGTACCTTACAATTCACTATGCACATTACTCTCATGCATTTTTATTTATATTATTATTACTATTACTATTACTATTATTGTTTCGACATGAGTAAAGTGTCCAAAGAATATTTATAAGCTTCAGAAATGAAAAATATATCGTTGAACTCGACCTAATTTTAGTAAAATCGCTTTTGCTATAGTTTATCATAACATTAATTCTAAAATTACATTACCTGTATCATGTAGGATATAAACTCTCAATCTTTTAGTCATGAAGTGTATTATTTATTATCAGAATCAGAATGTCTCATTGAAAACAAGTTCTATAGTTATCTGAATATTAATGTAGAAAGTTAAAAGAGTTAAATACGGTTTTACTATTTGAGTTTTGACAAAAGTAATTGTTTTTCTTAAAAGAATTAAAAAAATATCAATTCAGTTTTACAAGTTTTTTTATTAGTTATTCTAGTTTAAAAGTTTTATCATTTATTTAAATTTTAGTCTAAGAATATGAAACTTTTTCACTAAAATTGAAACAAAGAACAAACTTTTGTATTAAAAATAACGTTTTAGAATTTTTGAAAGAAAATAGTTATCGATGAATTTTAAACAATTGATGAAACCTCATAGGAAAATCAAATTTAACTCGGATTAAAATGTTAGAAAAACTTTATTTATTATTTGCTTACAATTTTGTAAAGTCACTTTTATAAATTGTTGATAATTCTAAGTAACATTTTAATGTTATTTTCTTAGTACGATGATATGGCTGAGCTAGAATGGCTATCAAATTTTGTGGAGGAATCATTTTCATCAGAAGACATGGAGAAGCTACAATTGCTATCCGGAGTCAAATCTCGACCCGTAGAAGAATCCGAGTCTCACCCATTCGATCACGACATCGCTAACCGAACCGACAACTCGATGTTTAGCACGGACAAGACGGTCCCAGCCAAGGCGCGCACCAAGCGTTCTCGTGCCGCACCAAGCAACTGGACTTCTCGACTCATCGGTCTCTCTCAAACCTCCATGGGTCATGCCTCAACTATGTCCTCAGAGTCGGAGACCGACATCACCTCGAGTTTAGCTGGAAAGAAAACCGTGAAAACTACCCCAAAGAAAAAAGAAATATTGGACAAAAATGAACCGCGCAGTGGAGAAGGGAGAAAGTGTTATCACTGTGCCACTGATAAAACCCCTCAGTGGCGTACTGGACCACTAGGTCCAAAAACACTTTGTAACGCATGTGGGGTTCGCTACAAGTCTGGACGGTTAGTCCCTGAGTACAGACCTGCCGCGAGCCCCACATTTGTTCTTACAAAACACTCGAACTCGCATCGTAAGGTACTTGAGCTAAGAAGACAAAAGGAGATGCAAAGTGCACATCAACAACCATTCTTGTATCATCAAAATATGATGTTTGATGTACCCAAAGGAGATGAGTACTTAATCCACCAACATGTTGGTCTGGATTACAGGCAACTTATCTAATTAATTGAGTTGATCTAGTTTTTAAAAATGTTATGCAATTTTTAAACCGAAATTTCATATGTTTGAAGTTGAAATTATGAAGTTTTGAGAGAGAAATTAATATTTTGTTTTAGGAGGCTAAACTTTAGATGCTTGTAATTTCAATTGAGTTTTATTTGCCATATTTTGGCAAAGTCATGAATTAACATTTCCATTATGCCATATTATTCATTTTTCGTATCACATTATATTATCTCTCCCTAGGGAGAGAGAATGAGAGATTAGAGATACATATATTCTCTTGTCACTTATAAATAGTAATAAAATATACAATTAAGATCGTATTTGCAATTAAGTAAAATTGTTTGAGATTTTATCAAATATTAAGTTTATCTTTTTGTAAAGTTACATGATACCTAGGATTTTTATAATATAGTTGTACACATTTTAAGCTTATCCTTTTATTATAAAGTTATTCACGTGGATCAAGATTACCATGTGCACAACTTTAATTTAATTATGGTAAATATAATTTTAAGTAATTACAAAAATAAAGAAATTCGTGTGATCATGTGCCTGCTTGCCTCCATCAACCTCAAGCCGAGCAGTATCAAAAGCTGAGCAATATTTATATGTTTTTATAAACCGAAAACATCATGAAATTTTATAAATTTTGGAGAATTCATAAAATCTTTCATATGTTAAACCTTTATATCACTATAAACATTCATTCCCTTTGGTCACGAGGCATTGTGTGATGTTACATAATTCTTTTACCATAGTGTCAATTTCTATCATGCCATATATCATGTTTTTATGCGCATTTTCTTCGAAATAAACGTGTGTGATTCGTTGCATTGGTGGTTTTAGTGTTATCAGTTTATTTTAGTGTGATTTGAATTTGCAAACGTAATACAAGTTAATAGACATAGAGTACATGTTTACAATAATTAATTAATTGAACTCGGATAGTCGGAGATATTCCAAGATATACATAACACACAACACTTAGTCACAACAATTCCGATTAATTAAATGTATTAACTAAACATATTTTTATTGGAATTAACTCTAATTCCAATTCTACCCATTCTATGAACCAAACGGATACATAGTGTTTATGTTAGACATCATAGTCACAAATTTAAGAATCTAATGTGGTTTGATAACATATGCCATTAACTAAATTCAAGAAAAGAAAAAGAAAAAAACGACTTAATAGTATAAATTGTGAGAAGTTATGGAATATAAAAGTTTAACGGATTTTACTTGTGGTATGCATATGCACAAGCATCCACCATTGATAAATTTCGTCCCAAATCTGCCTAGAGAAGTTGCACGATATTAAAAGAATCAAAAAGAAACTTTACATGTTGTTTTCCAAGATAATTTAAAATATACACAATCAAAATATTATAGTACTAAAGATGTAACAATTTCCGTGAAGAAAGATTCAAAGGAAACTAAAGGGAAAGTCGAATGAAGAGATTGGTGAAAGGGAGGAAAATTTACAGAGAATGTTGATAGAATAAAATATAATGTCATTTGTTTTGCGGTAAAATTAATAACATAAAGAATTAATAGCATTTTTGTTTTCTAATTAATTTGAATAGCATTTTTCTGATATTTTATTATATATTCACATTTTTTTATTCATGTCATATTAGTTACACATAACAGACGTCATATTACTTTAAGAAACGACTTTGGTAGAGATTACACAAACTAACATAACCGTCTATAGCACTACGAAAAATGTTAATTTGAGCATGACGGAATCCAACATTACAATTACCTCAAATCTAAAGTCTCTAAAATAGGATACTTAAGTAAAAGCAAATAAAACTTTAGACCGCTTGTGAACAATGGTCAACTAGTCGGACATGGTGAATTGAAGATTCATCGTTGTCGTCACAATGATCAAAGTATTTTTATTAGATACGTGAGCGTCTTAAATATTATTTTATATAAATAATAGGTTAGTTTATGCTCGTAAACCTAATTAAGTTTTATATGTGAAGCTGAGGTTTAATCTCCTTTATTAAATGAAGTTCTCTTTAGGCTAGAGTTTGATTTAAACTCATTTAAGCTTAGCCTTTTAAGCTTTTAAATAGTCGATCTTGACCACGCATCAGTAGTATTTGTTGATCGTCTCTTTGCATGATGCGCTTGAATCCAATGAGCCCATTAAGCTCATATATTTTTAAAAAAAACTTGGGCTTGCCAAATAATGTGATATTTAAAAAATCTTGTTTCACAACTGTCAACTGGAACTGACTATTTACTTGAACAAAAATCAGATAAAAAACTGGTATGGTACAAAACAATTAGGGTTGAACTTAAACCGAACCCACTTCATTTATATTGGTTTAACCCGAACTGAACTTGTCAACCACGTCAAAAACTAGAACCGAGCCAAAACGATCACTTCCCTCTCAGAAAACCAGTTCCCAACCAAAACTGATTCCACTAAGAATCAGTTTTGACTTTCGCCGACCCAAACAAAACGGTTTAGAACCGAAACCAGTTTGAACACCTCTAGCCACATGGTACTACATTTAATTTTAGAAAATTGGGATATAAGTTCAAGAACATCTCTAATTAATTATAGAGATGAATTAATCCGTAAACAGCTGAAGATGCTCATTGTACTGTATGCTTGATCCTAGACATCGCTGATCCATAGGCTGGTTAATATTATTTATTTTATTTAAATAATATGTAGTGTACGAATATAATTACATCTATATATATTTATATATTCCCTGTGCAATAATCATAAATATATGTAACCTCTGCAAATAAATATATAAACAATTGAACACTGGTGGGTATTTCTGCAAGCACCAGAAAAACTAAGCATCAATGCATGTTGAAGGAAATATATATTATGAGACGGGTAAAAAATAATCTAAAATTTTACAATTTGCAATGCTTAAATTATAACACTATTACGTTAACTCTTTCACATGGTTTTAATGTTATTTTTTAACATAAGCATCAAACTGTTGTAGTTATTTTTCTTTACAATTATCTCGTAAATTTTACACAACATTATATTAAATAAAATTGATTGCGATTTGCAAATAGATAGACCTATTTTGTTTTTCTTTTCGTAGTTGCAGACTGAGGTTGAGAAATTCGTGACCGTGAGCATCCTCAGTTAATAAATGTATATTTATTTTTAAACAAGTGATTATTTGTCGAATAAAACTAGTGATTCATTGGGAAAAAGAAATATATTAGTAAACCAACAGTGACTTTTAGTGGAAATTTAATCTAAATAAAATAAGGATTCTAAACAATAAACATCATCTTCATGATAATGGAATTTCAAATAACAATAGCTAATATTATTTGTTGTTAATAAAGAAAATAATATCTTTTCAATATGCATATAAGTATTAAAAAAATAATCATGCATTGATATAATTATTTTATCTTACTTTAGTTTTAGTAGGCTCAATTATTATGGGGTTCAAACGAATTACAAATGTGAGATTTTTTTTTTCAAATATAGTCGTTACAAAAAGTGATAGATGTAAGACTTTTTGTGTGTATATATAGGAGCTAAGTTGAACATAGAATTGGACTATGTATATATAAAAAATATTTATTTTGAACGGCATATATAAAAAATAGCATGTATAAAAAATTAGCCTTAAAATCTTTTTTTGTGTGAGAGCGTTTGAACCCTCTTAGTTTCATCTGCAATTGAATCGCTTTGCCCCTGCCCAATTCAAGCGGCAATGGTGTTCCATTACAATCGCCCAACCTTTTAACTCCCCTGGTTGGTTTCGTCTCTGGTTTCCCTTTCAAAACACTATATAACTTATAGTGTCATAAATTACAAGACGAATAATCTAATTATAATGTTGTCATAAAAGTCCTTTTAACACTCATCCCTACATAATAGTGTCATAGAAGTAGTTTATAATGTTTATATTTGACATGATAGTATAGACCTATGTATCTTGTTATAATGATTATTGTTCTTTTTGACCTGTCTATATGATTCTTAATAATTCAAAACACTATCGTTAACATCTTTGTCATCGGACCACCTTTCGTAAATCCTTCAGTATAAGACGCGTGAGGTGTCTGTGAAACTATGAGAGTAGGAGGAGGGAGGGGCGGGGGAGATTTGTGGGAAGAGAATGGAGGGAAGAAGTGGGGAAACCGACGTGTAGTGTGACCCGAACGTCTACCGTCTCAATGTTTGAGATGGTTTAAGTGACGGGCTATTCCCTTAAGACGTATCACGATACTCGATAGCCAATACAATGAAATATGATCGATACAAAAAGAGTAAAAGACGAATGAAAAACTTATTAAAGATCTAAACTCTAAAGTCATGGGGGTTGGGCCAGTTCAATTCTTTTTAAGTTTTAACCAATTATGTAAGCTGGGCCTTAAAGGCGAGCCCAAAACTGTACAGAAAACTCATATTAGTTTAATCATTAATGGAAAATAATATGACATTATGACAACATATTTATGGGTCTACGCCTCAACGTATGAATATTTTTGTACCAAAATTTTGACTTTGTTGTTGTAGTATTTTTACTTTTAGTTATTATACTTTAGTTTGACAAGTTATTTCAGTAACCCTCAAACAGTTCTGATATGATTTTAGAAGTGACCCCCTTTTTGTTGTTTTATCAAACAATTTTTTTTTTACAACAACAGAAATTATAATAATTTTAAAAAGACCAAATTCTTTCATGAATTTGAGAAGAAACTACCATAAAATGAGATAGAAGTTTCTAGCAAAGTGACAAAATCTTCGTCATCAAATATAGATGTATCAACAATGATCAAATTCCACCGAAACTTTCGGTATCTTTCAATAAGTAATATTGGGTGATGCAATGCTATTTTTTTTGAACGATATGTTAGTGTTAGTAAGTTAGTAACACAAATATTATTAATTATTCATCCATATCAAGAACTGAACTTATGACCTTCAAGATAACCAAAGTTAAATATATGATTCGTCTTTATGAGAGATCCTAGGTCCAAATACTTTTTTTAATGGTTTACGCTATATCTTTTGAATGTCACATGGCCAATGCAAATTAAGACTTTATCTCGTTATTTAGCTAGGTTTTAAAAAGATATATTGTTTACGGTTCTAATTGAAGAAAAAATATGTTTAATAAATGTAAGTCATCCAAATTTAAAATAATGTATCTCATTGTTTTTCTATAAGTTGGTTCGTACAATGTTGTTTTGCAAGTTTGGATATAATGATACCGAAATGATACATGTCCTATCAAGTTTTTTGTCTAATAATAAGGTTGATGAGCACTACTAGAAAAATAAGTTTAATTCAATATTTTAGAAACAACCTTTCAAAAATTGTTACATTTTTTTTAAAAAAAGCTTAACCAAATCAACGACCTAGAACTTGTCTTCTCCATGTGGTCTTCTAACCAAAATTATGGATGACAACGGTGGTGTGAAAGAATCAAACCTCCACATTTTATTCTATATTTTTGTTCATCTATGGTTTCAAAGTCTACTAACGACTTTAATTGCTGTAATTTTCAAATAATTTGGTGTACACATATAATTTTGGTTTCTACAAATCATATTCTAAAAGACACTAAAGAGATTGGTATGACATGGGACATCACTAACAAGTATTAAAAAAACAAAGCAACACACATTTTTGTGCGTGGGCCCCACAAAATGCATCCATGGAGTGCCCTTGGCAAAGGGCGGGTGAAGGACGGATGAGGCTGCACAACGCAGCCCTTCTGAAGGGCGGCACGGGCGGGGCTAAGGGCAGTGCGTTGTGGATAGCCTGAGAAACAGATAAATTCCCATTGCTTTTTTTAATGAAAAACAAATGAGTACAATCCATATTTAAATTAAAATTCATATCAACCTTTCACAACTTGCATATAAATAATAAAGAAGATTCAAAGAAGACAAGCGCATGAATATTATATATTGCAAAACGAGACTAGCAACCCATTCAACACATAATCGATCCACGTCTCTTATTCTAAACGTTAGTGTTTGGTCATCAGTAACTTATACACATGTCACATTCTCATTCGATGGTCATCTAACTACACCGTCACGATAACCCTTCTTGCGTGAACCATGAACTTTCTCATTCTATAAAGAGTAAATTTCACATTATATCAAATTGTATATTTAATCCTTAAACTTCAATAATCACACAAATCATCCTTTATGTTTAGTGTTTGTCGCACATTTAGTCATTTACACTTACTATTGTTAAATTGTGTTTTATTTTTTCAAATGACAATTTTACCCTTGATTTAGAAAAAAAAACAAAAACAACCCTATTTGACCTAGGTAGCACCTGAATTCCGGGGTATGGGGGAAAGGGTTGGGGAAGAAAGGTAGTGGAAAGGAAAGTTAAAAGTGTAAGTTTTATACTAATTATATTATATTACTAATTATATTATATTACTAATTATTAACTTTTTTGTGCATCATATTCTACCACGTTTAGGTTTTTTTATCTTTAACTTTTTTACCTTTAACACGCATATTTTTACATCTTTTACAATTTAGCTCATACAATTTTTCACTTTCAAATTTGGTCACCTACACTTTTCATATTTTACATATTATTTGTTTTACCTTTCAGTCTTAACTTTACGAGTTAAAACGCTGCAACATGCGTATGTGGTTCAACGGTATTACACCTATTTTTTCCGTTTAAAGGCCCCATAACAACGCGCATGTTCTATATCGACTTAGTTATTGTTTTTAATGTTTTACGTATAATATGCGTGGATCAACGTTTTTTACGTCTATTTTTCGTTCGCTTTTACATATTTATTTTCATTTCTTTTCTAAAACGAATTTTCCGATGTTGGTGGTCGTTGATGGTGGTGTGACATTGGTGCCACTTGACACGGTTTTATGCCTCCGCCACAACATTTTTTATTATTTTTCAAATATATTAACAAATGGTAAATTAGTCATTAAACAATTTTATCTAACAGAAAACTTAACGTCAGTTAGTGTAAGGACAAAATGTGTTAACAATTGTGAATATAAAGGATCATCCGTGTAAAAACGAAAGTTAAAGGACGATTTGCGAAAAGACGTGTATTTTACTCTTCTATAAATTGAACCATAAATCACCCGCTTTCATTCATCAAGCAATTCTCAGATATTCAATATTCAGGTTTCTTAAATTTTCTCAACGTAATTTTTCTTTTCAATTTTTAATTATTATTTAATTCCTTCTTAGTTTAATGATATCATTTGATCTTGTTTTTCAATCTATCTACCTATACACAAAGATTGAGGTTTTTATCTTGATTTTGAACAACGTTTTGTTCAATCTTGTTTGTAGTATTATGGCTTTCAAATTTTTTAATCTTTCATCTAGTTCGATCTTATAATCACACAACGATTGAAGTGTTTTATCGCTTTTTGTTTTTGAACCGAGTTTTGTACAAATATTGCAATTATATGTGTAACGAGTTTTTTCACCCTAAAACTGAAGTGAACAAGAACCAACATTAAAACGGCTAACTCGTTAATAAAGTCGGGGCAGCTAGACAAAACTAAACACAACCACAATGAGTTTTGTAAGTTTATACAGTTGAGCGGTAAATATTGAGCTATCACATTTCAGGTGTGTTTATTATGTTAATGGACTTTAAAAAACAAACAAGTATGAAACAAAAATTAAAAGTCCAATGGTTTGAATCAAGGTCAGTTGATTCACAAAATGTATCTCTACCAAATAATCTAAGTTGACTATTTTCTTTAGCTTCCACAATCTTTTAAATGAGTAGTAGTATAATTGATTATGCTTTTGCTTGAAATTATGTTGTTATGATATTCTTTCGATCTGTTGGTGGCTTTCAGATCTTACGTCTAATTCGATCTAACAATAAACAACGATTGAGGTTGTTTGAACGAACTTTTGTATAGATGTTGCAATATTATCAATTGTTTGAATAAAATTCTATTATAATATTTTAGAACAGATTTATTGATTTTCCTTTTGAATTATGAATGTATCTAGGTGTAACAAACTACAACATCCAGAAGTTTTGAGGTTGAGGGAAGGTATGTGGATCTTTGTGAAGATAATAATACGCGGAATAACAAGGGAAACAACAATACCTGTGGAGGTGGAGAGCTGGGAGAGCATCGATAATGTGAAGGCGAAGATTTATTATTCGCAAGGGATTCCAACATCCCAACAAACATTGACGTTTGCAGGATCACACTTGGAAGGTGGGCGTACGCTTGCTGATTATAATCTTCACATGCAGTCCGCAGGTTTTAGTTGTTACTGGTGTTGGTGATTCTGATGTTTGGATCGTACAATTGTTTGCATGAAGTTTCTATAGGTTTGGTTTTGATTTGTGCGTGATGGTCTTAGGTTTATTGTTTGTGGTAAATAAAAGTTGTGTAGTTTGTGATTCATTTTGTCCCTGATGGTTTACTTACTCGTAGGTATATGATACTATGATTGAAATAATTTAATTCTCCACCATTTATTGACCAAACATTCAATTTTACAACAATCATATGACATGATAAAAAATCATAAGAAAAAAATTGAAGCAAAATGGTTCTCAAGCCAATGATTGAACAAGTGAAAGATGATCGATCCAAAATTACAATTTACAAGTGACAGACTTGCTAAAGGTCTAAAGTCGTGGAGGTTGGGCCACATTGAACCATATATGTAAAATGGGCCTTAAAGATGGCCCAAAGTTGCAGTGAACTCATATTAGTTTAATATAATGGGCCATCAAAATAATATGATTCGAGATTTTTTATGGGTCAACACGTCGCCATTTGAGATTTTTAGATACAAACTACTACCAAGCCTTCCGCGTTGCTGCATGAAGCGTAAAAACTATGATTAGTATCACCAATCTCAAACCACCGTCAACTATCACCAACAATGTAAACAATCGTATTAAAAAGATAAAAGTGAAAAAGATAAACTGAATGGAAAGTAGACATTGTGTGAGATGTACAATATTAGAAATAATAACTAAGTTGATTCACGATCCCCGACGTTGTGATGTGGCCGTTAAACGGGAAAAATATGCGTTAAACATTGAAACCATACACGCACGTTGCGGCGTGTTAACTTGTAAAATTTAAACCGAAATATAAAACGAAAAATGTAGCAATCGTAATCAGCCTTGAAAAGGTTTGATATAATTTTAGAAGCGACCCCCTCTTTTATCTAATCACACAATTTTTTTAAACAAAAGAAATAATAATAATAATTGAACTAGAAACTACCAAATTCTTTAAGAATTTGAGAAGAAACTACCAAAAATGAGATGAAGTTTCTATTAAAATCTAGTGGATGTAGACGTAGAGTTCAACGATGACCAAATTCCACAATTTTTTTTAAACAATAGAAATAATAATAATTGAAATAGAAAATGCCATATTTTTTATGAATTTGAGAAGAAACTACCGAAAATGAGATGAAGTTTCTATCAAAATCTACGGGATGTAGATGTAGAGTTCAACGATGACCAAATTCCACCAAAACCTTTGGTTTCTTATTATAAATAACTTTAAAAATAACACGGTGATAAATATATGATTACATATATAAGACTATCCGAGCAATTGTAAAGTTGTAGCTTGTTGGTGTATTTAGAAGACGATAAACGAAACCATCTACTTTAAATATAAGCCATCTCTGTTTAAGTTAGCAGAGTACATCAAGAACAAGAGTTAAATTAGGGTTAATGATAGATATAGTATGAGAACATTGGAATTGTTAGATTGGTGATCGTTTATTTCTGAATGTGAGTTAAGGATAGATCTAGTATGAGAACACTAGAATTGTTAGATTGGTGCTTGTTTTATTTTTGAATGTGGCGTATCTCAGTTTTTTCTAGCGACTTGTTAGTTTGGATAGAAATAAATTTCTTTTGCCTTTAAAAATAAAATAAAATTAAATAAATCTGATTCTTTTTAGTAGATATCTCAACGCCACATTCTATTTCCAATGGTTCTTGCTATCTTGAATGTCATATGTCCAACGCATAAAAGCAACATCACTGACATGTAAACAATGAAACTATGAATTGTATCAACATTTTAGCCATACAGTACCTGTTATATTCATTTTATCATCTTACAAAACGAGTTCTACAATTACATCATCTGCTATTTCGATGACATCATTTGGTGTAGATAAAACATGAGCCTATAATAAATAAAAAATTTGACCGCAAACATTATAAATTATTGAAAACAAAAAAGAACCATAAAACAGTTAAAAACAATATATGTTAAAAAGAGAAAATAAAAAGCATTAATGATACACCGATTACTCTAAATAAAACTTACAAAAACTGTCTTATGCTTACCAAAAGAAATTTGTTGCCTATATTGTATACCTTTTTTAAATCCCATATTAATTATTTAATAAAAATACCTATCTACTTTTTACAACTTGCATATAAATATATAAATAAATATAAATATAAATATATTAAATAATATAATAAGAAAAATTCAAAGAAGATAAGGTGATGAAAATAATATATTCCAAAACGAAAAGAAGACGCCACACCTAGATATTATCAACCCCATTCAACACGGTATCACCAACGGCTCTTATTCTAAACTTTATCGTGTGGTCATCAATAACATATACACGTGGCACATTCTCCTCCGTTGGTCATCTAACAGCACCGTCACGTTATCTTCCTTTGCGTGAACTATCTTCTTTCTTGTTCTATAAATTGAACCCTAATTCACCCCCTTTCATTCATCAAACGATTCTCAATTCTTCTTCAATTTCTAAGGTTTCTTCAATTCTCTCAAGGTAATTCCTTTTAAGTTTTCGAATTAACTTTTGATTTCGTTTTAGGTTTATGATCTTCTTTGATCTGTATAACAGTCGTTAGGCAATTCTCTGATTTCGTTTTGCAATCGATCTAATAATCACACAACGATTGAGGTTTATACTCGAGTTTGAAAAGCGTTTTCGTTAGATCTTGTGATATTACGGATTATGGTTCCGTTTTTGTATAAAATTCAATTGTATAATCCTACGCCTAATTCGATCTAATAATCATACAACGATTTAGGTGTTTTATTTTGATTTTCGTCCGCTTTCTATCCAGATCTTGCAATTTTATTTAGTAATTAGGCAACGATGAAGGTGTTTTATGTGATATGAAATCTCGTTCTGTTTGGATCTTGAAATCCTATTGATTATTGACACTGTTTTTGGATCAATCTCTTTTGTAAAACAGATTCGTTGATTTCTTTATGAATTAGATTGATATGTATGTGTGGTGGACGAATGAATTTGTGTTTGTTTTGTTACTTATAATCGTTTCTATGCTGTTCAACAGATGCAAATCTTCGTTAAGACTCTTACTGGTAAGACCATCACTCTCGAGGTCGAGAGTTCCGACACCATAGACAACGTCAAGGCCAAAATCCAAGACAAAGAAGGGATCCCCCCAGATCAGCAGCGATTGATCTTCGCCGGAAAGCAACTCGAAGACGGCCGCACTTTAGCCGATTACAACATCCAAAAGGAGTCCACCCTCCACCTTGTCCTCCGTCTCCGTGGTGGCATGCAAATCTTCGTCAAAACCCTCACCGGCAAGACCATCACCCTCGAGGTCGAAAGCTCAGACACCATCGACAACGTCAAAGCCAAGATCCAAGACAAAGAGGGCATCCCACCAGACCAACAAAGGCTCATCTTCGCCGGAAAGCAGCTTGAAGATGGCCGCACTTTGGCTGATTACAACATCCAAAAGGAGTCCACCCTCCACCTTGTCCTCAGGCTCCGTGGTGGTATGCAAATCTTTGTGAAAACCCTCACCGGAAAGACGATTACTCTTGAGGTCGAAAGCTCAGACACCATTGACAATGTTAAAGCCAAGATTCAAGACAAAGAGGGTATCCCACCAGACCAACAGAGGCTCATCTTCGCTGGGAAACAGCTCGAGGATGGTCGAACTTTGGCCGATTACAATATCCAAAAGGAGTCCACCCTTCACCTCGTCCTTCGTCTCCGTGGTGGTATGCAGATTTTTGTAAAGACCCTCACCGGAAAGACGATTACTTTGGAGGTGGAGAGCTCTGACACCATTGACAATGTCAAAGCCAAGATTCAAGACAAAGAGGGTATCCCACCGGACCAACAGAGGCTCATCTTCGCTGGCAAACAGCTCGAGGATGGTCGTACTCTAGCCGATTACAACATCCAGAAGGAGTCAACTCTTCACCTTGTCCTTCGTCTCCGTGGTGGTATGCAAATCTTTGTGAAGACCCTCACCGGAAAGACGATTACTTTGGAAGTCGAAAGCTCGGATACCATTGACAATGTCAAGGCTAAGATCCAGGACAAGGAGGGTATCCCACCAGACCAGCAGAGGTTGATTTTTGCTGGAAAGCAACTTGAAGATGGTAGGACTCTTGCGGATTACAACATCCAAAAGGAGTCTACTCTTCATCTGGTGTTGAGGTTGAGGGGAGGTATGCAGATCTTTGTGAAGACGTTGACCGGAAAGACTATAACTTTGGAGGTGGAGAGCTCGGACACAATCGATAATGTGAAGGCGAAGATTCAGGACAAGGAGGGGATCCCACCGGACCAGCAGAGGTTGATTTTCGCCGGAAAGCAGCTGGAGGATGGAAGGACTCTTGCGGATTACAACATCCAAAAGGAGTCGACCCTTCACCTTGTTCTTCGTCTGCGTGGTGGGTTTTAGATGTTTGTGGTGATTGTTGATGTTTGGAACAGTTGTTGGTATGAAGTTTCTGTGGTTTGATATGTGGATTCTATGAATGATGTTTTCTGGTTTATCGTCTGTGACAAATAAAAATTGTGATGTTTAAACTCTATTTTGTGACCTCGTTATTATGTTCTTTGTTGGTTTAGTGCTTTTGAAGTATGGTTAAAACGATTTTAGTTCGACCACATCTGAATGAGCATACGTTTACAGAAGGATCAACTCAACCAATATGGTATGCCAATTGATTGAGCGAAGTGGAAACGTCCGGTTATTGATAAAATTTCAAAACAATGTGATCAAAAACATGATATACGTGTTTAACAAGTGTATTGCGTTAAGTATCAAAAACAATTTCAAAACAATGTGATAAAAAAAATGATATTTTGTATTATTAACGAGTGTATTGGGTTAAGTATCAAAAAACATGATTAGTTTATCTTGACAGTCGATTGTTCGTAATTCTAAACAAACTAAAAACAAGAATCCAAACTACAGTTATTTGGAGTCACCAAATTATCTTTTTTTAAAGTAATTTTACCTCGCTCTAAAAGCAATCAGCAATACTAGATAGATGGGTAACAAACGAAGCAACGGGTAGGTATACCTTCTAAACAATACTAGATGGATGGGAGAAAGAATTAAACAGTTTTCAAGAATCTCGATTACATAGAAATTATGTTTTGTACCAACATTAATTTCTAGTTGTATAATATACCATAATGCATTTTAATTTTTAAGTGTTTGATGGAGTAATATTGTGTTTTATGAATTTTACTACCATAATTATCTTTTACCAATTATATGATAATAATTGATAACTTCGTAACCCCATTAATTTTAAACAACTAACTTTTTCTTCCGTTAATATTTAAAAAAAAATAGCACCATAAACAAGCATTTAATTTCTTTTAATTGAAGTATGGTATTGCTATAGTTTTCTTTTTTAATTTTACAAAAATTACATAGGTATATTCATGACCTTTTAAAGGGTCACACATGGTCACTACATGCTAAACCATCACATCTTAACAACTACAATCCTCAATAAGTGCGACTGATCCTAACAATCGTCAAAAGGAACATCCAAATCACACTAGAAGGAACCACCACCCGTTGAGCTTACAGGCCCTGGATCCCCATATACATTATTAATGCTACAGCTCTAGACTAGTTAAAGGATCACTAAGGCATCTGGCTCAAATCCTTGTATGTCTTTCGAGGAATATTCGAGGCTTCGGCTTGGATCCTCTCATCTAATATAATTAATTGATTAATTATCACCTATATTTGCTTGTTTTTAGAGGAGTAGACAGTCTAATGTCCTTTGTTAATACTGATTTCCATGTATAACATGGTTATCAACATATATTGTGTAACAATTAGCCACATCATAAGTTAGTAGCCTTCTGCTCTAGATTGTGTGTAATGACATTTAAGTGGTTATCATGAAGCATTAAATGGACGTTAAGGACGATAAATGGACAATGTGGGTACGCAGAGTCAAACCAACTCATGTTCCTTTTCCCACGTTCTTCGTAGTCTATGTCTGTTGACTAATCCGTCTTAGCCACATCACGTTCCTTGTCCCACATTCTTCGTAGCTTATGTCCTAGAGAGACGGCTAAGTTACTTGCCACGCTTACTAAAACAAATATTAAGCAGAAGCCACGACTCGTTATAGTTATTATATATGTGAAGGTCCAGGCTAGAACTCTAGAGATCCTTTGTCTACCAAATAATAAAAGCGTAACACAAAGGGTAATACATCAATGAGAAAACATAACACAAAAGGTAGTCACCTTCATCAAGCAAATAATACTAAACATATCTCAACCAAATAACAAAACAAAATCACTGATAATAACGAGTATAATGCTATACATGCTCATAAAATAAATACCTAAATAATGTTTAATAATAGAACATTCAGCCCAACTTTCCCAATAGTTGCATCATCACCAACTACATCTCTACTGGGAATTTGGTCTCCAAAAAGAAACAATCTCCATGAAAACAAAAACAATCAACAAATGCAGGGTAGAAATAGAAGTAAAAGGTCCCAAGAACTTATATGAACACCGCGCTAATGACAACAATAATCGTTCTTCGACTTCGAGCAGTCGTTCATGCTAAAGAGACGGGCTTGATTCAACAAACTGTACAGATATCATCATAGTTTCCGCGTGAGCTTTATGAAGAGATTGTTACAATTTCTTGGGGAGATTGTAGGTTTTCTTGAGAAATTTTGAAGCTGCATCATCGTTGCGATAGCATAAAACACGTAGAAGTGTGTTTGGGTCGGATGGGCCCCACTGACCTGTAGTTGCAGGTAACGGGAGTCTAGATCTAGCAGACGACCCGTATGCATCTAAAGTCAAACGTCTAAACCTCTCGATAACAGTCTCGGTTTCAGTTCTGAAAAGGGGAATGACATCTCTCACGGTAATTGAGAACTTGTTGATTACATCCATTGGCAACCCATCACCATTGGCCCAAAATAAGTCTTTAAGCGACTTGAAATCATCTTCAATTATTTGGCAATCTTGTCGGGTAAAAGATCGAGACGGGCCTCCCGCGAGTAAAACCAACAAAAACCCTTCAAAAGAAGCTTTCATTATTTCAGCTACTAGCCGAGTTCGAACCTGTTCATGAACTGTCTCGGCTATAACCATCAAATTCTGTTCAAGCTCCTGAATAAACTGTTCGATTGTGGAAGATGCCGGCTCACCGACATACAGACCGTCCCAGAGACAATGACTAAGATCATGGAACACAATCTTGTAAGCCGCCGACTCGCAAAGTTGTTGGATTCCTTCTAAACATGCACCGGGTGTGAGCTCAAACCTTTTTGATAAACCATTCGAAAAGTCTGAAACATGGGCAGATTCAGAATTTCTCAGAAGGGTTATTATTCTTTTTTCCAGAACTTCAAGCTCGGTACGTATACGTTGAAGCGTATTTATACGTACACAAATCTGTGGTACTCCGAAACCATTAGCATCTCCATTTGTTGTTGCAACTTGAGAATTCCTTCTTTGTAAGTTGGTAGGTTTCTCTTTTTTCTTAAAGACACCATGAAATTTCGCCTCGGTTGCACATCTGGTCAATGCTGGCATTGTGGGAATATATGTATTCCTTGATCCTGCACATCAAGTATATAAACTGTGACTATTGAATATGTCAATATAAAGGTTTGTTATCACCAAGAATGAAATAATTACCGCAGCCTGATTTTGCTTTGCTTGTGTAATACTGAAGACATCTATCAAGGCCAACAATTAAATCAGGAAGTAAAGCTGGATGCATGGGAATTGGCAGTTGGAAAAAAGCATCCAAAGTTTCATCTATTATTCTCAGGACTTCAACAGCTGAAGGCGCGTATCCTTCTTGATTGGCTCGGGGATTCCAAACCTATTTATTAAAGAATTATTAGCTCGTGACGTGTAATAAAGTACATAAGAAACTAATTATGTGACATCTAGATAAACAGAAATCATCAGCATAATGAGAATCAGTTTCACTATACCCAAACGCCAATAAAATTATCTACGATTTTCAGACATGGAATAATCAGGTAATCATTTCAAAAAGCAAACTTCAATTGACATAGTTACTAATAGAAATACGATTAAACAGGACCCACCTCTTGTTGAAGATTTCGGTCAACCCACTCCTTCAATCTATCCAATCTCAACTTAGTCCACCCTTTGACCAAATTAGCAATTGCAGCTTCAGCTTCAAACGGTGGCATTTCACGAATAATTGCTTTCCCACCATCATCACTATCAACAGAATCTTCAACTGCTATCTGCACAAGATCTTTTTCTAACTTATCTGCAGCCCTTAAAACTTGTACCGCATCTGGTGTTAGTTCAGTTATACCAGAAATGAACTGTTTCAATTCATTCCCGTAACAAACATGAAGAGTTGCAACTGCCACACCAGCAGCAAGCGGATGCCATCTTTTTAATATTGGACTAAATAACTTTTTTTCTTTTGTTGCTAATTCACCGACATCTTTAGCAAGAATAGCAAGAATGGGAAGTGGATTTGGTTGGTTTCTTGATGCCCTCCTGCTTGAATCTGCCTTTTCCATTATCTGCATGTTAACAGGCCAAAATTCCAATATCACAAATCTAGCTTAAATGTAAGATCAATTATTTCAGAGACGCAAGCACACAATGAGAACATGCCTCTTCATATAAGCAAAATGATTGATGTTAAGTATGGGGAGGTCCAAAAAAAATTTCGGGCTGAAACAAGCTGGATCAAGTTGGGAGCATACATGAACACATTTTTTTTCCATTTATAATAAACAATTAATGTGTTATAAATGATTCAATACAAACAATGTTATTGTAATGATAACAATCGAAGTCTTAAATGTTAGGAGATTATGCTCTAAAAATAGATCCTGAGAGACTTCCAAATTGTTCCCCTCTAAGCTATAGTTTTCTTCATTTGATCCATCTGATCCATTTGGAGATAAAAAACAGCCCAAAATCAACACCTTTACAAGTAAATGGGCCAAATCGTTTCAGGTTATAATCATGGGTTGAAACAACTCCGAGTCAGGGTGGGTGGATCAGAAAACAAATCTTTGCCATTTTAATTGCTATAAATAACTAATGTTCGGATTACGATTAGAAAACATTAATACTATAATAATCTAAATCTTTAATAAAATTAATTAGGAGGTAGTAAGCAATTATGCCCACTAAAAAACAGACCTTGGGTGACTTTCATATTATTCCATTTTAGTTAACTTCTTCTACTTATTATCAATCCATTTGAGAGAAAACAAAACCCAAATTGACACATACATAAGTAAATGGGCCAAAATTGCCACCTCAAAACTATTAAGCCATAATTGATGGATACTATTCATAGTACAATCAATTAGTGCGAGTTGCTAGAGAAATGAATTATAGCACTAAGTACTAACTTAATCTAATAATTTATTCAACCATACTTGCATAAGCTGGACTATAATGGAATTGGGCATGGTCAATAATGCTTATGCAGTTATGCCAAATTTAGGTAATTAAGTTTTCTTCATCTACTTCCTCCTTGAAAATATATAATAACAAAAACAAAAACATAGAAAATTTACCTGAGCAAAAGCTGTTCGAAGTGATGACCTAATGTATGTATCTGTCCTACTTCGTGCGACATCAACATCATTTTTCCTTCTTCGCCGATACTCATTAGATATGTCTTCAACTAATATTTTAGCAGCTGATACTCCCAAGGAAACAATACTTTGCATAGAATTAATATTTCCGTTATCAAACGTATCATGATATGCAAGAAGTCTTTTTTCAGCCCAACCCAAAATTGAAGTCAATGTAGAATTTAATATTTTAGCATATATTGGATCCTTTGTTGTTTTTGCATCTTTTGCAACTTCTACTAACTGACAATCAGCAGCATAAAGCAAATCATTATCTACTTGTCTGGTTGCAACAAACCGATTAAATAAAACCCATGAAAAACATATGTTATGAAGCATTTGGTTGATTCCCAATATTCCCCATGTTTTCTTAATGAGCTCCATAATCTCATCAACTTCATCTATAATTGATGACTCGTCATTAGCATCAAAGCAAGTTTCTAGAAGGATCTCATAAAGTCTGAGATTTAGAGGAAATCCGTCTGCCCAATGGCATGTATCTGATGACCCGTCAGCTGACCGGTTGGCGAGTGACATCACAGCCCCACGTAGGATTTGTAAAGGCTCATTGTTCCTCCCAGTTTCGATTGGTTTTTCCAGTGCACCATGAATAATTTTTTGTAGTCTCTGGGAAGCGGTTGTGGAGTTGCCAAGTGGCACATGAGGGTGTAGAAGAAGTCCAGCTTCCAACATTTTTAAGTTTCTCTTCTGCCAAGCATCGTATTCTTGTTGGTTGGTAAAATCTGAAGATTTGAACTGCTGTAACAGCTCTAGCGGAAGAACCATCATCTCAACTCGCCTCCCAACCTGTTATGGTAAATAATAAATTTTCAATTATAAATAAAGAATATCTTGTTTTGACATTGATAGTTAATAAATAATATAATCAAGCTTAAACATCTAGCTAAATAAATTGTCAGTATTATGAGAGTATGACAAAGGAAGGTACAATTTGACTTTTAAATTCTATTAATAATTTCTACATTGGCTATAGAACTTCAAACAAAATGCTAGCTAGTTTTCATGTTTGTAAGAAGTCCAACTTGATCTGTAAATAGAGAACATCATATATTCCAAACACAAGGATTCAAAGATTCATTGATCATATATACTTGTAGTGTCACAAGTCCTCTTATACCAAAAAGATCACTATTGGTTATTGGTTAATTAAGTATATATAGACTGAACATAGAGTAAAACCATATGACTAAAAATTGAAAACCGCATCAAAATTTATCGACATTCAAATCTATTTCTCCAAATTACTAAACTTCTACTATAAGTACAAAAGCAATTTAACAAATTGTGGTTTTCAAACCACAAAATCTTCAATTTTTAACACCAATAAAACACCACACAGAAACAGCTACATTTAAAGCATGACAATTTCCAAATCCAAAGGGTTAATGAGTATTTAGCATCAAAATTTTGCAATTATCTAATCTACTACTCCAATTTTTACGTTTGCACAGTAATTTGTAGTAGTATACAATCCATCAAATGCTGCATATTCAAACAACAATTCACATCACGAAATCTAAGCATCGGAATATAAAACCCTAAATTCCTGATTAAAACTTAACAACAATTCAATCACACATAAATCATACCTGACCAGCAGAAACTCTCAACAATGCTCTTCGAATCCTCGAATCCGCAGCCTCAGAAACCCTCATCTGAATCCTCATCAGCTCTCCCACCGTCATCACCGTCTTCTTCCCCTTCCCACCGGATCCGGCGCCGGAGCCGGCACCGGAGCCGGCGGATCCCGGACTACCGGCGGCGGAGCTAGATCGGAGTCCCAACGCCTTCTTCATCTTCGACGCTGCAGCAGAAGTGATCGATCTCTGCGACGGCGAGCCCGACAGCGACGGCGACTGCGAAGATCGGTCGGGCGTCTGCGTTGACGCCGTGTTCGGAGTGTACGCTAGAGGCTTTCCGGTGGAGGTCCGGCAGGCGGCGATGAAGATCTCGTAGGCGGTTTCACGGAGGTCGGAGGAGGACAACGTCGGCGTGAGATCTCCGAATGGTGACGGTAGTGGATCTAAACTGCTAACAGCCGCCGCCGCCGCCGCGGCGGAGGTGGTGGTGGTGGTGGCGGTGGTGGATGATTTGAAGCTGTTGAATCCATTCATTGATGCTCCGGTGGAATCTCTCTTCGATTGGCCGAGGATTCGTTCTCTGCTGAAGAGAGAAGCCATTGATGAGAGATGAAGAAGAAGCAGAGTGGAGATGAAGAGCAAAGTAAAAGGTGTGAGAAGATGATGAAGATGATGATGGTGATTGTAGAGCTGTAATTGTTTTTTTTTTTAATTTTAATTTGTTGGTTTGGTGATTTTTTTATTGTTATTGATGCTTTTTGTAACAATAATTCATATTTTTTTGTTGTTTGACTATGTAAAAGTGGTTTAAATTAACTTATCACGTTGTTATATGGAAATGGTAAATTGATACTTTAGATGTTAAAAATCTTCTCGACATGATAATAGCTTGTTTTGGGTTCTATACAAAGTGTATGGTTTGTTTTCTAGTGTGTTTAGGAGTATAGTAGATTTAGAAGACAAAAATCAATAATAATCTTCGATTCAAATGATTGAGCTGAATTACGCACGACAATTAAAAATGAGGAGGTTTTCGAGTTCGAACCTTACTCAGAGCAAAATTGATTTGGGTTAACCTATAGGGTTTTTGTTCTTTACAACTGTGGGTTTTCTTCTATGGGTTTAAAGGGTGTGATCGTAACTGGGAAACGGATAGTTGGGCTCAATTAAGATAACACATATTATTCGAACTAAAGTCGTACATTTGTATTTTAGAAAAAGATAAGAAAACAAATATACAAGGCATTTAAACATAAGATTATCTACATTGGATTTGTAAATTTGTTATTTTTATTTATTACAATGATAATGTGACTTGTATTCATTAAAAAGGTTAATAGTATAAGATGTATGTATTTTTTAGATGGTTAATATAATAGGGGTAGGGTTATCTTGAGAATTAGGTTTTTTCGTAAGAACTCTAATAACCAATATGAGCCAGACATTAAGTCATATGCAAGTCACATGTCATTTACATCCTTTTTTAAATGTTCATAACTTTTTTTCACGACATTTTTTGTTCAAAAAAATTTCACCAATAACTTTAGTATTTTTTATTTTTTCAACACGTACCATATTGATATATATATATATATATATATATATATATATATATATATATACATATATATATATATATATATATATATATATATATATATTAAAAAAATCATTCACCCGTTATTTACACATGTGTAATCTAGTCATTACATATGTGTAAAATGACGTTCGCAAAAAACGAGTTTTTTTTAATTTTTATAAATATTTATTATTTTTTTATTAAAGACGGAAACATGGGAAACATTTTCATCATTTTACTTTTTTAATTTTATGTTATTTTTTATTTTATAATGTTTTTGTTACGTTATCATTATTTACCATTTTACCACTAAAAATGTGTGCCTCATATTTTTTTTCTAGATTTCTTACAAAATAAATGAATTCTCATTTGATTACAAAATAAGTGAGTTCTCACGATTACATATGATGTAGAGCAGCCAAGGTCTTTTGATGATAACAACCACATCATGAAGGATCTTAAGTTCAACTAAATTAAAAATTTAGCAGAATAATGTAATATACAATCATATAAATTAATAAATAAATAAAATGTTATTTTAACTTACTACATACTGCAAATTTGATGGACGATAGGACTAAATATTAATAAGAGTAAAGTATCAAGTATAATCACGTAACTTACACCTTCTAATTTTTAACAACAATTGATCAAAATCAGTAGCATATAGCTTATGTCTTTTACATAAGGTTGTACTTAAATAAGCACAAATCGTTCAAAGAAAGCTTTGATAAGTATATTTCTAACATTTGTATTTGGTGTTCAATCCGAGAACCCATACTTACACACACATCGAATGAATAAAAACAATAAAACATAATTACCGAAAAACAACTAAAATGAAAGAAGCTGTGTTTTTGACTCTCAACCTCCATGTGTAGTAAGCCCTATTACAATTAAAAATTTAAGACCTTAAAAAATATCAACCAAAACTAAAGTTTATTGCTTTTTATAAACAATAAACTCTTATGTTATAAACTTATAGAGTTATAGATTGAAAACAAATAAACATAATCAGTAAGTCTTGTTTCAATAGTAGGGTTTGAAAAATATGAGACCGAAACAAATAAACATATATTACCTCTATCTTAAAAGATAAAAAAGTTACTCTCAAGAAGTCTTTAGGTCAACAAAATCTCCTTCCATGTTTGTATTAATAATGTATTGATGATAGTTTTTCTCGTCGTCAATATTATCATATGTTATAGATGTAATATGTTAATTATTGTTTATACTTGTTATTTTATGGTGACCCAATAACCTCATATTAAAAATCTTCATGTAGACGCAAACTAAAAGGAAGCAAGCTGGAGTACAGGAGGGATATGCTGTATAATTGACATCGACATATCATTAAGAGGGCTGGCCCCCCACCCCAGGTAAACTTGTAAATACACTATTTTCCGTGGATAATAATATTAGGTTAAAACTCATGTATTATATGGATGAAATAAATAAATATATTAAAATCATAGGTTTATGAACATTTTATTTTTTCTAGATGTTATTAGTAATTGGTAAAATAAAAATATAATGAATATTTAAAGTTATAACAGATAATAAAAATTAAAAATTATTACTATCTATTTAAAGATAAAATATGTCTAAAATCATAGTTTAGTATGTATTAATAAATAATTAAAATAATTATATTTATATTTTACATGTTTAATAGTTTAGTTTACTTATTTAAAATAATTACCATTTAATATGAGAGAGATAATAAAACAAATATAAATATATTTGTTTTAACATATTTTAATAAAAAAAGAAAGTTAAATTGATTGTTTTTTTTATAATTTTTGTATTAATTATGAGAGAGAGGTGGGAAAATAATTTTGTTGATATGCTAAAATGATGACACGTGTCATTTGATATGTTAAAATGATGACACGCGTATCAAAAAATCTTTTTTTATTATATGTTATAGATTACAGTATTAATTAATTTGATTATGTAAAATTGGTAACTTTGCTTACAGCTCTCTATTAAAATTGGTAAGATTATTTATTAAAAATTAATTGTTACAGTTCCGAAAGTACTTATGAGTTTAGCCATACAAATATGTTGCGCTAAACAACATAATATTAATTTGTATCAATCAAAATTATGTGTGAGATCATGAACTACGTGTTATGTAAATCGTTATTTGAAACTAATTCCTAATGAATATCTTATATGTACATATGAAATTAAATCTTATACTTTTGTAGGTTGATTTAAGTAATATTGAATTTGTGTATGAAAGAAATATATGAATAGACCGATGTTACATACGAACTACTACTTCGACAATGACTCAATGAGAGTCTTTGGCTTAAATAATTTAATATTCAAGTATAAAATATTCTCCAATCAAATAATATAATTCACAAAGTAGATACATCATACATGTGCGTTCATATTCTCATTCATGTGCGTTGATATTTTAGTTTGGAATCGTATAGTTAATTATATGGTGATATCAGGAAGGGGAATGAATCGTTAAAAATGATTTAAGTAGTTAAATAAAGATCTGTGAATGGTTTTGGATAAATTTTATATTTATATTCATTCATTTACTAGTCAAATGAAACAAATAAAGTTTTTATTTTGTTTAACTAACTAAATGTAAACGACAACAACAAGCGTCTCGTCCGTTAAGTTATGTTGTTGAAGGTTTGGAAATATGTTCGTTTGTATGTTTGTTATATATAATATTATATATGTGTATATATGGGCAAAAGGTCAAAAGAGAATATTCTAAAAAAGGGAACCGTGGGGAATCGGATCAAACGAACTCCGATCGAACTTATCCCAGCTGAGTTAACGCCAGCTCATCGAACCCTAAATAGAGTTTAGTATTTAGATTTTAGAGTTTATCTTTAAGGTTTAGAATTGGATTTAGGGTTTAGTTCTAGGGCTTAGGATTTCTGGTTTATGGTTCGACGAGTTGGTTCTAATGCCGCCGGAAGAAATTCAATGCGAGTTCGTATGAGCCGATTTTTTAAGGGTTTCCTAAGAACTTACTACTCTATCTTATCCTATCTTACTAATTTAATAAGTACATGGGATGGATATGTGTCACCATTGTAGCCCTCCTCATTTTCATCTTCCCGCCTCCCAATTATTGGCGAGTGATTATACTTGTTAACAAGCAACAATAACAATGCTATTGTGATTCGCCGCCACCATTCAAGCACAACTACCAGCAACTTTAGTATCAGGTCCATTTAAGTTTCAACATCATTCCAAGTATTGTTACCACTACCTAGTACAACCATAACTGATCAGTCCAATCTGAAACATCTTAACTATGCACGTCAAACTAATGGAAATATTGGTTCATAATTTAACCGCTAGTCCGGTATAACCAACCAATCCAAATTTCAAAACCATGAATCAATCATGAAAATGAATTATTAAAAGTTACAACCTAAATCGTTAGGTAGAAAGGGTTGAAGTAGGGTAAAAATGATTCAAGCTAAGCACATATACGGATCGCCTAAATTAATAGAGTTTAAGCTTGGCTCATTTATTATTTTATTTCTTAGTTATTGATATAAAATAATATATAAGAAAAATGAGGAAATTACATAAGTGATCACTATGGTTTGATCAGATTGTACGTTTGGTCTCAAACTTTGAAAATTACAAAGTTAGTCCAAACTTTTATGTAGTCATTAAAAGTTCGGTCGCTAATTTTTTTTAAAAAGAGAAGTTAGTCCAAAATTTGATGTAGCCGTTGCACTTTTGGTCTCTTAAAGTTAAATTTAAAAATTAGCTCAAAATTTATGAAATTCATAAAAACTAAATGAGTTTAATGTCAGGGCTCAAACATACAATAAATACATAAAAGTTTGAAGTAACTTCACAATTTTTAACGTTTGATTACCGAGCATACAATCTGATCAAATCACATGAACCATCTATGCAAATTTTTTTTAAAAAAATCTACATAACGTTTAGTTTTTTATATCATAATTATATATACAATACTATAATTATATATACAATACTATTTATCATGTCACTACATACTATATTATTATTTATATAGATGATAGTCTTGTTTAACCTCACAGCCCTAAAAAGCTTGGTTTAAGTTTGTTTATTATATAAAATCAGACTTAGGCTTGAGAGCAACTTTATTTTTATTTAAACTTGATTCAGATCGAGCTTTTAACAAATCAATCTTTATCAACCTATTTTGAACAACAAATTAGATCTTCTATGATTAACTAATCACAATAAGCTTCATGTAGGATTAAAGCTCCTAATCTTTTGTTGTATTGTACACCACTTACAAGGAATATTTCATTTGGATGGATCATAAGTAACTCATGAGCCGATTAACTTAATTATATACCCTCTTTAAGTTGAAACATGGGTTTCTTGTATCTATTCAGAAATATACAATATCTATTAATTTAAAACCTTAAACAACATGATAACTAAAGTCCCAAAGATTACCGTGTGTTTGTTTGTTCTTGAATGGTAATTGATAATAAAAGTCAATTATGATAATAAATAAACATGGTTTGAATAATGATAGTCGGTGGAAAAGGACAAGTGATAGGTATGAAGACAAGGGAAATGACAAAAATACCATATGTTGTCTTGGGATACCATGTTACGATGCACTCTATTATTATTAATCAAGATTATAAAGTAACCGAACAAAGTGAATCTTTATATAAAAATGTTATTTTGTGTTCCTTTTATATGAATAAAGATTTTAATATTTGCTAAGGTGAACAGAATATGAACCGGTATCTAATTAATTCATTTTCATTCTAGACGTTTACATACACACAAACACTAAAATAAAAGCAAACACATGATAAAATATACAAATAATATGAGTACTTTAAAGAAAACATTGTTCTTGATATTATGGATGTTATGCGAATCGAATTTGGTTTAATTAAATCAGGTTATTCAAATACAAGATTTTGAAATCTAGATTCAAATTCGAATAAAATTTGACTTATTTGATCCGAATTCAAATATATTCAAATAGAAAAATAAAAAAAATTAAATTTTCTAAAAAGGTAATTTACTTTTGTTTTTTCTAGAATTTTAACAATTTAATTCATATTTTATTATAAAATAATCATAAACAGTATTTAACATAACCAAAAACAATATCAGAATATTCAAAAATAAGCAAATTAAATCATTACAACATCAAAATAATCAGGTAGCTTTGGGCTAACTAGATTATGCAATAACCAGTCAAACACTGGGCCCATCTAGTAACCAACAGGCCACATTGCGCATGAGACTGGGCTCGAGGCTAAGGCCAATAATACACCATGAACTCATGAAGTAATGAACATAAAAAGTGGAAAGAGATATCGTTAGTTTGTCAATTTAACTAATTATCTATACCTGTACTATATATAAAATATATGAGAGGATATTTTAAGATATCAAAAAATTAAGAACAAGTATTTAATTCAATGCGTAAGATACAATCACTTTTGAGGGTAAAATAGTATTTATAACAAAACTTACATATTACCCCTTACAATTAGTTACATAATAACCTTACACTTACTAATACTTATATAAAGCTTTACATTATCTACCTATAAAAAAAACTTAATTTGTTTAGGATTTCAGCTATATTTTTTAATCTATCACAGTTAAAAAAAATTTGAGACTACAATTGTATGTGTTTTTTTAAACGTTTTGGTGTAAATTTTTTGCTGAACCAATCTGTATTTTGTGAGGTACAATAAGTTAATGCGTAAATATATGAGTAGTCATGCAAAACTCATTTATTTGGTATTTTAAATTTTAGCTAAGAAAAAACATAATAGACTTTTGTAAAAATATACAAAAGTACTACATGAATAACAAAACATTAGAAATACGTGCCGGATGTAAAATGTCACCCCGCCACATTGTGCGAGCATCCTTTTAGTTTGTACATAATAAGCAACCTTGGAGACAAATTATTGCTTTTTAGGCATATTAATAGTTATAGAATGTTATAACTCAGAATTATTAAATCGCTTGTATGTCCTTATATAATTTGGTTTAATTGCAAATGAATATGATAAGTGCTGACACGAACACAATACAAACATAAATTTATTTAGAAAGATGTTATATGATAAGACATTTTAAGAAACACAATAAAATTATATGTTCCTAATCTATCATATATACTATGTTTATGGCGTAGATTAATCCCTGTTGAAATTAGATTACATGACAGAATTATATGTTCCTAATCGATCATATATACTATGTTTATATTCATGTGAGTATCAATGGATATTGTTATGTCAATTGTTATATACTATGTTTATGAGTCTTTTATAATGAACCTTGTTTAATCCTCTCTAGTTCCTTACTACTTACTAGTAGGGTTTTTTTAATATAATTCTCGCCGTTAATAAAGTTGTTATATTAATTGGAAGACTAACTTTCACTATGCAAATTTATAATTGCATACACAAATGTGTTATGATACAAGTAGACTAGTCTATAGAAACATGTTATATATCATCATGTACATCAACTAAGGCAATCTAACTCTATTCTGAATAACGATCGTATTCCTATGATCTTGACGAATGAGATGTACCACATTGCCTCTTTAACGTTTAGGAACCCAACATCCATGAAGTCCATACGGAAGCCCGTAAGGGAACTTTGCTCTTGCGATTTCTTCAAATGTTGACGCGTCTAATATTAATGCGTAACCTTCTCCATTCTTGTCACTTACCATCGATATCACGACCCCTGTGTGTGTGTAAACATTAGTAAGAACATTAAACGGTTATTTTACTATGTTTTAAGTTTATTTGAACAAAAACTCAATCACTCACCATCATCCTCTTTCGTTGCACCAGGGCGTGCAACAAAAAATGGTTCAGATGGAATTGAACCTTCATCGTACCAGTTCTTTGCTTTTTTATCTTCAAAGTCTATCTGTAAAACGTGTAAAAAGTGTTAAACCATTGAATTCTTTCAATTCTAGTTCGAGTTTCAAGAATGTATAACTAGCAAAGTCTGACAAGCAAATATACCTTAGTGATGGTGTTGGGGAAGTTACAAGGCCGTCGAGCACCACATGCGTAAGCATATCTGTATTTCTTACCTAAATAAGCCCGATTGATGCTGCACATATCCATCCCCCGTCCATGTTCATCGGGGTTTAGAGCATCTACGAGTTCTCCATGTGGACTTCCATCAAGCGGTATTTTAAACCGCCCTACTCTGTAATAATACATAATATTATAACCATGCACTACTAGAAAACTGAATATCAACAAAGAAGTTTCATCAGTGATTACCAACAAATCAACGAAGAATCCACCAAAAATAAAAGGAAATTAACAAATATAACATTTTCTTTCGCTAAAGGTTCTCTAATTTGTAGTATTGCTTTTATTAAAAAACTGTTTAAGGATAATTAGGTCACATATGACTACTCTTTACCTAGCATCGGGTAGAACGTCCTCACCGGACCATGACCGGAGATTATGAAGCCTTAGTTTATCAAGGATTGCGGGACTGGCATTATGTTCACAACAATCGACTATAACCCCGGTTACCCTCCCGTCTTCATCTTCATCTTCATACGCGTTTATGTAGTGAAATGTCACAAATAGAGGAACTTCCACACTTGCCACCTTCAAAGTTCCATGACAAATAATATTTAGTTATTTTACACAACTTTAACACCACTGAATTTATTACACTAATAGAATAATGAGTATCACCGACATCTATTCGACATCTATTTTATTGTTTAATGAAACTTACCAATTTGCCACTAGCTTTGCACATAACATGCATAAACCCTTTGGACTCAGGGTGCCATTCAAACTTGTAAAGTGGTGTGGGTTCAGCCCGTAACAAGTTTTGTGCACAATATCTTAACGGCATCTCGGGCACAACGACATAATGTTCCGTAACAGGGAACGAGTGGACCCACCCAGCTGACGGGCCACCACGACAATCAACCCGACCAATCACCTTCCTTTCGTTTGAGCCGGGCTCCATCCTCACCACTAGATAACCAGGGTTTATCAAATCTGGTAATAATGTTAAAAATTCTGATTCCGTCACTATAGGATGTGCTGAGTGCACCAAGGTACCTAAAGAATCAGTATATTCAAACTTTCCTAATGTATTTAAATTATTAGGGTCGATAACAATCGACCCTTTGATTGTCTCAGTGAGACAAACCACTCGGCCATCACCTAACTGAACAACGCCAGTATTTGCGTTATCAGTTAGGGATGCACCCGAGAATAAATTGGCCAAGTCTCCTATGTATGCTAGGAAGTTGTCATGTTTTGGGACTTCGGAAAATTCACGGTAACAAAGCTTATTGTTTTTTCTTGCGGCTTTGTATGCGTCGGACTCGATTTGCCGGTGACCCATGACGAGGCGGCCGTTCTCGAAGTACAGGCGGACGATGGTGGCGTAACCGTCGAAGAGGTGCCGGAAGTTGTGGTCTCCGATGTGCCATAGTCCTGGTCCGTTACGCAAATAAGTCCCGTTCTGCATGGTTGCAAATCAAAAGGTTGACATAATGTTAATAATGTTATGTTTCCAAAAACATATATCATAAGTTAAGGGAATATAGAAAATAATAAGTTTAATAACATAGTGAAAGCAGCAAACACAAAAAGACATGAATTATTGGTGGCAACAATTATGTCTGTAATATAATATGTCATCTCATAGAAAAGGAATCTTTATAATTTTTTAGTAAATACAAGACTATTCGTAACGGGCTTATGTGTCTATCTGGTGCTGACATGGCCAAGGCATTTTTTTCTCCTCGGGTACGGGGTGTTTACGAGTGGAAAATTACACAAGAGAGAGGTAGAGACGGACTGGAGATAGAGAGGGGGGCCTTCGTGAAGGATTTTGTCTTTGGCTGACCTAGAGAGAGAATGCTACGGTTCATCTCAACATATGTAATTTAACATATTAGTTATGTTATTAAAAAACTAACTCTATATAAAATGTTCATAGTTAACAAAAAACTTATGTAGATAGATGATCTTTGCATGTTATCATGTTTGGTTTTATAAAAATCATAGCATTATGCTAATGCATAATTATATGTGCGATTGTTATTACTAAAAATCTACACATTTCATTTAGAATAATCGATAGATGGAGTGATATAGTATTATTACTAGAATAATATTATGAGTGACAAAGTGGTGCACTACGATTGCTATCAAAAGATTTGCACTACCATATTGAATAATAATCAATACATCATGATTCAAGTTTTGACACATAACTAACACACACAAATGCAAACACAAATTCATACCAGCCACTTAGGGATCTCTCCTTCGACAACAAGCTCTCCTTCCCATCGATCTTGTCGGACGCTAGTCCACGCCGCCAGCTTTCGCTCTTCTACCACCTCTTTCCATGGTGGTGGTTGTTGAACAACTGGCGGCAAGTCAATTGCTACACTCGCTATACCTAAAGCTTTCCTCTTACTATTCTTCGGGAAAATAGCTTTGCCAAAGGTACTACCACCACTATCGCGGTCTGCAACCGCGATGCATGACTTCGAACCATAGTTTCCGATGGCTGAATATGAAAGGGAGAAAGCCATAGGAAAGAAAGTGGTTTGCTAGCTATGGTACTAAGGTTGTAAAATATGTTGGTATATAAACGTATAGAGTTTGAGAGGTATATATAGGAGTTTGTGATCCACTATGTGTATAGGCTCTTGTTTTATTGTTAGAAGACACTAAGAAGTATAAAAATATTATAAATATAGTAACAAGAATAAAGTTGACAATTGCAAATATAAAACAAGAATATATCGATATATTTATACACATTACATAGAAAGTTGTGTGTTCGTCGTGCATGGTGGATTCTTACAATATGCATATGTAAACGTATCCTATAGTTTTATTCTCCGGGATTTATTAAAATGTTCTTTTAACAATAAATATAATCATTTGTAAACATGCATTCATTAGGTTTATACTTTACATTTAAAATATACATCATTTAGCTTAATTGAGGATTTATAGTTGTTTAGAGTCGGATTTGAAAGATTGATATAACCATGGACAAGAGGACGACTAGTGACATGCAGCTCCAACAATAAAGTTTTGACAAAAACTAATCAGTTGAAAGCATGGGATGACAAAGACGATCTAACTATTTAGAACCGGATGTGTGATTATCGCTAATATTATAATATAATAAATTGTAATTGAATTGTGTATATAATAATTATTAGGTTAATTTTGTACATGCTTGAGATAATTGAGTAACAAGTTTAGTTTTTTAAATAATTATAGGCGTTTGGCGATTGAATATATAAATATAAAATAGTAATTAATGGGCTTAGTTATTTACACAGTTAGTGGATTTCGTAATTCCTTTTTAATATGTGTAAGTTCAATTATAATAGATTTGTATTTGTAGTAATTATTATAGTTTAGTGTCATAATTTTATTGCTTTGTTGTTGTAAAATGTTTTCTGGGGTTTGTGTTAAAATTTAATAGGGTTCGATGTTAAACTTTTATTGGGGGTCGATCTGGATTATATCGTATATGTATTAACAAAATAAAGTTTTCATGGGGTGCGGAAGAACCCTTTAAACACCTCTCCAGTCCGCCCCTGATCAGATAATACACATATAGTTAAATATATAATAACTGAATGCAGAACAATAATATATTTCTGCAATAATATATTAATGGTAATGACAGTCATTAATAAATTGATAGATGCTAAAACAAAATATATATCAACAATTCACTGTTTTGAAATTATGGTAAAGAACAAATACATTTCTTATATTAATAAAGGCATATGCCAATGACAAAACCCAATTTCAGAATATTATAAATCATCTCTAAGTTTGTTTTGAGTAACAAACATTTATTAAATTAGAACATGCAAACAAATGAATATATAAAGGACACCTAGGCATGATGCAATAAGCGAATAAGCAATAACAAAACACCAATAACAAAAAAGAACATATGCAGGAGAATTGCAAACATAAGAGCATCTAGATCGAGATTAGATGCATGGCCAATATATAATTTGATGGTGATTCTCGAAGTTACTAAACGCCATGAGGGCCGATTATAGTTTGTTTTGAACTTGATTGAAAGATCCAAATAGGTTATCTTGAGCATCTTTTGGTTTCGACGATACCAAGAATCTATATATGAATTGTCAGAGTATTATAAAAAAGGTAAACAACAAAGAGGATTAGTATTACTATTACTATTATTGTTATTATATTATTGGTTAGTTTTCTAGTAGTATCATTTTACTAATAATTGAAAATGCTAAATAATGCTTATAAAAGAGGTGTTCACATCCTACGTTGCTAAAAGAACAGTTTTGTATTAAATTAAAATGTGTTTAAAAGAGACTCTCCAATCCAACCTTAATTATGAACACCCTCTTTTATAGTAAGTTGGTACTTCAGCAATAACTTTTTACTTCAATAGTAACTATGCATGTGTAGTAACTTTGTATCATAAACAATTATGCATCATAGTAACAATGCATCAATAGAAACTAATACTTTACCACCAACCGTAGTAGTAGTAACTTGTTAATCAGTAGTACCAAGTACGAAATGTTAAAAAATTTTGTAACACAAATTAATATGAATTGTTTAACCCATATATAACGCAAGTCAAATGTGTTGAACGTTGATAGGATGTAAACATGTGAATTGGTTGTAAACGAATTGCAATCAAGTTGAAAAAATCTATTAAATGAGTTATAAATAAGTGGCTGGTTGTAATTAATAATTTTTTAACGATTAATTGGATCACTGACGGAACACTGGCCCATCTAGTCATCTCTATTACTAGAGTAACGGTTTGGTGAGTCAAGGTGTTTGATTAAACATCTAAGTCAACATATTTATTTAAACCGGTTAAACTCATGGACCTAAACATGATTGTTTATTAAAATGAGATAAATCGGTTAATGAAACATGCCCCCTTAATAAAAAATAAACAAGTTACATATATAACTTAAAATCCAATTACTTTTGTATTTTGTCACCACTAATTTTACACTGGCACGTCTATTATTTTTGTTTGAAGACCTAATTTCTAAATATCTTTGAACAATCTTTCAAGAATCAAACAATAAATATAAATACAGTTGAGCTATAACGATAATACCTATAATTTTTTTACTTGATCTAACAACAAATAGATATAACCTTATACAATTACTTTCTTTTAAATATAGTGACACTCATATAATTTATTATAACGGAGCATAACTTGAACTTGAAAATATTTTTTATTTAAATATTTAAATCATTGTAAATTTAAAACAAAAAACAAAAGAAGCAATCAAAAGCATATAATTAACTTAATTAATGTGATATGATTAATAATAGCTATTGATCGGTAGTCTAGAACCAACACGTATAATTAAACTATGGAGATTTGAGTCAATGGTGGAGCTAAAAGAATGTTCAGAATTGAATGAAACAATGTTCCATTTAGTTTAATATTATACTTGTGAAAGACACTTTTGGCCCAGAGGCAGCAAGCAGACCATCCAAAGTGGGCTACAAATTAAAATCATGACAAACTCCATGAATATGTAATGCTCATCGTTCATACCCAATTTAGAAAGTTCAATTGTGTTGAAGCTTTAGATTATACTATTTTGGACGACTCTCCCATGTTGATGGTGTGTGTGGCCAAAAACAATCCCACGCTTAAATATTCTATAATGATGAGTTTAATAAACTCAAAATATTTAATTTGAGTCAGTGTGTAATTTGTCTACTTTCATGTCAAATGTGTCAGATCATGTCCTATGTACGTATACAGGCTCTTGGGAATGGGATACATTGCAGTTTAATGCACTTAACGGTGAAAACGCAAGCGCTCTTATGAGTGGTGTTGTAAGAGGAGAAGAGAGGAGAGGAAAGTCAAGGAGAGAGAGAAAAAAAAGACGAGGACTCGATCGGTCATGCTGATGTGGATAAAGGCAACCAACATAGAAGACTTGGAAGGGCACCCATAGGTCATTAACATTGCTTATGGTCTAAGTGTGTATACATGTATCACTTTTCTTTGTATGCTAAATTTATAAATTGAGCTTTTCAGATGTATCTCTATATGTATATATACATAATTGATAAAAGTTTAATGAAACAAATTTATAAATTGAGCTTTTTAGATGATGATTTTACTATTTACATGCGAATTAATGTTAGGATCCTATAAGTTCAATTTCAATGTAACTCAGTTTAGAAACATCATAAAATTACGAGATAAAAAACACTATCAAATCACCTAGTTCAAAAACACTATAAAATTGCTCAGTAAAAAACATTATAAAACGTCTAGTTTCATGTACACTCGCGAAACATTATAGAACGAAACCGATGGTGGCTAGTGGTGGTTGGTTGGTCAGATGCGAATCAGAAGGTGACAAGGATGATACAACAAGATTTGGGGTGGGGTATATAAGATGTTGATACAACCATTGAAGGGTCTCGATGTGGACTGATTTGCGGTGGATTTCAATTACAACGGTAGATAAGATAATAGTAGGGAGGTTATGGAACTTTGGAATGAACAATACGGGATTTAAAATTTTATTTGTTGATTTTCGTAAATTACTCTTTTTAGATATAAGATTATATGTGGAACTTTTAGTTATTATTAAAACGCCACAATGTGTGTAGACCGTTATTTAATTATCTAAGGGTCACCATTAGCTCTAGCGGTTGTAAAAATATTTGCAAGTTTTAAAATGGTCATCTGTACACACACACACATCAGTGTGTGCGTGGTTATGTGTGTGGACTTTATATTTTAGAGCCTCTAAAGATTAACATAATTATAAGAATCAATATCAGCCATCGATCTATATAACTTTTATTTTATTTTTTGTTTTATTAAAAGAGGTATGAAAATAAACGTATAAACATATTTATTTAGATATTTCGAACTACTTCCTCCTAACAACGAGATTTAAATTCTTTTTAGATTGTTCAAGAATCTAAACACGTTTCAGAAAAATTCAAAATCAGATGAAAATGTTCTTCATCAAATTATAGAATCCAAAGTCATTCTTACAAAAAAATCTATGGACCTAATATCGTACTCACTGGATCATACCAAGAAGAATTCACCAATTGTAGAATCCAAAATTGTCCATCAAGGATTCATGATTTTAACTTCTTGTTTTTCAAAGAATTCATTATTCAAGTTTTGATCTTAAAGCCAGTTTCAAGGATTTCACAACCTTTTTTAAAGGTTCCTGATTTCAATTACTGATTTCGAGTTCACAATCAAAGATACATGATTTTAATAATGTATCGATTTGCAAGTCCTAGTTTCCCAAGAGGTCGATGATCTAAGCCACATATACGTCATTTCTGCTCTAAAAACATCTAATGAACCCGGAACCACTTTTCTACTCTCGTCTTATTTAGTTTTGTTTTTTTTATTACTTTAAGGTTTTGTTTGTGCAAGAATTTTTCAAGTTACGATCATTCAAGAGAAGGGTTTTAGGATTACTTATATGAAGTTCTAATTTCTTTTTAAATGTCTTTGAAGAAGTTCTAATTATTTTTTTACTAATTTTCCCTCACTCTGAACATGTGTGTATATATACATGTTAACTTTGTTATACAAAATAGTGTTTTTGTAAGAAGTATAGGAAGTATATCAATCTTTAATTTAAAAAAATAAATAGTTCTGTTGAAAGAAGGAATAATCATGCATGAAATGGGTCTCAAAGGATAAATTTGAAGATAACCGACAATTGTTGACTTTTTTTAAATTCTTTGAATTTTTTTAAAATGTGTGTAACTCTTTTATACGATTACACCATATAATTGAACATTTTATTCTCAATAATTTGAGTATAGTATTGCTATACTTTTCTTTAAGAAAATAAACATTTTTTTTAAAACGTTTATGTGTTGTGTATAAAAGTTGTGTGATTCTTAACTGCCTAGTTATGAAAATAACTTGCGTATTTATAAATATAACTTGCGTAATTATATTTTAAACTTCAGTAATTTTTTTCGTGTGTAATAATAAATATAACTTGTATAATTATGAATATAACTTACGTAATTATGCACTTTATATACGTAATTGTGGCGTAGACGAAGTTGCCCCTCTTCGCAAAGGACATGTGTCACGCCCTGGTGATTTGATACACTTCACACATTTTTTGCACTTTGTATAATAACCTTCCTCTACATTCACGTACTAGTTTATTACTCCGTGTATAAATGAGTTGAATAAATAAAATATTAAAAAGTTACTAATGAAAGTTTAATAATTATAAAATTATATTTTTGAGATAAGATATTATTAAATCTATATTTGACTAAGGACTATAAGTAAAAAAAATGATATATTTTTTAAAACTTTTATTTTTAAACGTACTTTTCTGGTTTTTTAAAAGTTAAACATTTTGTTCCAAAACAAAAAAAGTTTTAAAAGTTTATCATTTAAAAAGTGTTCTTATTATAACTTTGAATTCAAATTATTTTGGTTTATAAAAGTTTTATATTTTAAAATCAACGATTTTAAACTATTTTATATGTTTAAAAAAAGTTTGGATGTTTTAATTAGAGATTTTATTACTTTATTAAAGTTTATTTCTTTAGGAATTATATTTATCAAAAACTTCTTTCTTAATTTATTAAATAATCAATTTTAATCTAACAAAGAATTAAATAATATAAGTAGTAGTTAATGTAATTTTTTAATAGGAGAGAGAAGCGGAAAATTTAGAATTAGAAGGTCTAAAATTGTGATAAGTGTCCACTCAAAATCTTATTTTATTGTAATAGAATATTAAATAGAATAAAATTTTATTAATTATAAAATAATATTTAATATATGATATGATTGAAATTACGTATGAGTAAGAAGTATAAGTAATAAAAAATAATATCAACTTTTTAAACTTTAGTATACCCGTGTAATACACGTGTTGAATAAATAAAATATTAGATAGAATAAAATTTTATTAATTATAAAATAATATTTAATATATGATATGATTGAAATTACGTATGAGTAAGGAGTATAAGTAATAAAATAATAATATCAACTTTTTAAACTTTTTTGTATTTTCAAAAAACAAATTTAACATTTTGTTCCAAAACAAACCATTTTAAAAAATATCATTTCTAAAAAATTTCCTTACTATAACTCCTATTTTTCATTATTTTTGGTTTATAAAAATTTTACTTTTTAATAAAAACAATTTTAAAGTATTTCATTTTTTAAAAGAAGTTTAATGTTTTAGAAAAATTTCTTTTTGTAAAAATTTATTTCTTTAAAAATAGCATTAATAAAAAAATATATATATTTCTTAATTTATTAAAAAAATATTTTTAATCTAAAAAAATTAAATAATATTATTAGTAATGAATGTAGTTATTTTATATGGGAGAGAAACGAGAAAATTTTAATAAAAGTGAATATGATGTTGACACGTGTCACACTTAGTTATCCTTTTATTATAGTGGAGAAATTAAGAAGGCCGATTTAACTAAATGAGATATTTATTGTTTTTATCCTTTTTAATCATAAACATTGATCAAGTTAATATCATTCTCATTGGTTCTACTGATTCTGATAATAAATCTGATTTTGAAAAGAGAAACATACATGTAAGTATCATGCATCGATGTCATTGGACGAGATGAAGAAGAAGAGTAAGTTGTCAAACAAGGAGACGTTGGGGAAGGAGGGTTAGTGAACAACCAATATTGTGGTGTGGAGAATGACATGCGAGGGAGAAAAGAAAGATAAGAACCATAAGACTTTAATATCATTTAAAAACTTATAATGTATTGTGTATTATTAATCTAGTAATATACAATGAGAATAATTAAATTGCTCATTATAATTAAAATTATTACAAAAAACTCTAACAAACATATAATCTTTAATAAGATCTTTGAGAACAATTTAAAGGTACAATTTTTTATTTCTAAAATAACTAAAAAAAGTAGTAAAACAATAACTTAGAAAAAACAAGCAAATTATCCCAGTAGAATGTTAGAGATGAGTGGGCTTAAACCTTGCTAAGTATATATACTTTACTTTGAGTTCAATAACATTGTGTATAGCATAGGAGGCTTTGTTATAAATATACTTTGTACTTATAGACAATGAAAAATGTAGGAGTACATAACAGGGGTTTATCATATTAATCACTAACCAGCACCGCCCACATTCTTAATCACGGTTGCTTTAAACCCTCCACTTGTAATAATTTTCTACTAATCACTTTCGTTGCTTATTCTTCTTTAATTTCAAGTGGGGAATCCTCATTTTGTCTGCCATTAGACTTTGATTTCCCATTTGCTTGCATCATTTGTGGGAAAATCAAACATGCAATGATTGAAAATAACGAAAGTGTTTAGTTCATTGTTGGAATATATAAAACAGTATTTTAATTAGTGCCGGTTTATAAGAATTAATAATCATCATGGAATAAGCATTTGAGTCGAAAGATTGATTGTCACAAGTTGTTTTTTATGGTGGCCAACTAGTTATATAATGGATCTTGCAATGGTCAAAGTATATTATGATTCATCGTACCCTTTTTGTTATTTATATTGACACGTAAGTAATCACATATGTGACGTATTTATGAAATGGGGTACACTTTGTAGATGGAGAGTGCATGTGGCAGTAACTGGTTAAGATAAAGCACATACCAGTGATGAAGGCTTGACCTTCAGTCGAAAAGATAAAATAATAGACATGTAAATTGGTTGCTAAGAGTGAAAGAAGTTATTGATGACCTAGGATGATTTCGACCTTGCCCATTCCTTAGGAGCATTGGGTTGAAGTAGAATATCAAGTGTGAACTTGTAATATTTTTGATTATATTTATATATCTATATATATTGCGGAGAGCTAAGTGTATGCAGACTTTTCCAGCATCATATTTATAGAGAAAGCATCCTGAAGTTACCTTCAGTGACATGATAGGTGAACCATAGACTCCAAACACCCGCATGTCCAATATTGGAGCCAAACAAATCACAACCTAGATCTCCATGATTCAGGATTATTAGACTATCCACAATAAGAGCTTTGTCGCACGCAATATATTGGTTGGGAAAGTGTTCGAAAATTATGACTCTTGCCGATGTGTTTGACGAAAACATAAATCACGAGTTTTTTTGTTATTGTTAATTATTGTTATTGTTTTTGTTATTGTTTTTTGTTTTTTGTTTCTTGAGTTTTCGAACTATACATGCTCATAGGCCAAGACAATGGCCCCAAAGAGTTTCAACTTAATGACAACTAAAAAAGTAAAAAAAATGGTATAGTAAATAAATTGATATATTTCATCCGGTTTAACTAGTGAAGTTACAGCAAAACTGTATATAAATGACACCGATCGCAAACTTCCTATAAAATACTTGGATATTTTCTCTTTTAAGCGTTCATACTTAACAAACAAACAAACAATTTATTATCATAAACCTATCATATCTTACTTGCACAAACTCAAGGTTTCACAAGTGATGATGATCTTCATGAATATGATATTATATATGACGCAAGTATTGGTTTGCCCTAATTTGAAAGCTTGGGCCAAGTGTTTGCTATTCCCTACCATTTTTTTCATGTTTAACATCAACTTGTAGTTTAGTAATCATATAGACGCAAGTGTCACTACTAGAAAATGTTGGAAATTAATTTCCTACAACATTTTTTCTTAATGGCAAATTTAGTCTACTCTCATATTAACCAATATACATCATGCCTGGGTTTGAACGTAGGACCTCCAATATAAAAGACAAAAGCCTCTACCAAGTGGCTAGTCTCACGTTGGCTGATGACACTTGTGGCGGATGACCTTAATTTAGCGACATCGTGTCGAAAAATCAAAACTGGAAACCTTCGGTAGTGTGTTGCAATATTCTGACCTTATTTGAGAAAAGTATGTAATATCGGATTCTTTTTTAAATTTTTTACTTTCCGTCGAAAATGCTTAGGAAATATGGTGTTAGAAATGTGTCAAATTGTTAGAAAATCAAATGGTTCCAATGATTCACGAAAAACAATTAAAAAGAGCTACATGACGACTATATTACCATTATCTAACGTCAAAAATTGGGCAACAATCAAATGGTTCCAATCTAGGTTTTTCGATGCAGTTCTAACAAGTTCGGGTAAAACTAGTGGTTTTGGAGTTGGTTCCTGAAGCGGTATTGAAACGATGGTTAACAATGGTTGGGGCTGGTAGGGGTGATAATCGGTTTGGAACCAAACCGATTTCATTGGGTTTTTGATCCGGTTGTCAAGACTCGATAAAAAAGAAAGTAAATAATGTGTCTTAGCTACATTTAGTGTGTAAGTGTAAGTAACGTCATTTTCATAGAGAATTGGTAGAAAGTGTTTAACTAAATAACATATGAAAAGGTTTTAAAAACAAATACGAACTTTGAATGATTTTATAATGCATTTGTAGAAAGCAACAAACTTTAAAAGACATTTTAGACTAGTGAGAAAGTAATCACTTCCGGGTTTTAAATTTCACAAGATAAACAATTGATTTGTTGAATTAGGATTCACACAAACATAACTTTAAGATTTTAGTGTTTGATTAAAGTGATAACAAACGAATAATATTTTAAAAGTCATTCGTTCACAATATACCAATTTACTTATATCAAGTTATCTATCATTATTAATGAGCTAACGATGCAAGTAAACAAAAAGCTGATGACAAACTTGTACAATCAGTACAACTTATAATTTACACTGATGTTTGTTCTTGCATCACATCATCTTCTTTTTCTCCGATTGTGTTCTCTTCATACCTCCTCACGCGTTTTGCACCAATCGACACCCCCAAACAATTGTTCTATTTTGTAATGTACAGATTTTGTTGCATCACACAAGAGAGACACACCTAGTTAATTTACCATATACAAGTCATATAAGTGAAACCAAAATTTATCGAAATAATATAAAAGTCTAGTAGTTATAGCTAACACGTTTATTCATCATAAACACTAGCTTTTTACGTTAACTTACTTTATCACAAACTAACAAAGATATCATTAATTAATATATTTAGATAGTAGTGTGCATTTGACATAAGTTTTTACCCATTTGGGTAACAAGCATATTAAATTAAAATATTTGTATATCAAGCAATCAACTTTATTTTTAAAAAAACCTTTTAAATCAATCAAAACTTAAACTATATTCGATGGTCTATTGTTTAACACAACCATAATCTAAACATATCAATCGTCTCACTTAAAAAAATCATCCACCCGAAAGCAAGCATGAAGGGAAATAGTCACTTGTGATCTTTATTGTATCTTTAATCTGTTTCGAATAATGATCATTGATGAAGTGGAAGGCCGAGCCTTGAAACACCAAAAATCACTTTGAATTCATCTTTGTTCGTCTCGAAGAAGTTGTCATTTGAAATCTCTTTTTACATATTCAAATAGACTCAAGATTCCTTAAATCTAAGGCTAAAATAACCACAAGTGTATCATACGTCGTCGGCGTATGGTACGCCGCCTCATGCGTCGCCGGCGTATGGTATGCTCTTACCTAGTGTATCATAACCCAAGCCCTATTTTGCCTTCTGATTTTTGTATCTTTTGATATTAGTTTCTTCGGTCATTCAACTTTATTATTTTGTTTCTTTTAACTTACTTTTAAATATGCTCAAACTAGCTGCAAACACATATGAAACAAGACATCTACAAACTAAATTCATTCCATCATAAATAATGTAAAACCATGTATTTGAGAATATCAAAACACGACTAAACACTACGTGATCAGATTGATAGGTTGGTTCATGAACCGGTTCTTTATGCACCTATAATCCCAGTTATCCACCAGATGTGAGTTCGGGCTCTTCCACCTGTTGATTTGATGAGTTAACCTTCAACCGTGCCTTTGCTCTAGGTTGTGTTTTCTTTTTTATTTTTATAACTTTTAAAATATAAGATTTTTTATTTTAATTTAATAATAATAATAATAATAATAATAATAATAATAATAATAATAATAATAATAATAATAATAATAATAATAATAATAATAATAATAATAATAATAATAATAATAATAATAATAATAATAATAACATCTTATTATTTTTATGTTATATATTAATTTTATTTAAAGTAGAGTCGGTTAAATATAACTCTTCTGTTTTGATTTCTTTTACAAACTTACTTTTTATACATAATATTTTATGAAATTTTAAAATATCATTACGACATGTTTATTATTTTTTATGGTTCTGATATGGAGTTTTTATCAAGTCATGTCAATGCTTAACATGTTCACTAAATACATATTTAAAACCTACTTAAAACATTTTTGTAACAAACATTGGCGGGCCGAAATTAATCTAATGGGGTCACCCGCACCCCATGATGTTTTTTGTTCTTTTAGTATATATACGTTCGAATCCAGATCGACCACTAGAAAATATTAATACCGGACCCATGAAATTTTGACACCGACCATGAAAATTTGACACGGACCATGAAGCTTTTATATTCAAAAATTTACAAATATAGATCTATTATAAAATAATTGACACATATTTTAAAATTTCTGTGAACTTAAATACCCAGTGATGATTTAAATAATTTTAACCCATTATCCCTTCAATTCTTATAAACCTTATTACCAAACACTCATAATAACCCATTACTCCATTATAGTTTTGCAACAATCGCTAGGCGCTAGTCCGGTAGTGGGTTACCGACTAGCGATTCATCCGAATTAATCGGGATTAATCGGTTTGGAACTTTTATGTGTAACTTTTAAATCTTTATATATATACACACATTTTTATATGTATTTATAATAAAAATGTTATATATATGTATATATATGTGTGTATATATATATATATATATATATATATATATATATATATATATATATATACACACACACACACACACACATACATGTCTTGCTGGAATTTCGGAGTTTTCGCCGTAATTTTTCGACTTCGCCGGAATCTGGAAAAAACACAAATTATTGGCCAACTAGGGCTGATTAATTCTGATTTTTGACAAATTTGATCGATTAGCGATTATTGTTCCTGATTAGCAAAAATCGAAGCAGGGAGCTTCCGATTACCGATTAGTCACCGATTAATGATTGGTTGATGGAAATTTTGCCGAAACCGCTACCATCGACTGCCCTCATCTTTCACATCCAATTTAAACAAAACCCTAAAATCCTTAATTTTGGAGTTTGTCAATAAACTTTTCTATATTATTTATTATTAAATATTAAATTATTAATCTATGATTAATATATTTGATTAGTTGTTTTATTCCTTGACTATTTTGATGAAAATTATATGACCCGACTTGACTCATACCGAAAAAATGTATATTTAATGATAGACAACTGGCCCTTATTAATTTTCGACCCTTATGGAAAAAAAATTACTTGTGTTTGCCACGTAATAGATACTATTATTTTCATAAACACTAAGATAATTAAAATGTATCTTTCTCTATTTTATATGTTAGAAAATTAATTTTTAGCAACTCTAATACAACTGATTAATTAATTATATTACCATGACATACCCAAGACCATTAAAAATAAGGAGGTGTTAGGTTCGAGTCTTGCTTGGAGAAGAAATGCTTTGGGTTAAGGTATGCGATTTTTCCAGTTATGGGTTTACTCTTAAAAGCGTTGAGGGTGCGTTCCCGTATGCTAAACGAATAGACAAGTCTGATTAAAATAATTTATTTCCTCTGAATAATTGTCATACATTTGCCGTTAAAAAAACATAAGATATATGATTAATAGTATATGAGTTTGTGTTCATTTTCATAAGACTTTCGCAACAAACTAAGATGAGTTTAGAATTGAAGTTAAGATGAATGTAATATTAATATTTCCCAAAAGTAGTATACAAAATTATATGAACACATGAAAGAAGGAAGTAGCATATAACTTTTCGTATGGCAAACAAACCTTGATGTAGTTTATATGAAGAAATCAGTATATGATACTTCTATTTACTCCAACTCCTATCCACTTAAATGTGTGGTGTAGCATTTAATTTAAATGCCATAAAAAACATAACTTATGCATGTTACATGCGCACATGAAGACTAATTAAACCAAAGGTCTGGAGCACACCCACCTGGTTTAACAAAAGTTGCCTTTTCATACCGACATGTTAAGTTTCACGGTGACATGTTGTGGTTCCATTTAGAGCAAATGCTTTACTTAGCGAAACATCATGTTATGTCGTTGACCGCAAACGTTTCCTCAACCACAAATGTTATGTTGTTCGCAAACATTCCATCGTTCGCAAATGATCCGTTAATTAGTTGTGTTTAGCAGTACGACTGTTGCGATTAGTGAAAATTTGCTTTACATAACTTTTATTAAGAGATTAATATGCATGTTACACGTGTTTACTTGCAACTAAGGGGATGTTTGGTTCGCGGAATATATTGAAATTGAAATTAGAATGTTAATTGGAATTAAAATGAATTGGATTTGAAATTTTATATTTTCTGAAGGAATTGAAATTTAAGAAAATTGAAATCTATTAAAAGAATTTAAGTTCCAAATGAATATTAGTAAAAGAAATAACACCCATAAAGAAATCTAAATTTATCACATATTACAAACTGCCACCACCTCCATTACTACAACTCACCGCCCCTAAATACCATCGACCACCGCCATCATCGCCGCTGACAAACGACCGCATTCACCCACCGCGCCCGCCGCCGACATTCGATCGCACCCCCCACTACCGTCGTCAACCGATTGCGTTCGCTGTAGACAACTGACAGTCATCGCCGAGCGCATCCAAAAGCGACTGTTACTTATATTTTTAGGCAGCATTTGTCATAGTTATAGAGTATATTTTGGTACATATTATGTATTTATTACATGTATTTTCGTTTATTTTATGCAACACATGTTTGGATGGAATGTAATCTACTTGGTTTGTTTTGGTTAATTTTGTAGGATTGATGCTTTTGTCAAAGGGATGAAATACTAGGGGAAGCACGGAAAGGGTTATCGGATAAATGCTTGAATTTGAATGTATCTAAATAACAAAAACATTACAATGTTGCGCATGAGTTTATGTACAAATTTAACGCGACCGTGCAAGCTTGCTGATTTGAATTGCTAGTAAATTTATAAAGCTAGGGAATTTTAGATCGAAGGATGCTTATCATTAAATATTAATAAAAAAATTAACTAAAAAGCCTAAAAAGAGGAATCGTAGGAACTAAAATGATTTTATAGATAGTGGAGGAGGATAGAAAAAAAGAGGCATCTTTAAATCACTTATATTTGGCAGCTAGGATCGCTCGAGCGAAAAAGAAGCAGCAATGTTTGCACTTCTTCTTGTGGAATTCTCATTTTATTGTGAAGATATTTAATTATTTCATGTTTTGAATGGTAAGTTTTATTTGTTTTGTTTTTGATTGATCTAGTTGTCATGTCCGGTTAGATCACTTTTAATTTCAACATTGGAGTTTAATTTATGTGGTTTAATTAGAACACTTATATGAAATGCTTATGAGATCTTATTATTTTGATATTTTGTTTGTTTGATTTTTGATGTAAAACCTGGATCTACCCCGATTATATATTGGATTGTTAATAAAATTGACCAATTTATTTATATCTCGAATAAAGGTCTTCAAGTTCTAAACCTTAATAAAGTTTTATCTTTTGATACAAAAAACAAATAGCGATTTGGGTTTGTCTATAAATTTAATCTCGTTATAGAGCCACACAGTCTAATTAAACATACCGAATAGAATGTGTGTTTAATTATAACTGATACTTTATCACCGCAACCCGCATGCTAGCTAAGATACGAATGACATGAGCTTAGAGTAGCGGGTTGGATCTAATCAACGAACGAATATTAGTTAGATATTAGATAGAGTGGATGTTTGAACGGCGTGATGTCTAGTATCAATATAAATCTTTAATTAAAAAGGGTCATTGCAGCGTAGTTGTTAATGATCGTAAGCCGATTCAAATCAAAAAGTTACCTTATTGTTGGAATTAGTTTTCATATTATATATATACTAATTATCAACTTTGTGTGCATCATGGATGGTACAATATGCTTAAGTGGGTTGTACCCATCTTTTTTTAATATTTAACTTTTCTGTTATAACCTAATACTTTTACATCTTTGACAATTTAGTCTCAACAATTTTTATTTTCAAATTTGGTTGTCTATACTTTTCATATTTACAAATATTGCGTTTTACGTTTCGGTCTAAATGTTGCGAGTTAACACGTCGCAACATATGTGTGTGGTTCGACATTTGTACGCTTATTTCCCCCCATTTAACGGCACCCTCACAGCGCGTTGGTCCTAAATCGACTTACTTATTGGTTTATATGTTTTAAGTTTGGCCTGCGTGTTCAACGTTTTTACGTCTAATTTTCGTTAGTTTATTTATTTTGTCTTTTATTTCTTTTTCAAAACGAGTTTTCGGTATTGATGGTTACTGACGGTAGTGTGCCATTGGTGTTAATTTGCACGGTTTTACGCCCCCGCTGCAACGTGGGGGCTTAATGCTAGTTTAAATTTATTTTGAAATTTAATTAACCATTTTTAGTAATCTTTTTCATAATTAAAAACAACAAAAAATACTAAACTTCTTTTTTTGGCAGAACCTCAACACGGTCGCGTATAATCTTCTTTGCAGTTTTGACATGGCCGTGTTAACTTGCTGGAAAATTTTACATTTTACAATTTCTTTCTAGTTTTTGTTTCTAATTGAAACCCCACTTCTTCTCTAATCACAACCAATCAAAGTAATTAAACTAAAACATTTTTGGTATTAAAATAGTTAACCTGTATCCCTAAGGACACGATATTTATTTCCACTCATACTATTCTTACTGTGTGCTACGGTAGGTTAACAATCTTGATTTTATTTGTTGGATTCGACACCCAACACTGACGAGGTTGGCGACAACGGTTGGTGGTCGGCGGCAACCGTTTGATGTCGGTCGCGACCATAGTCAATGGAGATGGTCGTTTGTTTACGGCGAGTGCGGCCAGCGACGATTGTCGGTTGTCGAAAGCGGCAGTGGACACGGTCGGTTGTCACGGGTTTAGGTTGTCTGGGGCAGGGCGACAAACGGAGGTGGCCCATGGGCGGGACGTCAAATAGTTTTGGGCGGTCTGTAACGGTCAGGGCGGTGGCACCAACGGGGGTGGCAAATGGCGACGGCGGTTGGTGAAGGTGGTGATCAGAGGTCAGTGTTGGCGGAAGCGGTCGGCGGTGGCATTGGCAGGAGGCGTCGGCGGGGGTTGTCGACGGTGGGCAGGGAGCGGCTAGTGGTGGGGCGGGGGAAGATGATCTTTAGTGGAGATCATTTCTTTTAAGTAGGAGATTTCAACCTTTATATTAAATTCCTTTAAAAATTAGAATGAATTTGAAATCCTTTATTTAAAAGAATTTAAGATTCCAATTCCAATAAATTTCTACTGACTAAATACATTGACTAATGAAATTCAAATTTTAATTCCATTAATTTTTTTTCATATTTCTACATATCAAACACACCCTAAATTTGTTGAGTGGTTATGGTTTTACTAGTAGAACTTGAAAACCGGGTCATGTTGTATTACAAAGGGGGTACACATTTGACATGAAATGTTAACATGACGTTGAACATGTACATGATAAGTTGAACTAGACGTTTCATTATCTTAACCACTAGCATAAGCATGTTTAATAAGTAGGTTACAAGATACGGGACATTTAATACAGTTAGATCTGATCGGTTTGATAAAATGAGTGACACGACATGACAGATAAAATAAATTATTTCAATAACACACTTGACACGACACGTTTAACTACATCATTTACTCGACTCACTAAAAACAGCTAAAAAATAATAAGACATACTTAACATTATAAAAGAAAACTACTAAAAATTACAATTCATATAGAATAATTTATTTAACACAAAAGCTTAACATGATACAGATGTCATAAACGGGTTAAGTTGCTTAAACCATTAATTAGATTATTTATATTTGTTTCAAACCGTTTATTACCGAAACTCATTTTCCGTAAACATTAACATTCTTAATTTCATGTCAAGTCATGTAATGACATGCCATAAAGCTTCGGTTTTAGCTACAAAATTGACAATTTCATATATGGCTTTTACATGAGAAATTTAAAAGAAAATAAAGAGGAACACTACATAAATTTTCATATCACGAAATCAAGCGTTTCGTTATTATCCAATGCTATCTTAGACTCTTTAAATTTGTTTTTGACAAACAACTAGTTCTCCAACGGTTGTATCCTCAAAGGCATGCACCGATTGTTGTACCTTCAGGTGCATCCTTTGAGTAAATATGTAAAATGTATTTTAAGAAAACATTGTTAAATGCATGCCTCAACCAAGTCTACCACTTTTACTTTGTTCGGTACTAGTTTAGAAAATTCGTGTAATACACGTGTTGAATACTAAAATTAAACTAGTATTAAGCCCCCGCGTTGCGGCGAGAGGCGTAAAACCGTGCCAAGTAACACTAATGACACACCATCGTCATTGACCACCAACACAAAAAAAACCATAAAAATGGAAAAAATAAATCGAATGAAAAGTAGACGAAAAACGTTAAACCACACACGCACGTTATGGCGTGTTAACTCGTAAAATTTAGACCGAGACGTAAAACAAAAAAATTACAAAATATGAAAAGTACAGGGGAACAAAGTTGAAAATAAAATTTATTGAGCCTAAATTGTAAAAGATGCAAAAGTATTGAGTTAGAATAAAAAGTTAAAAATTACGAAAAAAAACTAAAACAAATTGGGTACAACCCATGGAGCATAAGGTACACCTTACAATGCATAGAAAACTTGCTAATTAGTATATATATAATTAATAATTATATATTAATATTTAAAATAAAAAATTTTGAGATAAAATATTATTGAAATTACTTGTAATAGTTAATTTAGGTAATAACACAATAATTATATTTTTCCAAACTTTCGTCAACAATAACTTTTGCTTTAAAAATATTGTTTTTTTAAACACTCCAAATTCTTTTAAAAATACTTTTTTAAACAATGTAATTTTTTAAAGTCCTTTGCATTAAAACTTCATATTTCATAGAACTTTGTTTTAAAAAAAATTATAATAAAAAGGAACATGTTTTTAAATTATCAAAAAAATTGTTTTATAAATTTGAAAATTATATAAATAATATAATTAACATTTATACATTATTAAAAGCTTAACTTTAATTGTGGTAATTACACATGTATAATGACTAGGTGAAGTTTAAATGAAGAGGGCTAGAAAAATGACATTTACATGTCACGTAAAGATTTTGTTTTATTAGAGTAGATGCGCAACCTACAAAACCCTTTATGTGTGTAATGGTAGATTTGATTAAGATTTTAAAAATCATCACAAAATTGTATCCACTTTAAAAACAAAATCATTACCTTAATTTAAATAAATCATTACGTTGTTGATATTGATTTTCATTATTTTTCTTATCAACACGCATATTAAAAAATATAACTATCCATAATTAATTTCTTATTAAATTTAATTAGTCAATTATATAATAACTATCTTATATCTTTCTACTTTAATAAAATAGTAACTAAAAGGAATACGTGACAACACCTCATTCTCTTTTATCAATTTTTTCTCGCTTCTATCTTTTATTAAATAATTACTAATAATATTATTTAATATTTATTATATAAGAAATAGTTTTTGAATAAATTTTAAAAAGATATGTTTTTATTAATTTTATTTTTAAAGAAATATATTTTTATAAGATAAGACATTTTTTCAAAACATCAAACGTTATTAGAAATATGAAATATTTTTAAAAATTGGTGTTTTTAAAAAGTAAATTATTTATAAACTAAAAATAATTAAAATTAGAAGTTTTAATAAGGAAATTTTTTTAAATGATATTTTTTATAACCTTTTGTTTGAAACAAAATGTTTAATTCTTTTGGGAAAAAATTAAAAATTAAAAAGTTAACATCATTGTTATTGTTTTTATTACTTATAGTCCTTTCTCATTCATATTTCAATCATATTATCTTAATATATCGTTTTATAATTAATAAAATTTTATTCTATTTAATATTTTATTTATTCATCTGGCCGTGTAGTACACGAGTTTGTTAAAACTAGTTAAATGTATATTAAACATCTCAAATATATATTTTAATTAATTGTTATTTAATATCACCAATATATAATATTATCATTTAATAAAAGAGAGACACAAGAAAAATAGTATGCGGAGACATAGAATCATAGCCGGCCCTGAAGATGGGTAAAATGGACTTCTGTCCAAGCCCACTCGCTAAGAGGAGGTTTTCTATATTATTTAAAAATAGTTATAAGTTATAACCCAATGAAAAACTTAACTCAATTATGTTTACAATCAAATATATATATTTAGGCACATGTCATAAGTCCAATTACCTAACTAGAATTCTTTAAAAAATTACCCAAATCCCATAGGCTATGGTTTATTATTATTTTTATTATTTTGTTTAATTGTTTTGTATGGTGAATTAACTCAATTGAGTAGTCCACCTAAAAAATAGAAATCAAGTCATTCACAAATGGAACAACAAAAGGCTTTGACATGCTAGGTAGCGGGACCTTTGTGCGACTGCTAACTTTGTTAGTTGTTTGCGGAATTGTCGCTTCACGAGTTATCAATTAACTATTACGGTATGTCATTGTAATACTATGAGTTTGCCATGTTTATCGGTAAAATGTTTGTTTTCATTTAAACTAATTAGTTTATATAATTTAATTCATTAGGACCAGGGTTCCTTTTTTCCTGTTTGTCCAGGATACTAAAATACTCAGGAGCGGCCCTGCTTAGAATTGTACCACATGATATCGTAGATCTCTATTTATTATAATAAGAAGATGCATCTTGTACATACCTTTATGTAATTTGTATTATAAATACATATGCAATAGGGTAGTATGTTTTGTGCACGGGTATTTACTTGTATAACAAAATAAACAACGTATCTTTGTTTGTTTTGATATAGGAAAGCAGACATGATCCTTGATAGAGAACACACCGAAGTCATATTAGAGATGCATTCACCTTAAAACAAGGGTTTATCATCGTCGGATAGTATATGTTTCTTATTTTCTAATTTCATTTTAGGTTTTGATGACGTGTGTCAGTACGATGTATTGGGGATACTTAATGTTCTAGTAGTAAGATTCGCATATATGACTAAGAATAAAAGCATGACGGAGAAAGGAGGTTGTAGCAAAGTTGATAGGTAAGTGAAGGTTTGACCACTACGCAGACAAGAGAAAGCAAGGGACAACGCTTTTGTAGGCCATGAGGGGGTAGTGTGAAGGTTGACTTGACTAAGGCTCAAAATTGGTCCTCTTATATACTATGTTTTACACATCATGGCAACCTTGCTAAGGCTCAAAATTGGCTAAAGTTAACATAGTATTTCAGTGAAATAAATAAGTCTACACAACACTCTATGATTGCTAATATTTATTTACTTAATTCCTATATATGAATATGATGCAAGCAAATGAGAAATTCAATTTTTAATGGCAGACAAAATGAGGACTCCCCAAATTGAAGAGTAATTAGTAGAAATTGATAAGTGGAGGGTCCAAATTAATTAACTGTGATCAAGCTAGATTGTATCTAGTGCTACCTCATTCCCACTCATACACTTCTACATTTTCATACACCTCTACATTTATCAAGCTTGCATCTTTAACATGATGGTTATCTATGTAATCAAATAGCACATATATTAGAGACTTGTTTGTGTGCTATTATACGTTACGATAAGTTTTCAGAGCCGGAGTTTCTTTGAAGCAGACTTTTCATTTTTAGTGGGATTTCCGGAGTATGTTATGTTATGTTTATTATAAGGGGAAAGTGAATATGGGGTTATTATGCATATAACCTTAGATGCGAAACCATTCAAAACTACATCGTCTTGACTAAATTAATAACAAAACTACGTACTTTTAACTAACTACCTTCAAACAAACTTCCGTAATTCACTCCTATGTCAAAATATATTATTTTGAGTAGCATTATTAATTCACACACTTTGGTTATCAAATTATTAAAATTATGAATCAAAATATTAAGTTTTAATTGAAAATAAAATTTTATAGCACTCCCAGTTATCTGTCTTTCTTCCTTGTACCCAAACCTACAGTTAATTTCATATTTTTTTCCATGAACAAATTTCTGTTGGGATTTGAAACTTTCGGCTTCGACGATATGCGTTCTTCGGCTTACTATTTAAATACGATTAATAAATAAATAAGTTTTAAGTAATTCTTATAAACAACAATATAAGTTTAAGTTGAATTCTCATTCTCGAATGAAATTATAACGAGAGATTACGACAACTTTGACCGAGTAAAGTTTGGTGCAGGTTTGGATCGGAGGAAGAAAGATGAAATAATATAAGAGATAAGTTATGTGCATTTTGAATTTTAATGGAATTAGATTAAAACGATGTAGTTTTGAATGGTTTCGCATCTAAGGTTATACGTAACAGCCCCATATTCACTTTCCTCTTATTATATACATGTATTAGAATCATTTAATATCTCAACATTTTTTTATTTTATTTCATAACAATATTTTTTCTAGAATATGTAAAACAACCAAAGTGACTGGAACAGATACTAGTTTTTCAACCAATTACACTACTAACTCTTGGTCGTTGTACGACAAGTGTTCCCGACCAAAGGTTATTGCAACATATCGCCCGGGAATTTAATTTTTTTACAATGATTCAAAAACCTTGATGTTATAATTGGTAAATATAGATATTTATAGGTTATATATATTCAAGCAACCTATCAAACTAAGTTTTTTATGTTATTAAAATGTTCATTTACACATGTGTAATTAATACTGCTCACGAGTCAATATTTTGATGTTTAATTGATCTAAATACGTTATTTTATATCGTTATTATTATGAAATTAGTTTACTTTGTTTATGTTTTGTTTCACAGGTGTTTGAAGCTTAAAAGAGTTTATTTTGATGCAAACGAAGTAAAACATGGAACTAAAGGGACTTAAGATGTAAATATCAAAAGTTACAAAAAATACAATTTTGAAGGTAGGGCGGCGTATCATGCGTCGGGTATGGGCGTATCATACGATGGGCGGCGTATTGGTGGCGTATATGTGGGCGTATTTGATCAAAATTTCAGAAAGTTTGGCGTATGAATGCTGAGGGCGGAGTATGATACGGCGGCAGGTTAACAAACTCCAAATTTTTTTTGGGATTTACAAGTTTATTTAAACCAAATCAATATCAATTCGAACTACCACGTTCCCTAGACAAAATCTAACATATTCAAGGAAATTTTGGGTGCTTTCGAGCTTCCTAACATCTTCCATATCATCATTGATTATCGTTCAACTCAAGATTGAAGATTTAGTAAAGATGATGTGTGGCTAGGTCTTTCGTGATTACTTCCGAGAATAGAATTATTGTCAAGTGAGATATTTGGTATGTTTTGATTAGGTTTTTGTAATGAACATTGAGTGATTGAATGAAATCTTATGTTTTGATTGATTTAAAAAGTTTACTTGTAAATAAAGTTGTGTGCTTGATTATCAGTTTTTGATTTTTTGTGTCGTGAGCTCATTAAGAAAGGTGGATAACTTGATATGAATAAATTAGTAATCTTATGCATGAAGGAGTCTTAAAAGATTGTTCTTTGGTTATCACTTTAATCAAAAGTTAAACTCTTGAAGTTAAGTTCTTACAAACCCTAGGTTAAACATATCAATTGTTGATCTTGCGGAATTGGAAACCTGAAAGTGATTGTTTCTCATTATTTAAGTAAATTCAATCCAAAGTTTGTTGCTTTTTACAATGGTGATATTGAATTCATCAAAAGTTCTAATTTTGATTCTAAAGTTTGTGTCTTTAAGTTAAACGAGTCGTATTTGTTAAACGCTTTTCATCTATTACCTGTGTAGACGATCTTACTTACCTTTACGCAATAAAGGTAGCTAAGACCGATATATTAACTTGTTTTTTATCGAGTCTCGACAACCAGATCAAATATACATAAGCTATCAATCAAATAATACACATAAGTTGTATATACATAAACAACCGGTTAAAGTAATATATCATACAAATTTGATTATGTACCATTTTCATATACACCAAACATTTTTTTCATTTTGAATTCTAGAAAAGATAAACAATAATCTGTTCATTTTGAATTCTAGAAGAGATAAACAATAATCTTACATTTATGCCTTATTTTGATTTTTTCAGTAATGGAAAAGTGAGTTAGATTCAATATGTTCTCACAATATATAAGTGTTTTGAATTAATCTCTTTCACATGTGCATACATATAAATTGGTTCGAATATAGTGTTTTAAAATCTACAAAAGTGTATGATCACGAAGAGGGTTGGCAACGCGGACACAAAAGAATGCTAGTTACGACAACAGTAAATAGGCAATAGCCACAATTATTGATTATTCACCTCATTCCATTCTTGTTCTTAAAGAGTTAAAAGTAAAACATATAACTTTCTTATACCTAATCCTTTTAAAAATATTTAGTAAATTTTTTCTCGGGTATGATATTGTTATATTATAAAAAACATATTTTTATAAGCATCATGAACTATGTGAATTCAATACCGTGTTAGGGTTTTCTTTAATGGTGCAATTAGCTTTACCCCCAACCCACTCTAATTAAGTGTGGTTATATAGTAAAATGGTGTGTTCATTTCGTGTGTCTTCGCTGGCTAGGTTTGTAAGTTTATGTCAAATACATGCATCTTTCACCTCTCTTGTGATATAATTACTCTTGGTTGCTTTCTACGCTTCTTAAAAATTTGACATTTTTTTCACGTGCACGCACATATTGTATATTATAGCTCTTTTGAATTTTGATTGTTATTCCTTTTATTATTTCACGCTAAAGATGATCGTGAATGAAATAAGGAGACGCACTATGAAATGAAATGAAAAACGAGTGAAAATCAAGTGTAAATAAATAAAAATTATGTTACTAGTATTGTCATTGGTAATAAAATTGAAAATTAAGATTATTATCGACCAATCTAACAGTATGAATTATTATCAGCCAATAGGTCATAGTTTTGTTTATTAAAATACAATTTGTCTTTTTAGAATACAAGATTGCATTTACACGTCGAAGATATTGGTATTTTCTAAGTAACTAGTATTAAGCCCCTCACGTTGCGTGAGGGACGTAAAACTATGTCAGATAGCACCAATTTCACACAACCATCGACGATCACTAACACCGGAAAAATTTGTACTAAAAAAGAAATAAAAAATAATAAAACTGAACGGAAAGTAGACATAAAAACATTGAACCCCACATGTGAAACGTAAAATATTAAAAACAATAACTACGTCAATCAAAGACCCGCACGTTATGACGCGGCCGTTACACGTGAAAAAATAGGCGTAAAAATGTTGAACTGCATGCATATGTTGCGGCGTGTTAACTCATAAAATTTAAATCGAAACGTAAAACAAATAGTCTTTAAAAGATGAAAAATATAGGGAACCAAAGCTGAAAGTTAAAAAATATAAGGGTTAAGTTATAAAAGATATATAAGTATTGGGGTTAAAACTTAAAAGAAAGAAAAACTCAAAAGAAAAAAAAACAAAAAGGGATACAACCTTTTAAAGCTTAAGTGCAACTTATAATACATAAATAAGTTGATAATTAGTATTATATATAATAATAGCTTTAGTAAACCCGTGTATTACACAGGTTGAATAAATAAAATATTAATATAATAAAATTTATTAATTATGAAATTATATTTAATATATAATAAAACAGTAATATCAACTTTTTAAAATTTTATTTTAAAACTTTTTTAAAAAAATAAATATTTTATTCTAAAATAAACCGTATAAAAATGTTATTTCTTAAAAAATTTCTATTATAACTCTCAAATTTGATTATTTTTTGTTTTAAAAAAATAACTTTTTAAGAAAACCAATTTTAAATAACTTTGTATTTTTAAAAAAGTTTTATGCTTTAGAAAAATTTATTATTTTATAAAAAGATTATTTATTTAGAAATAATATTAATAAATAGATTTCTTTCTTAATTTATTAAATCTAAAAAGGTGTTAAAAATATTATTAGTAATTAAGGTAATTACTTAATAGGAGAGAGAGACGGAAAAATTTTAGTGAGAATGATTGTGATACTGTCACGTGTTATCTCAAGATACATTTTTATTAGAATAGATAGATGTCAAACTCTATTACATTTTAATTTTTGTAATATATCTGAGAGAACAGTTTCTAATTTAAACCTTATCTATTTGCTCAACCTATTCTTTTAATCCACATCATATTTACAATAATCATATAAATAATTTCATAATTTTCTAGTAGTGTTTCCATAACCTAGTGTTAGTAACTGGTTCTTGCTTTTACTTTCCAAAATATTATATAGTTGATTATGATTTAGTATTTTTCCTTCAATAAATAAAAAGATGTGTTACAAATATTGTGTAATTTCATTATTATAAAGCACCACGGAAAAGTGTCATAATTAAAGTATTAAAAAGAATAAGTAAAAACTCTCTTTTTTCATGCACTAAAGTTCTAGTTTAATATTATATTCAACAAAATCAAAGTTGTCAAAACGTGGGGTCGACGCTTTTGCATTCTATGTGCGCAGGATCTTGTTTTGTAATAACTTGGTGGTCATCAAGGAATCTTGTGAAGTTGACCGTGAAAAATTTCCGGTTTAGGAAATAATTAGTAGGGTTCATGATTGTTTAAGTGAATAAAATATTTTAATAAGTTTTTATTCTTCCAAACTAGCCGAATCTATGTGAACTAGGGTGTGACCAACTAATTAAATCACTTGTGAACCTGCTCGAGAATAGTTTGCTAAAATCGAATTGAGTCTAACTAAACGAGATTGAGCCCAATTATGCTCCAAGTTGTATTATGACTCCTTTAATAAACGAGACAGAGCATCAAGTATCAAGATCGAGCAAACTTGTGAGTTTAAACATTTTTAATTGTAATGCCTTAAATTCTTGAATAAGCTAAGCATAAAAGTTTTGAGGCTCACAAGTTCATCAAGAAAACATAAGAGGGAGGGGAATTAAAAGGGAAAGTTCAGCTCCTAAGTTCTATATTATGTCCCTTAATGCTTGTATGTCTACCATACCTAGCCTTTGAATGATAGTATCTAAGGTTTTGTAATGATTTAATGTGAAAAATATTGGATCTTGGGGTTGTCGCGAATCAAAGTCGACGAAGAACTCCATTGTTAGGGTTTCATACGGTCAAGCTTAAAAGGTGAGTTCTAAACGCCTTTAAATGCACGTTTTTAAATGTTTTAGGCTGCTATGCATATTTAATGAAGATGTCGATATGTTTAGCTAAGACTTGCACGTAAAATTTGCATTTTTAAGAACTCTAACTAAGATTTAAAAGGTCTTATGTGTATATGATCATGCATGTACATAATGGATGATAAACCTTAATGAAAAGACCATTTTAATTGAGTATGTAGTTAAGTAAAGTTGGTATATTGTTAAAGAAATCAAACAGTGGGTTGATTAAACCTTTATATGTGTATAGTGCCTCCTTAGCTAGTCAAGGGCCCGGTAAATGATGGTTACGGAATAATGTATAAGTATGACCCCTTAAACCTAACATAACATCAGTAAGCGTTCTATTCCCTTCCCATCTCTTAACACTTAGTCAAATTTCTAGTTCATGATCTGTAATGAGCCTTCATAAGTAAGGTGTAACCTTTACAACTGGTTATACCTTTACCACATACCTATAGCCTTCGTAACCGACCTCACATTTATAGTAGTGGACACTTAGACACATTCGCAATAATGTTTCTCAACAATTGTCTTATAACCTTCTTGAATAAGTTGTCCCTTCACAACTCAGGGTACTTAATTGAGTTTGAGAGTGAAACCTCCATAATAGATTTGTGCCTCCACAACTCATGGTACTTAGTTAAATATGAAAAAAAACTCTGTACGCTGGGTAACGCCTTCGTATGTGCCTTATAGCCTTCGTAAGTAGCACTCTACCTTTGTATGTGACCATTCTTGATCTAAGTTAAGGGGTATGGCCTTTGTAACTAACCATAACCTTTATAACTCAATACTACCTTCATAACTCAATATACCTTCGCAACTACACCTCACTACTATAGGATTACACTTGTGTAAACTAGATATATGGTATAGTGAGAATTTGTATAGTATGATACCAAAGTGTGATAATGTAACGAAATACAGGTATATTTAAGTCTTGTATAAGTACAAAAAGATAAAGGGTGGGTAAAAGATATGCCAAGTCTTAGAAAGGGATTATGTAAGGTTATATAAATTGTATATACGAAATTAAAAAGATTTGTGTACATATACCAAAGTGTTATGTTATGATAAGTCTTGTTGTCTAGGAAAGATAGGGATCCCTATAAGTATTATATATGGTAATATATATGGTAATAGATGTATGATAAGATAGGAAAGATAGGGATCCCTATAAGTCTTGAGGTTATATAAATTGTATATATGAAATTATAAATATTTGTGTACATATGCCGGACCTATAAGTATTATATATGGTAATAGATGCATGATAAAGATAAGAAAGAAAAATGACTAAGTTTTATTAAAGAACTAGAAAGAGATAAGTATTAACTCTTACAACAAAAGGATTAAGTCTAGCTAGCATGACAAAAAAAGATGAAATATCTTGCAACAAAAGGATAACAATATTAAGTATTGCATACTTCACAAGAAAGGGAAAGTTAAGTCTTGCTATATGTAAGAAAGGGTAACTAGGATCCTATAACAATATTGTCATGAATGCAACTATTGTTAGTATTCATATGTTATCTATAGAAAGGTCATGAAATTTATCTTGACTATGATATGTTACGACATGACCATTTTATATATGTTATGATATGCTATGTTAATGATTATGAATGTGTTATGATATATTATGATGAAAATGGTTTACGTTATTATGAAACATAATCAAATGCCAATTTATGTGATAAAACAAAAAACTAAAAACTCGCTCAGCAACATTGACATTTAGTATCTATATGAGGTTAAATAGATATCATATATAAACATGGATGTTGGTCATGGGAATAAGTGCCATAAGAAGAATAATGTAAAGATTGTTACGTTCCTCTACGTAAATATAATGAATTATCAATTTATGAACATCTTCATATAGTTACGGGGGAGTTCATATGAAGATGTAGATTTGATTAATATAAAATGAATTTAGTTATATTAGTGTGTGTAACAAATATAAGTGGCCTCCTCAGTAGATTTTGTTATATTAGTGTCCCAGATTTGATTTATAATAAAAAAACACAAAACATATACTTTGATTAATATCGATTAAATTTAAATAATAATTGTAATAAGAATATTATACGGATAAACTTCTTATACATTTTTCTTTCTTATTTTGCGTAGATAAAGTTACAAAGGATAAATCATATATCTGTGTCAAAATCAGTAACATTGGTGTAGAAATCTTGGCTGCATATGCATGAAAAAAATGTTATAAAGGTTTATTTTTATTTATCAAAACATCGTATATTAGGAGATCTGTTTGATATTTGATATATATTAGTTAACAACATAACGTTGTATCGATCGTTGTATCAAGAACTTTAAAGATGGTACATATCTTTTGTTTTTCTTTTTTTTCTTACTTTTTTATTTTAAACATAGTGTGTTTATATATTTTATAATTTAATTTTATAATTTTTCACTTTTAACTTTTTTCCACTACACATTTCATCTTTTACAAAAATTTTCATTTTTATTTTAGTCTAAAGTTTGATAGTTCACACGCCGTAATGTGTGTATGGTTCATCATTGTATGCCTATTTTTTCCCATTTAACATCTACGTGGCAACGTGCGGGTCATAGATCGATTTAGTTATTGTTTTTTATGTTTTACATTTTTACTTCTACTTTACCAGTTTTTCCTGTGTTGGTGCTCGCTAGCAGTAAAATGTAATTGGTGCTACTTGATATAGTTTCAGGCACACGTTGCAACACAAATGATTTAATACTAGTTATTTGTATATAGTTAATTGGTGCTACTTCATATAAACTAGTCATTAATAACTACGATTTGACTCAAGCTCCCCGACTTCTATAAATCTTTAGGGAATAAGCATGTCTTTATACTTAATAAATAGAGAGGAACATGCGTTACTATCTTATCCGTTCTTTTTATTATCATTTTTTCAGTCTCTTCTGTTAAATGATTATATTAAATAACAAGAAAATTTTAAAAATACTTGTTAAAAATCAAATAACAATGATATTGAAAGTATTGATTTTGCTTTTAAAATTAATCACATCATGAATTTGTGATAATGTTGTAAATCTTATTTAACCTAGGAATCTAGGCTTTCTAACATACTAAGATAATTTTAGAGTATATTTTGTATAATCTTAAGTTTAGTTAAGCTCCTTAACTTAAAGAGCTGATTGTTGTAACCCTTATTATATATACTCTCTTAATCATTGGCAAGGTTGATTTACCAATATTCTACAAGGTAGGACGTTGCTCGTATAAGCTTTCAAGGAGAAGGTAGCTCGCTCGCATGTGGCTCACGAGCATATTTGGCTAGCAAGTTGATTGGGCCTTCGAGCTATTTTTGTCTTGACCAAATCGTTTGTTGTCTCATATAAATTAATTAGTTCATTCCATTGTATGGTAGCAAACTAGTGAATTATAAAAATGATAATAAATTTGTAATTCTTGTTAAATCTAAAATACATAATAAAAGTATTTCAATCGTAACTATATTTAAACAACAGAAATACATTATCCATTGCGGGATTTTTTTTTAAAAAATCTAGTTATCACATAATCTAGTGAAACAATTTAAAGCAAGTCTTTTTTAATAAAACAAATACAGTTATCGCTCAAATTCTCATGTCCAATCCGGTTACGCAAATCGGACTTCACATACTTACGGCAAAATATCTCGCAACCTTGTTATTACGACTGATAATTGAGAGCTAATATTGTTAATAAACGGTACTCAAACGTACATAAATGAAATTGACATTGTACGTCCTTTAGGTATATATGCCCTTATAATTCATCGGCTTAATTTCGTTCAGCGGGATCCAAGGTAAATTGATCCAAATGAATATGGTTGAAGGTCAGCGAAGATGAAGCTTCTAAGTTACTAACTGATCGCATGGTGATAATTAAGTGTTTAATTGATTTAAATACGTGATTTTACATCATTGTTATTATGAAATTAGTTTATTTTGTTTGTGTTTTGTTTATAGGTGTTTGAAGCCTAAAACGATCTTAATTGGAAGCAAAAGAAGCAAAACAAAGAAATACAAGCACCGAAGTGATAAATATCAAAAGTTACAAAAAGGCGCAAATTGAAGTGTACTGGCGTATCATACACCGGGTATGGGCGTATAATACACCGGGCAGCGTATTGCCGACGTATTTTTGGGCGTATTTGACAAAAAGTTTAGAAGGTTGGGCGTATGAGGCGGCATATCATATGCCGTTTGGGCGTATGATACGCCGGTGGCGGTTTCAGCACCAGATTTTCATGAATTTTGAGTCTATTTAAGTATCTTAATAAGGTTTTCGAAAGGGAACTTCTTGGAGACGAAAATTGACGAACTTTATGCGATTTTTGGTGTTCCAAGGCTCCCCAAATCATCCACAAACATTCTCCAATTCAAGGTCGAATGCATAATGAAGATGATGTGTGACTAGTTTGCTTTGTAATCGCTTTCGGGTGAATCATTCTTGTTAAGAAAGACTACTGGTATGTTTTCATTAGGGTTTTATGATTAACATTGAATTGTTGAATGCAATTAACTTTTGGTTGATTTAAACGGTTTTCTTATATATAAAATTGTGTGCTTGATTATTAGTTTTCGGTTTCCTTGCATCGTTAATTCACTAAAACTAATAGACAGCTTGATATAGGTAAATTGATAATATTATGAACGAACGAATCTTAAAAGATTATTTCTTTGTTGTCACTTTAATAAAAAGTTAAGATCTTGAAGTATTGTTTGTGCAAATCCTAATGAAACATGTTACTTGTTGATCTTGCAAAATTGAAAGCCCGAAAGTGATTATTTTATCATTAGTTAGTAAATTCTTTTCAAAGTTTATAGCGTTTTGCATTAGTATTCTTGAAGTAATTCAGAATTCTGATTTTTACTTTCAAAGTTTGTGTTTTTAAAGTACGTAAGTTTGTTTGTTAAACACTTTTCACAAATTCACTGAGTAACGACCTTACTTGCCCTTACCCAATAAAGATAACTAAGACCAGTTATTTAATTTGTTTTTGATCGAGTCTTGACAATCAGATCACTAACTTCAAAAGTCAAAGTGATCACCCGGTGAGTTCTCTGATGCCGGATGAGGGGAAAATGTAGAAACCAAAGGTTGTTGATCAAAAAAGTTAGAGATGATCTGCTATTTTTGTTTTTTTTTTAATTATTTGATTTATAATTAAGTGAATTAAGTTATAAAGTTAAATGATAAGTTGATGGGCTTAATAATTTAATAGCTAATAATTGGGTATAGAAGCAATAGTTTAGTTTGGGAGTTGGGACATTGGGCTTATATGATTCAAATTGTTTTATTTAAAAAGTCTTCAATTATCCAAATGAATTGTTTTATATTTGTTTATTTGCATATAATATGTTCATATTAGTCAAAATTTTAAACTTGTTATAATTTGAGTCGATGTTAAAACTTCACGGGAGGTTGGTGTTGAAATTTTTATCCACATTTCTATTTTAAACATGGCCCAACGCGTGAGAATTAGCAATTTGTGATAGTTTATATATATTTCAATTCATACTATTAATTCTTTGATTAGTTAGTTTTCAGGTTCGACTCAATAACTCATGAGAGCTATTAATTTTTTTTATTTTTGTAATTTTTAAGTATCAATGTTAAAAAAAATCAGGTTAAACGAGTCAAGTTTTGAGATTTAACTCAATAACTCATTAACACGACTCTTCTAGCACTCGTAATTCTTTTTTAATATATTGTGTGGTAGGGAACAAAAGCAAACATAACAAAGTACGCTTGCCCAATTCAGTGTAAGAGTTTTGATTGCTTCATCTTTTTGTTATTGCTTTCTGTGGATATGATGAATTTCATATGCAAAACTTGCAATTCCCTATAGTACTATTTTGAAAATGGATACAAACCAAGTACACAGAGAATGCTGTAATTGTGGGTTTCAAAAAGATTTTACTGTCTGATGAAGTTTAGGGGTATTGCAAAGTTGCAAGAAAGTCTTGAGATGCAGTTCCCCTTTATGATGATTTCTTAGAGAAAAAGTGTCCCTTGTTTTGGTGTACATCAATTATATGGGGTTGGACCATAGGACAAACTCCTATGTCTTGGTTTTATAGGGCAATTTCTTCAAACAAGAAAGATATCTAAAAGTATTATTTGTCCTTTGGATACATACAAAACCCTGTTTAGTATATCAATCATATAAGAACAACATTTTGTGTGATTATGTTATGTAGAGAAAAGCAAGCTTTCTCCTATTAATGTATAATTGGAATTTCAATTCATTTCTAAATCTTTTTATGCATAATGATGTTTATTGGGCAAAAGAATGCTTGACGTACTTGTTTTTACGAACAAATTGAATTTTAATAATCCAAAATTTTATTAATTGGTCGATTATAATTCATACCAACAATTTAATATACTTTTGTTAAGAGCCATTCCACTCTTAATAATTAGATATTTTCACTTAAAATGAAACTTTAGATATTTACATGTTATTTTCACTCACAATGATGAGTATGATCAAAATGGGAAAGTGCATATTCCTTGCAAGCGAAATCTAGTCGAAATCAAGTGTAATTCGAGTAGTCGTGTTTAAAAAAACTGAAACAAAAAAAATCCATAATCCCGAACCGTATCCTAAATCAAATAACCGATCCGATTCTTATTCGATATTCGAATCGAATTCCATCCGAATCCGAATTCTTAACTTGTATTTCGGATAACAAATTTTTAAAACTGGATTACGCTGTTTAATCAGATATTTGGTTAATCCGATTAAGAAGCCTAATAATACACTATATGTTATTACCCAATTACCTATTAAAATTAATCCAAATAGCTAGGAAGCGTAATAAGCATAACAATTTTTGTCGGGTTTATATGTTCTATTATTTGATTCTAAACTAGTATAATGTTAGGAACTAAAAGTTAAACATGAGCAAAAGCAAAAACTTGTTATTTGGATAGTTTCAGATGATTTGGATACTTTAGGGTATTTCGGATTTATATGAATCCGGCCCAAATAAATTCGGATTGGATAGCAATACCTCCAATTCGGATCGGATTGGATCAGATTTCGGATAAGCCTATGAAATTTTCAAATCCGAATTAACCAAATAATCTGTTATCCGATCGATTAACACCCCTAAATTCGATGGTAAATCAAAGAAATGTTATGATTATTTGAGTGTGATTACCATTGGCAAAATAAAAGTGAAAGTGGAAGTATCATTAGTTTAATTGCTAATATGAATTATTAGTGATCAATAGAAAGTTGAATTATTAAAACCAAGTTCTGAAGCTTCGTTCCACTATTACAAAAACTGATAAAACGACCAAAATTTATGACTGACACAAGTAGTTGTAAATTTAGCAAGTGTCTAGAGACAAATTCAATTGGTTGCAAAATTAATGATGAAAAAAATTGGTCAAATTTGCAACTTAAAGAAAATCGGCTTCAAATTTAATGATCCAAACAAAATCGGTCGTACATTAATTGGAGACTAATTTTGCTTTGGTTGCAAAACAATCTCAAATGTAGGCTATGTAACGACCTTTAATTTGTGGTAGCAAATGATAAACGCTAGTTCTTTAAAATAAATAAAACAAAAGAAATCTTATATTGGTTGTAAAAGAAGGTTGCGATACATCATTTTGTCACGCTCTCAAATACAAATTTCAATTTCAGTAAATAAAACAATTTTTAGTAAAAACGGTGGTTGACATACCTACCAAAATTATTTTGGTGGAAAATACAGTAACGAAATGTTTGAATAATAAATTAATTTGGTCATAAAGCTGCAGTCAATATTCACAAACCTAACCACCAAAAATGATTTGGTCACAAGATTGGTCACAAACTATCTTCATTAAATATGAAATAAATTACGGTCATCGCAATTTTGCTTTTTGAAAAAGAAAATAAATTCGTTCACAAGACTACAAGAGTGGTCCAAAAATTGATATTAAAAAACTAGCTATAATACAGTCGTAATAATATAAAAACTAAAACGATATTTCTAATGAGTTATGTTTAGGAGAGTATACTAGCTACGGTCAAGTAGTGTCAACTCGACATAAATTAAGGTTAAAGTTTGTTAATATTGTTCGAACATGGTCAATTAGAATCCGTATTTGATGTATAATATTATACACTTTCTCCTGTTTAGGGTTTATATAACCAATTTCTAGTAAGCTTTTATCACTTTCATCATCCCAATTTAGAGTATCGGGTACTGTTTAGTGCACTTTTTTTTCAAAGGCTAAACACCATAATACAGTTATGTAGCTGTTATTTGTGTGTGTGTGTGGGTGGGGGGGCCGTTGCCAACAATCCTCTTTAAAATTTAAACGGTTCAGTTTTGATTTTCGATGATAATAAACCTTAAAGCTAATATAAACTTCACAAATATTAAATACTAATATCGGTTTTGACAGTTTGGTTTTTTTAGATTATAGAATACATCAATGACCCCACATAATACATACAGGTTTCACGTACTTATTTTTATCATTGTCTCGAAGTTACCTTTTTCATGGCTCTACGTTGCCATCACAAGGTGAATGCCTTGATAGGTTGTAGCTTAAGAATGATAACATTGTACATTATGCAACTCTAGATGTTGCTTAACCAAATATCCGAGCTCTTTTAATGTCACTTTTTCTCCAACCACACAAATGTGAACATCTACTAAAAAAGTATGATTGTTATTTATGATGTATTGGATAAGTAATTATCTTCCTATTCTAATAAAAGGGTAAATGGGATGCCACGTGTCAGCACCACAATCATTGGGATGACACGTGTCAGCACCACACTCTTTCTCATCAAAATTTTCCCACCTCTCTCTCCTATTAAATAATTACCTTAATTACTAATAATATTAATTTAATACTTTTAAATAATTAACAAATTAAGAAAGAAATCTTTTTATTAAGGTTATATCTAAATAAATTACTATTTTTAAATTATCAAATTTGGGAGTTGTAATAAGAAAACTTTTAAAAATGACATTTTTATACGGTTTGTTTTAAAACAAAATATTTATTTTCAATAAAAGAAATTTACAAACAAAATTTTAAAAAGTTGATATTACCGTTTTTTTATTTCTGTCATATCATATCTTAGAATATCATTGTTTAATTAATAAAATTACTATAATAATATTTTATTTATTTAAACCGTGTAATACACGGGTTTACTAAAGCTAGTTTATAATATAAACGACTGAAGTCGTATTACCAAATTTATATAAATATATTATAATTTTTTTTACCAACCTCTTACAATCTACTCCTAAAATCCACTAAGTGGCTACTCCACAAACGAAGGACGATATTGGAGAACTTTATGGGTTGAAGTAATTTTTTATTTCACTGTTTTTTTGTGTTTTTGTAATAATTTTATTCAATAATGAAATGTATTTAAAATTTTCCATTAAAGAAATTTATTTTTTTAAAAAAGAAGTTAGGGAAGTTACAACTATAGCAATGCATTAAAAAGAGGGAGGAAATACTTATAAAAAAGTGTAAAAAAGTAGGAAGTGGATTACATTGATGTTAATACGTTTGATCAAACTTAATGGTCATATATATTTAGCCTATATTAATAATAACGTAATGGTCACCATCGCTATTTGTTTCTTTGTGAGCGTCACAATAATATGTCTAAGGTCTATTTATTGCTTTTGTCACATCATATTAACAACGTAACTAAATGATAGAACACTAGAGACGAGTTTTTCACAGGCAAAAATCAAAAAAGATTAAAAAGAATAAATCAAAACCCCAAAAAGAAAAAAGAATCATACACAAAAGTGACTAAACACACTAATACTCTAATAGTTCCACAGTAAAGATTTAGAGTCACCGGATACTACATTCGGCTGATCGGAAACATGCACGCCATCGACGCCGCCACCATCATCCATCCACTGTGGTGGATACAACCACCCCTCCACCACCGAGTCGATGTACACAAACTCCTTACTCGAGTCCACAAGGTCCAAAACTGGACCAAGAATTGGGAGCTCAGTTATTTCCCCTAGTTCTTCCGACGTCACTGTGGATGGTGACGTCGGAAAGTCAAACATTTCCATTGCTGCAGCTTTAGCTGCAGCAGCTTGTACGTCCCTAGGGGACAAAGAAACTGGTCGAGGCAATGACCCCACCAGTTCAGGAAAATTAATAATAGCTGAGTTACCCTTAATGCTTAGTGCTGCAACATCATGTGCACGTGCTGCCATTTCAGGGTTCTGGTATGTTCCAAGCCATATCCTTGATTTTTTCCTCGGTTCACGGATTTCTGACACCCATTTGCCCCAATTGCGCATTCGTACACCACGGTAGACGGGATGCTTCATGCCGGTGTCTCGGTTTCGCTTGACGTTTCTTGTTTTGTGGTTTTGTGGTTTATGAGCCGGTTTGGTCGAGCCAGGTGACGAAGATGTCGAACCGAAGGAGTGTGAGCTGCAATCATCAGGTTCTGAAGTGGGATTTTCGGCACTCATAGTGATTGCACCAACAAGTGATGATTGAATGTTGTATGCTATTTCATTTCTGAATGATTGATACACTTATAAGAAGATCGTGTGTGTGTGTGTGTATGTGAGGGAGAGAGAGAGAGAGACAGAGAGAGATATGGGAGAGAGAGGCACAACAAGGTTATATACAAATGGGGTCGTTTTCTTTTAGTACCACGTGAAGTAGAGGGTAAAAACAATCTTGTTTCTTTAACTACTAGCAACTTCACTTTGATCATTTAACCCTTTCTATTTACGAATTTATATTTTTTTTATCATAAATAAAATTTAAACTTGTTTTATAGAAGAGTAGATAATATACTCTAATAATTAACTCTAATAATTAACCACCTTTATGCGTATTTTGAACACTCGACTTTTTAAACAAATGAAAAACATCTTACCTTCAATATCTTTTGAGGACCATATATAAATGTTGCTGATATTATCAAAAAGGATGTTTGACTTAACATCTAGTTATCCTACTCTTCTTGTGGTTAAGCCGGCTACTCCCTAGCCGACTTGTGGATCTCCAGGCTAGCAACTTAGCCGACAAAGCCGGCCAATGGAGCCATAGGGTTACGACGCGTCATATGCACCTGACTAGGCACTAGTCATGTAGATGGTTTGTCACGGCTTATACTCGAGTTAGGTCCGCTAAGGTCTAGGCGGGGAGGCCCACAAGTCGACTATGGAGCAACCGAGTACTTGCTTTAGCTCCCCGTTCCATTTCGTGTAGGTCCAAAACAATGATTGGGTCGGCTTAAGAGTAGCCGACTTAACCAAGAGAGGGTTATTTGGTATTATGCTATTGGTTGAAAGTGGATAAAAGAAGGTTAAAAATCAAATATTTAATTTTGATTTTAAACTCGCAAAAATGTTCAATTTCTTAATTTTTCCTAAATTTTAACCAGGTGGTTAGCGGATGACTCACGTATAAATGATTCTTTAAGACAAAGTATAATCTTTATTAGGATGTGAAAATTAAATGTTTTATTTTATATTCTCGTAATATTTAGTGTTCTCTATAGATTTCTCTCCTATATACACACATATAAATATATAGATATACATATATGTATATGTATGTGTGTATAATGGGAACATACAAACACTGAATTAGGTTGTATCCCACGTTCAGAACTTTTGTAAACTACTCATTTACATCGCTAATATAGAAGAAGCAACTCAATTTAATTATTTATAGGTCGATCGCCAAAAAGTTTACAAGAAGACTACAATTATAATTAGTATAATTAACATTAAAAGGTAACCTTTTAAAAAATTATTAAAAAGTTAAGAAATTTTCATACTAGAAAAAGTAATCAAGGCAAACGATTTCTTTGCCATATCGGGATAAATGGTCGCTTTTGTCAATGGAATGAAAGGCTGAAATCCTTGCTTTGTTACGTGCTTCAAGGGTAGGGTTTCAAGCCATAACATATTAACATGATAACATCCACTTATTTTCTTATATTTGTATTTCAAGTAATATATTCTATATTTTTATTTTAAGGGAAATGAAAACCGATTTAAAAAAGCTGCTTATATATTTTAATACGTTTTGAAAATTTAATTATTTTTTGAAGATAAATATAATATAGACAATATTATTAGGTTATTGGTATTAACCCACGAAACTAGTTATCTTTTAGGATTTACATTATATTCTCTATATATTGTAACCAAACCTATTAATAATATTCATTCAGTCTTTTACCATCTAATACTATCAGAGCCTTAGAATTCTGGTTACCATCTTGTCTGCTGCACCACCACAAAAACATACAAACCCTAGCCGTCGCCACCGAATTCAAACCCTAGACAGGGCGGTGTGCCGCCACCGCCGCTGCCCTGTCCCACCTTCGCCTTCTGTTTCGTTTCTTATCTATTTTTTAGTTTATTTTTAATAAAGCTTCGTTATCGGTTGATGATTCAAACTTATTACCCATATCCATTCTCTTGGTTCGTTTACATCTATACTCTTGGTTTGTTTCTTGATTATGGCTCCCAATTTACAGCAATCACTATGCTTCCTTTGTTCTTTTTATTTTTCGTTTATCAATGTTTTAGCCGCATCAATGACCACGGTCCACGACCACCGATCTCAAACTACGGTTTGATTAAATATAAACAATTTACTATCATGTTATATGAAAACACAAAAAATATACATTAGGGATTTTACATTTTGTTGGGTACTCCATACTTATGGGAACAAAGATCATTATTTTGAATATAAACAATTTACTATCATGTTATATATTTTTTAAACAAAATACTTAACGTTTCTAAAAAGAATCCATTTTTATTGTTAAGAAAACCTTTTCAAAATCCTAATATAAAAATAATAATCATAATAATAGTAGTAGTAGTAATAATAATAATTATTATACTATATAAATATATATCTATACACATATATTATATGCACCGAGTCACGAGCCAAGCCAACGACCCGAGCTCGAACCGAGCTAACCCTGGCTCGAGTTCGGCTCGTTTAGAATTCGAGCCGAGCCGAGCCGGCTCGTTTAGATTCGAGCTTTTTTCGAGCCGAGCTTTTTTTGAGCGAACTTCGAGCGAGTTTCGAGCCACAAACTTTTTGTACAGTCCTATTTGAGACATCGCCAACGACTACGGTCGCCAAGTCTTAACTTATTATTTCAAAAATCAATAACCATGAGGTATCAAGCAAAATATGGATAACACAATCAACCAAAATATGGATGACAACATCAAGCACAATATTGTTTGTTAGCAATAATTTGGATAGTCAAGTCGATCGAAACATTTTATCTTATTATTATTGTTTTATGTTTTTTTTCCCAACTCATAGTGACAGGTTACTTTCGCTAAGACAGCGGAGGAGTATTAAACAATATTATTAGGGTTATTAATATGAGTTTATGGGCCCAGTTAGGTTTTAAGATTTATATTATATTCTTTATATATTGTAACCAAACCTTTCAATAATATTCAATGAGTCTTTTACCATCTTACATATAACTCATAGTTTTCTAGAAAATTAAAGATAGAAATATAAATTAAAGAAATCTAAAACTACCCGCACTAAAAGCATGCTAATAGTTTACAAATTGTGTCTTTATAATGTAGTTATATGAAATGTTTTTAGAACCGGATCGCACGTCGAATCGTACGTTTTATTGGTTTGCTGGTCAGACCAGTCGAACCGGATGTAATAACCGGATGACGTCATAATTATATATATCTATATGTATATGATATTATATATATATATATATATATATATATATATATATATATATATGATTCAATATAAGTAATTTATATGTGTATTTTATAGTTATATATAAAAACTTAATAATAATTGTATATACAACACATGAATTTTGTTGTTCAAACCCTCGTTTTTATCTATTAAAATACAAAAAGTAATAAAAAACAAAAAAAAAAACAAAATCTAGTCCGTGCACCGAATCACGACGAACCAGCCAGTCGAACCACTTCAAAATAAACTGATGTAGACCGGTTCGGTCAACCCGTTCGATTTCCGGTCGGACCAGCCGGTCCGATCCAAACTCTAAAACCATGGTTTTAGGGTGAACCAACTTTATTTTGTGAAAACTGAAATTATAATAATAGTTAATCACACAAGTGATATCCAAATATTAATAGATATATCTTTAAAATTTAGGTGTAGAGAATATATACATCTCGCTTCAATTAAAGAAAGTTATCAATAATTTAAAAAAGTGTTGCAACATTTGAAAAAAATTGAAATATTTCTCTTAACTTCTAAAACATGATTAAATAAATATTAAACAATTTGTAATGATTTGCGCCCTTTATTATGGTTAAATATATAAATTTAATGGAAAATGACTTGTGATGATTTGACGAATGCTACATATAACTACAAACTAGAGCTATGCATTCATGTCCAACTTTTAGAAGTCCAAGCATATGGGTCTAGTTCATTCTTACTTGGGTCCCAGTCCGTAGGTGCACCACTACGTGTCATGGGTCTGACCCTAATTAGCCTGGGCTCCATCACTTGGACCTTCTTCTATATTTGATGGTATGAAAAGCAAGTGTTTAAAATGACTAGCTCTCTACTAATTTTAATCATTCGTGTCGTATGTCTCAGAGAGATGGTCCATTTGTATCAACATCGAACGTTCAATCAACATTAAGCATGCTGGCCCTTGATTAACGTAAAGAAACACAGTTACATAAACGAATTATCGGCACGTTCCAAATGAAAAAGGATTGTGTGATTGTATGTGTGTTTTTACCTTATTTACAAGATATGATTTAATTAGGTTTTCTTGCAATTTTCTTTATTGCATATCTTATATAGTTAAATTATAATACATTGTACCTATGAGATTTACATAGTATCATAGTCATATATTCCTAACTACTTTTCTCTCCCTCTAATCCTTATGCACACCACCAAATCTTGATTGGTAGTCAGCCCTCTCCCTCTAATTAACTTCCCCGTTGTATGATTACTTTCGATCTTTCTTTTATTTCCCTCCCGTCCTTCCCTATTTATTTTTTTTACCTTTTTATCGTTGTTTTCCTTGTGTCGTAACACGCTTAGCTCTTGTTACTACAAAGATAGATGATGGCATTGCAATCATAACTCATGTTATCATTGCTCCATTGTCTTGTCGGCATAGTCGTGACTCATGTTTTCACAGTTGAGCTTTAGTCGTCGTGGTTATGTTCTTCCTCTTGCTATACACTACAAAAAATCTTCTCAATAGTGGCGACACTATTAGTGGTGACTTGCACCAATAGCGGCGACCCATTAGTGGCGACATGTCGCCGCTATTGCTTCAGATCCTTAATATCCACTTTGGCGACACTATATTGACACTTAATATACTGAAAGTTGAATGTCTTGCATTATAATATATACTTTGGCGAAATATAAATGTATATTTTGTTTTGCAGGATCAAATTTCAAGCCTGTTTCAAAATGCGAATTTTATGTCACAAATTACACAGTTAATTGCTTTGCAAAAGGCGCCAAATCGAGTCGAAGAAGACGATTTAGACAAGGGGATGGATAGCGTATTGTATAACTGGGCTATGTTTGCTTTGTAGTAGTTAAATCAAGCCGTTTAAATAGCGTATTATGGTTAACCTAGCTATGTTTAATTAAGTTTTATAACTACATTACTTATGTTTGTACTTATGTATGATATTAGGAAATCTAGATTTATTTGTATGAATTTTGTATGCTATTGGGAAATCTAGATTTATTTGAGAGTAAAACTGAAAATTACAAAAATATTAAAAAAACAGTCGCCGCTAATAGTCAACCAGAAAATTTTAAACTTAACCCAATAGCGGCGAATTATTAGCGGCGCCTGTAAGGTTATTAGCGGCGACCTAATTAGCGGCAAATTATTAGTCATTAGTGACAAAGTATTAACGGAGACATGTCGCCGCTAAAGGTATTAGCGGTGATTTTCCACGTAATAGCGGCGACACTGCTAATGGTCGAAAATTTTGTAGTGATAGCCTCTTGCCGCTGTAGTGATGGCCTAGGATTCATCATGCCGCCCTTGTTGCCACAAAATTTTCTACTACTTACCGTTTATATACAAAAATCACTTTTCAAAATTAAAATATGTAGGATACCAGTATTTAAAAAGTAAAATCACCTAATTGTAGCTATAGTTAATTTCTTGTTATATTTATTTGCAATCGATCAGGTTCAATGTAACACCCTTAAAGTTTCCAGCTTTATATACAGTAACAGAAGTTCTTCCTAGTTGATTCAGTCAATCACATGAATCTGTTAGATGAAACCTAATAGTATTTTTACTAGTTTTACTTCTATACTATCATGTGTATTGTTTAACAACTTCATGACACACATACAATATCACATGCTTACATTATGCACTAATCTTGTACCCAAATAATAGCTTTAATTTTTTAGGATCGAAGTATCATCATGATTATAGTGCTAGTACAATCTTGTATGTTTTAACTAAAAGTTGTAGATTTTTAGAAAAGTGAAAACTTCCATTAAAAGCTTAAGAGAAGCTTGTATATATAGTACACAAGTTCATACTAGCTTCTCTCTCTCTCTCTCTCTCTCTCTCTCTCTCTCTCTCTCTCTCTCTCTCTCTCTCTCTCTCTCTCTCTCTCTCTCTCTCATTACTCACATATGGTCCCAAACAATATTATCACCTAGGAACGTCTCTTTCAAATTTACACAACAATGAACCTAAATAAAGATATAATCAACCAAATTTCAAAAATTGACATGCTATAACCATGGGATTTCTTTGAATTCCATTAATAGAAACCCCACCATAGATGGAGTAAAACGATGGGAAAACTCTCTCACTTCTTTGCCAATAATTCAATCTTGTGGGCCTGAATAATCCTTCATGCTCATAAATTTACTACTAAGCTAACTGTTCAAGTTCAATACTATTTGGATTCATTACACCAAAATTTTGTACATTTTCACTTCTTGTCATTGTATGAAGATAATTTGTTCTTTTTCAACTGTAATTAACATATTTACATTTTGATGCAAAGTGTATGCAATGATATTGCATCTATCGGTAAAATAAAAGGTATGTTGCATTTTAGTAATAATATAAATGATAAAACGAATATTCAAGAGTTTGAAGATTCTTATTTGGACTAATTAGACAAAGTGAAACATGACTTACTTAAAACGTCAAAATATAAGAACAACAAAACTTAGGTGCAAGTGAAGTTAAGAGGCCTATAAGCAACAAATGGAAGGTCTAATGAGCTCATGAACATGACAAACACCGTAGGTGGTTTGACAAGTTGTCAGACCTGAATTTCATAAATTACAGCTCCGCTTACATCACAGAAGATTTTCCTCAGCACAAGAGAGTTCCGGTTATTTTCTTTTTTGTGTAAAACCTATAAATCACGTATTGCCTTAATTTACGTGTTTATTGATGTCTTTAATTTCAAATTTTTTTTGAAAGTGTGAAAATATGAAAAAAATTTGGCATGTTAAACATAGAATCATCGGAAAGAAACCCTCATGTAGTCATAATCTGTAATATGTCATTCTGTTTAGAATTCTTTAAGATTAGGTGTTGTAGCAATAAGAAATATTGTTGTTTTGTGTCATTAAAATTATAGTTCAAGCCGTATGAAATATTATGGCACCTCTCCGGACTCTATGCAAAAACGTGTGCATCCTTTTTTTATTCAGAATTCTCGTGTCATTAGAAGTACTATGTCATATTTAATGTTAATAAACAAAATTTAATTATCTTCCACCGTAACTAATCCTATTTATTAGATTCTCAAGCTGCAAATGAAAGAAATAGTAAATGTTTCTTTTAATTATCCGCTATTTTTGTGGTCAATTGATACTTACTCCTTTTTTCTTGTCGAGGTAGGGGCCAAACAGACTATAGGACACATTTTACTTACTAACTATATAATTGCATTAAAATCGATCTTAGTTTTCTTACGACTGATGGTATCAATTTTAGAATAATACGGTCATCAAGAAATTTAGTAGTACATGTTCTTCGTATCATCTAGTACACGTGGTAGGTTTTACATGAGTATTCAGAATGATTGATGATTTCTCTCTTGTCTTTATGATAGTGCATCATGACTTCTACGATAAGAAAAAAAATGATATTTTAGTACATTTTTAACCGGCCAGTTCTTTTTCAAACATTTAAGGCAGCAAAATCTAGTAGCATATGATTATTGAGGAGTTACTACTAGGACATCAATTAGGTGAGTAAAACAAGTACTTTCACAAAGAGTTATTCCAACAAGTAAAGGCCAAACATTTTCACCAGCTAGGTTTTTGATAGTTTCATTCTATGTGCAAGAATCCTAGAATTGGTAACTTTAATAAGGTGTAAACAATATTAATTTAACTATTAAAAAACTAGGTATTTGTTACTGTATTTTTAATTTACCGCCTGATTTTATTTTTGTTTTTAATTTATTTTTCTCGTTCATTTCTGATTTTATTATATTTCTATTTCTAATTTGTTTTTTCTTTACATTTGTAAGTTTGTAGGGATGAAAATGTATTTTGCAAATTTTGCACTCTTTTGCTAAAATTCCTAGCTCACGACTCACACACCATGGGTTGCTCTCAATCAAGCATGTTTAACCGTAAAATCTCCCATAAAACTGTCACATTGTAAATATCAAAAACTAAATCTACTTGTTACCTTGTTGTATGTACTCTTGTTTCCATGTTCGCAAACGTACGTCAACTTTTCCATGATCAAACCCATCACCAAATATGGGCACTACCATACTTTTTTTAAATATCCCCTAATGAAACATATAGAACTCTTAGTCTTCTTGTGTTTCAAGCTTTGAGTCGTAAATGTAGATATGTGTCATTTAGTGAGAAATATAGTCATGACATTAAAAAGTTCAGTTTGACAGATATTAATTTAAGTTTTGGGCAAAAATTATATGAGGTAAAAATTTATAGGTTTCGTTTTACGCGCACTTTGTATGATAATTTAGTGTCACGAAAAGTTAAAAAAAACAATAATATTAGGTAAAAAGTTACACTTGCCGAGGTTAATTTAATTGGTGATCAAGATGACTACATATTTACAAGTGGTTGTATCGCTCCACTTGGTGGTTGTACGTATTGTATCTAGGGTGAAAAAATAAGTTACATGAAATACTCAAATATGGAATCAAAATTATTGTTATGGCTTTTTGTAACAAAGAAGCAAGGTATCTACGCAGTTACTTAATAAATTACCACCCACCATAATTCCTATGCTAGCTAGCATTAAGATTGTAGAGTCGGATGTTGTGATAAAATTAACTTAACCATAATTCCTCAATTAGTTAAATAACAACAAGGCATGGATTCTTGCAAAGAAAATTGGATTTCCATCGTTAGACAGATTTCCAATGTCTGCATGACTGAGGGGTTACCGAAGGCTATTTCTTCGGTCAAGGTCAACATTTCTCCTGCAGAGACGGCGACTATTGATGCCGCTGCCACGGGGTTCACCACTACCACCACTGTTATTATTATTATTTTATTTATTATTATTAGTAGTAACTGTTGTTATTATTCAAACTTTGATACTATATAGATATATATGTGTATTCAATTGTTATCAACAAAGATGATGGTGGTAGAGTTGGTCGGAGATCTTGTCTTTATGTCTAGAGATGTGGATTCGATTCATGTGGGCTAAAATTCTTTTCTTTGGTCCTTTTTCCCTTTTTATATTTTTTTATATTTTTTGTCTAAATTAATTTTTATTTGTTTATTTAAAATTATTTTGTTGCAAAGTGCGAGACATAATAATGTTTTCTATTTCGATCTCTAAAACAAAGTCGTCGCAAATTCATATGTTTCTTTTATATACTTAACCACGTTAATATCACTGTCGCAGCACATGTAACGATGTTCATAAACACAATGTATCGCACGGGCTTAATTTCTAGTTATAATCATTATATAAACATCAATTGATTTTTGCAAGACAAGCATTTCGAACGAAACAACTAAAACCAAATCAAATATAGTTAAACTAAAACTTATTAAACCAAAATATATTGTGCCATTTCTAGTCTTTAATTTACTATCTCAGCATAATGGTATTTCATTTCTACTTCCTCTCTACCATTACATTGTGTTCGCTTCTTGGATAATCTTCGCTTGGTAAAAAGCAAGCAATCCCTTGTAAAGTTAGTAAGTGTCTGATGGAAGAAAAAATGGCATTTGGCTCGATAATCCTCCGAGATCTTCTTTTGAAGTAGTAAAATTGCTACTCCAAGTTGGCCATGTGGTACTAGACCACTTCATATATTGTTTCCTTATGCAACCGATACTTCTTATTGATTATTTTGTATAATAAGAGTAAAAAAAAGAAACATAAAATGACTAACATGGTCCATCATAACATTCGCAATTTAACAATGGTTATGATGGTGTCGTGAGAGATAAAGAGAGAGCAAGGGGAAGCGATAAGAAGAAATGAAAATTGCGAGTAAATTTAATTTCTTTATACCTAATATTTATGACGGCTTTCCGATGGATACTAGATTTCTTGATGGATTTGATAAGATATAATATTACTTATTTTTATTGTTATTAATTATTACTATTATTATTCCCATTGTTTTTATTATTATTACACTTACTATAATATCAACTATTTTTATTATATTATTGTTATATAAATTTCAACTAGTTGTTAAAATAAGCATTTCAAACAAAATTAAACAAAGAAAAAACATAATAATAATCTACACAAAACACAACTTTACATAAATTGACTATTAATCACTCTTATTTATCATTATTAATTCTAATTGATCAACATTGATCACGAAATGTCTTAATTGACCACTAGTGCCTATAATTGGTGCTAGTTAACCATCAATAACCCTAATGAACATCAATGTCCAAAATGGTTATCCCATTAACCTCAGTTGACCAACAATGCCCCTAATTGATCAACATTGATCACAACAACAAACGTAAAAGGATTCAAGAGTAGGGATCATCATAGACTGTAGAGAACTTGTTTGCCATTTGTGTGAGTGTGGATTCATTCTTCTGAATGGCTTCATGTATTAAGCCCACCAATTCTAGCCATCCTCTATGCACATGCTAGGCTAGTCCCGAAAATATTCAAATTTCGAGACCAATTGTTCTAGCTGCATTACTAACAATGGTAACATGTTATTGAGAAATAATGAACATACGATGCCTAAACAATGATATACCATTATTTGAAATACCAAATCATTACAACTTATATGTTTGAAAGACAGGACAGGTAAAACCTAGGCTAGCTAGTGTGTTTGATATTCTTAAAACACTATGTATGTGTATATATAGGAAATACCCTTGACGGATTTATGATAGACTACTAAATGAAATTTTCGATATATTAAGAATAAGTTTTCTAGAAAAGCCTAATTTTGGGGAAGTGTGTTTATTTAAAAGTGCAAAGAGTTCCAACAGAGTTCGTTAAAAGAGTTCCAACAGAGTAAATTATTTGTGCTTATTCACCAGCGGATTACCGACGAATATGCAGCCTATGTGACATTGTGACTTATATTTGATGAGCAACTCGATCCATTGGAAATTATAAATCAGTGAGTTTTCATTAATGTGGTAGTCTTGGATCGATAAGCTCACATATAAGTAGGTCCCCATTGTTTAGATCTACCTTTAATCTTTTCATGTCATCAAGTCTGAAGATCAAGTGAATGTAAATCATTCAAAAGTGTTTCTTCACAAAATTTATGATGCCATCCTAAGATTAGTAAAACTTGAAACATGTTAAACAAAGATGGACAAATTTCTTAGTGGGATGATAATACATATGTTATTAGGGTGTTTTAGTTACTCAAGCACTTCTCATAATAATCATAATTCTGAATTTGAAAGTGAGACCATTTCCTGCGAGTTAAAGAGCATGGTTCTAAAGGATATTAAGAAATTAAGATATAGACACATGGCTCGTTAAAGGGCCGGCTTAAGGTTGATTGAATAACTGAGATGAATGCTTTCCGTAACGTGTTTTGTTTAGCATGTAAAGAGGATGGGTCATTGACTTTGATTAAATCATTATTAGCATATAGTTAGACTTGAGCTCTTACATATTATGTAATGACACAACGTGGAAATTAATTCTACCTTCATCTATGCATAGTACCTTAGGGATATCCGAATCTAGTTAGATCTTGGTTAGTCTCCATCTCAAAAAAGCCAAGTGTACTTTGAAAATGACAAAGGATGGCTGAAAATATTTTTAAAATGACAAAAAACACATGTGTATTCATTTTTTTGGTTGAATTTTAGGCGAAATAAAGAAATAATGAATTGGCCCGCAACAATTTGTTGGTTCAAAGACTTGCAACGTTCGTGTGATTCGACTAAATAGTCAAAATAGTTCAAGCGATGCACATTAGATTAGTCACACCTATTAATAAAGGTGCCCATTTGAAGGGTTCATAACCACTCGAAAGTAAGGAAGACACCTATATACAGTAGTAAACCACAAATCATTTCATACACGCATACCAAGAACTTTGTTTCTCTCATAGGTTTTTTAGATAATAATGTTTGTACCAAACATTATTTATACATAAAGATGATTTTTATAAAAATAAGTTGTTTTTTCTATTTTTATTTACGTTGTTGGATATTTTAGTGTAATTTGAGATTGCGTATGACATTCAAATAAGAGTGCACGCTTATTTGAATGTCATCGGGTCTAACGGGGGATCCAAGGGGGCAGCGCCCCCTTGGCGGGGGTTCGGGGGCAGCGCCCCCGAGAGAAGTGGGGTCCAAGGGGCAGAGCCCCTGGCTGGGGTCGAAAATGCATTAGAAATTTATTTTCGGGCCAAATATGCATTCGTGGAACTTGAGGGACTAGAGGTGTAATTTACCCCAAGAAGCAGTTTTTTGGAAAACTAAAAATACGCTCCTGCGTATTCGGTTTTTGATCCCTTGAAAGAAATTCGATTTCTTTATCTTCTCAAAATTGCTCAATCAAAAATCCATACGAAAATCTAGAATCAATCTGATTTTATCCAATCAAACGTTGGTAGACAGTTCAATTGTTTGATCTGAAAGTGATCACACGACTTCAGATTTATCCAGTAATTTTTGAGAATTCCCCAACATACGTTGTACGTCATTTTTTAGAAGCCAAAACTAACATATATGTTAACAATGATACACCCTTTTAAGACTAAGAATATGGTGAAAAGGGCACAAATTTAGGCCCTTTCTTAAAAGACCATTTCTACAACTCTAATACATCCCATCGCCCTAAAATTAGAAAAAAAAAATAATAAGTTCAATTGTTTAACTATTTGTTATGCAATAAATGATGGCTCAAATGTTTAACTATTTATTCTTATGCAATAAATGGTACTTTTTTTCCCATCGACAACCTTTGATTAAAAAACCGAATAGGGTGGTGCCTCGTCGTTTGTGGCATCAAATCATTACTAACCTATTGAAAGGAATCTAAAGTAACTATTCACTAACCAACTAGAGACAGATGATCTTTATTTTAACTGTTAAAAGTTTTTTTAACAATGGATTTTTTCACTCTGAGCAAAATGCTCAGAGTTGGGTAAGAGGTTTTTTAACAATGGGTTTTCTTCTGAGGAGTTAGGAGTGCAGTCCCAGTTGAAAAACGGATAGATAGCCTCGATTAAGATAACACTTATCATCCGAAACAAGGTCTCACTTTTTCCGTTAAAAAAAACCAGCTAGAGATCGCAACTCCTATTGAATCAAAGAACACAAATGCTAAAAAATCATTATATACGTATTAAATAACAACTCAATTGCTACAAGAAAATTTTTAAACTTTTCACATTTGCCACGTGGTTTTGCTTGGTTTTCATTAGGCCTTCCTTAATATTAATGTCTATAGCATTCGTAGTTTTGATAAATTACACGTAGATTGGGGTAATTGGATAACAGGGAGGGGTGAGCATGTGTTTTTGTTCCACGTTTTTATTTCTAAAAATCAATAATGTTTGATGTGTTTTAAGATAGAGAGAGTAAAGAAGTAAATTAGAATCTAAAGTCAGAGACAATTTTAGATTTTCATATTGTTAGGCACACAACTTTTGACTAGCTTCGATATAACTTTTTTCAAAACGAAATTGTATTCAAAATTGAGTGTTATTTGTATTGTTAGTTATACCGAGTGCAGTTACTGTTGCATTACTACGACGAACCGAACATATTATGAGTGAACATTATCATTGTTGGTATTGGTATTATCGAACCAGTACGTATCAGTATTCGTGTTTGTGGTTTCCAATGACACAACAAACAAATTCACGTCATGCAAGAAAAGGGAAAGCTACCAAACACCCACATGCATAGCGCGGGGAAAAACACTAGTTAACATCAATTGGCATGCATCTTTAGCCGCTTAATCAGAACTTTTTTGTTGCATTCTTCATATGATTATCTTCTTTACCTATCACAACTAATGAGAGATCCATATCATTTTTATCTTAAAAACTCAGCTTTATACGTGAAACCATGCCAGAGCGTACCCATTTGATCCAACTTGTTTACGCCCTATTGTTCTTGTAAATGATTCCTTGTATTCTCTTTATTAGTTATTAGCATAGATGGGTCATCGCATGTTTTTGGTTTGCAAATTTTATCTTGTATATGTATATCATCATGTTTTTCAACATTTGTATCATAAATTCGACGAGTTGCAAACATTGGTTCTTTGATTTGTTTTGATAACTTTTAGCAGTCATCTTCATTGTACTCCTCTATGTTCATCGTCATTGAAATATACGATTGTCTTGAAAAACAAGATGAAAATATGTTATGTAGCTTTTATAATTGTTGATATAGTGTCTGATGCAGAACGAGAAACAATCAAATGACTCAAAAACAATTGATAATCAAATAAGATAAATCGAAACAAAAGTTTTCAAGAACAATATTGTTCTTATATTTAAATTCAATAAACAAAACTAATAACAAAAGTTCACCAAACCCTAATATTTATACTAAACCCTAACAACTTAATGATAATGACAAACTAAAATAAAAGATAAACTAAATAAAAAGATAATTAAAAATTAAATATTATTTAAACTTTAGATTATCTTCAACTTGGATTCTATTTTATAACAGATTCAGCTTTTGAGTCGTCTCCGCATCAGTGCCCCTACCCATGAGTAACAACTAACAAGAGGGAAAAGTATCTATCAATCTCTACATTATGAAGTCTACCACACGTCCTCCATACTATGATAAGCATTTAGTGTGGTTGACCCATCTATGTAGAAAATTAGTGTTGGGTCATATAGAAAGCCATGGTTTTAATGTGTATGTCGGAATAATAAAGTTGATTGGTCCTACGGTTTTGGGGTGCCCCTACCAATGGTATGTCAAAAGAGGAATGAACCACTAAGGACATAATATGTAATCAATAATATGGAAATCAACCTATATGTTTGAAATTCACCGAAGCATTAACTACTTTCACAAGTTTACGTACGATTTGGTCGAGCACTCTCATAATAAACGTTGTCGCGCGTGTGATAGGTAAGAAAATTGAAACTTATAGACTTTGGTGAACTTTGTTCACTATATTGATCATGGTGATTGAAACTTCTATTTATAATCAACTTACAATAGAGATATACATGGGCAAAATAAATAGAGATATACATCGACTAAAACAAGCTAATATAAATAATACTTAGACGTATGTTTATTAGGATGTTGAATAGAAGATTAAATTACCTTTAATATGTCCCCTTAGACGAACATGTGATGGACCAATACAAAGCATAGCATGGAATTGTTCAATCGGAGGAAGGAGGAAGATTTTAGCGAAGATGTCCGCTACTAAAAACTTGATAGACAAGTTCTCGAATAAAATGATGTCAATTGTTTAGCCCGTTATAGGAAACATGCATGAAGGGTAGGACGATCTGATGGTAATGTGCTAGGATTGATTACCACCTCACATCAATTGATTTGATATAAATAAAGGATGTTAGCAGCGGTTTAATAATTAAATCAATTATAATAAAGTCAATAAGAACAATTCATAAAGGATTCTGTTAAGGGATCATTTGTGCTTGCCATTCTCAAGTCATGATGTCAAACTTCAACTTATTGATATCATTTTACTACACTTTATTTCCTCAGTCACATGTATCTTCATATATTCAACTGTTCTTTAAAAGCTTTGGCGTCATCATCCTCTACTATGACAACCCTAAAAATTCGGGTTTTAATTCCATTTGTTATTACAAAAATATTAAGTATGCAAAGTGGAATTAAGATAGAGATACATGAACATGACACCTCAAGCAACACATTTCCATGCATATATATAACCAATTTATTAATTCATGAAGGGCCATACTTAATCCACGACAGCCCCCATCACGTACCCCACCCATTCGACAACTCTTCCCTGCCACCGTAGCACCACCGTAAATCACATATCGGACACATGCATGCATACATACTAACCATCATAACAACAACCACCGTACACCACCACCTCAACACCATCGATGCACCATCACCACCCTCTCTCTCTCTCTCTCTTTAGGTTTTTAACAACCTTACAATCAAGCTACCACTCCCCAGCCCACCTACAACCACCAAGATCCCCACCTTAACACCCGCCGTCAAACCACCTTTTTGCTAAACGAACGAACCATCCACCACCTTTTCTCACTCAATTTAAGAACATCGAAATTAAGGTAGTATAAATACTTACCGACTTTTATCACTATTTTTATGTTTACCTTAATTTTTATTTAAATGTTAGGATATAAATTAACTTTATACTAGTAATAGGTTCTCATGGTAAATTAACATATTAAAATAATTAAAACTTAATTTTAGTATTTTTACATAATTTTATATTCTAATTTGTAATAAATATGATTTATATGATCCAGAAGTTGAAAAACATTAATATACTCTAAAAATAACTTTATATAAATGGTTTTTTTATAATAGTAGATTTTTACATCCTAATTTGAAACTATTGATTAAAAACATGCAAAAGTTCTAAAGTTAGCTTACTTTAAAAAATTTATGGTTTTTTTTAATTTATTTGGTGTTATTTTTAAATTTCCAATTTAAATAAGTTATAAATAATAATTGATGAAAATTCAATAACGTTCACACAAACTCTATGTTATTAAAAATAAATTGCAACACATGTCTAATTTTTTGGGTCATCAAGGCTTTCATTATTTTAAAGAATGTTAATATGATTGAAAAACAATAAATTATTACTACTATTATTTTGATGTCACTATTAAGAATATTATTAATTATATTTTAAGACTATAGTTATATTGTACGTATCATAATAATAATTTTGACCGATAATTTTAACAACATCAAAAGTTCCTCTCAATAGAACTATATAAGTAAATATATACCATTCAATAACTTGTATTTAACCATTTGTGTATTTGTTGTTGTAAGTAACACAGAGCTTATATTCCATGTAGTTACCATTTGAACAGTATAGATTTCAAAGGTAATGGTGGAAACCCTTGCATTTTACCTAGCTTTAAGAAAGGTCTTCGCATCTGCGTTAAAATTAGACAACAATGTCTCTGCATTATTCATTTGTTGCAACTTGCTTTTATAATTTTCAACTACAGAGTGGGAGACTTGTTGGATTAGGAAAACTGTTGGATTGATTGGCATAAATACATTATCTATGTAAGAACCATGTAAATCATGTCAGGATATTAATTATTCGTTTCACCCTCAATGTGATTCTCATTCACAGACTCACGTTTTTTGATGTCACCTGACATATTGTTCGTGATCGGTAGAGAAAGTTTCCACTCTCTTATAATATAAGAAAGCCCCCCCCCCCCCCCTTCAACCGATTTGCGATTTACGTCTCCACCTAACTTAATGAGCCTAGCTTTCTTGCTTGTGCACTAGTCCAAAACTTGGTATCGATACCATCTCTAACAGTCAGAGTGAATCGTAGCATTATATTCTGTGTATTTGCCCTGACGGGTTGTCTATCCAAGAACTCACTAGTGTATTTTCACTTGATGAATTCCCCACGAAGACAAAACCTATCCTGATAATTATAGTTCAACCCCTTATAAGGAATCTCTCAACTGATATGATACTTACATCCCCACCCCACTTAAGGAGTTCATGGTTAAATCTTTCACTAATTTAAGGGTGAGTGTGAATTAATTTGATATTTAGAGATATTTATGACTTGTCCTCACATTTTACTGCTGGCCATCATTATTTGTTTGTTGATCATCTTTCTAAACTAATATGAAATTAGGTTTATTTCCCGTGTGACGCGAGATGGTCTCTTTTTAATGTCTGTGTACTTTATGGCGTTTTGGGATTGATTAACCTCCTTTACATAATATAATAGCTTAATTCAGTAAACTTGCAAGCACTAAACTTGTATATGGAACACATACGCCTTAAGTTTCTTAACGGCAATAATATAGTGTATGACCTGAATGCAAAACAAACCTTTAAGTTCCTTAACGACAATAATATAGTGTCTAATAAAGATATATGTACTATCATAAGGGACGCAATGGAAACAAAATGAAAGGTCATTAGAATGAGCAAACCTAAACTTAGAATACGACAACATAAACTCCAAGCAGTATATAGCTAGAATGGCCAACGATCAATCAACACACTACTCAGATCACAAAAAGGGTAATAAGATTCATATTTAACAAATGAGAAGCTCAGATTCATTTCGTTGTCGGCTGCAACGGAGATTGCAAATTGGGAAAACAGCGTGCCCCTATTTATTCTGACACGCCAAGCTACAAATCTATACTCTGATCATCACAGCCTATTCAACATTCATAGAACCAATTACCTTTTGCAAGTAGTTTGAAACCCCCTGTTGAGAAACCCATTGTCCACTTAAGCCTCATTCAAGAAAAATATGCATCAAAGCAACTCAACTCCAACGCCAGCCAATAGCCAGCGACAGACAAAATGGGGATCCGAAAGCACCTTCAAAGAAAATAGGATTAAAATTTAAAACACCAACGCGTTGTTGCGAGCCTCTTGTGGTTGAATCTTTTGAGTAAAATTTTCATAGTAATAAGGACTAATAACCCAGACCGTCCATCCTACTTTGACTTTATCGCGCATTAACTCGTTTCTCATGTTGGGGTTTGATGCAAAGAGCCAATGAATGTTCTATAACTAACCAATATAGTAAAGCTGGTTAAAAATGATGAAAATGCATTTGATATGATAACAAGAAATTGCAAAAAGAATATATACTAAAGGGACAGATACTAATTACACTAACATCCATAAGAAAGCGTCTAGTCTCGAATTGTGTTGTTTATACACATCATAACATCGATTTTGTTATTGGACATTAGATCGAAATTTTCTAGGCTAAAAATCGGTTGCAACGCCATACTAATATTAACATGCATAAAAGGTCTTAGACTTTTAATCTAGTACAGCTAATAGAAGTATTCAAAACCTTCGTATTCCCTAAACTTTCAATCTTCAACAATCTCTACATGTGATAACAAAATCCACTTTGAGCTATTATACCATTTGTTAATCTGCAGAAAGTGAAGATGTTATGGTAAGATTAATATGTATAAAATAAATCATTGAGCAGTAATAAAGATTTCAGAAGTTAACGTTAAATCTTAATAGAGCTACATACTTTTCTAGCTAGCCATCTTATATCTTTATTTCTTTCTGTTATTAAGACTCGTAAACACCCTAAAATTTTATTTCGTTGAACCAAGTCAATCCCACAATCAGCGTAACAATGTACAGATTCAAAGGACATAATTTGTTCTTTCTTTCGTGAATTAAGTATTAATCAAACAACATGTGTACAAAAGACCTAAGAAACTTAATAAGTTGTATAAGTTAATCTAGTACGATTGGCATGGAGATTTATCAAACAAAATACTAGATAGAAAACTAAATAGGCCCAGGGTTGACAATCAGTCAATCACTATCAAAAATCATTTTTAACCACTATCAAATACATGTTCACACCACCACCACCACCCTCACATCACCACCACCTAGGGTTTAAAGGCATCTGATTTTGGTAAAAACAAGACAGATCGAGGCAATAGAAAGCCCATGCAATCTGCTCGTTAACACCACACCACCACCTAGGGTTCAGGAGCCATTGATCAAGGCAAACGAAACCTAACCATCACCCCCAACCTAGTCGGCCACTCCGTGTCTCCCTCATAAAATGAGATGATGAAGAGCTCGTGGCGGTCTGCGATGACATCCAAAGGAATGGTGGTGAAGACACATATATCATATGCTGAGAACACTGTTTTATTACGTTTCTTTTTCTAACATATAGAATAATTATCATATTTAATCTCATATGTTTACCAAGCATCTTTCCATAATTTATATATCCATTTGGTTGTAAAATTAATTAAATAAGCCTTAGAAACTAATTCTGGATTTAAAATTTAACTACTTTAAAAAACTTGGCACCATTCACTCCGTCTCATGTCTACCCACACATCAACATTATGAAATTGTCTATATCGTAATTGTCTTTTTGTTGAAGTACATATCTCTCTCATTGGATACTCTATTATTCCTTCCAATATCATTATGTTTTTGACAGAAACGTCTCTCATAACCGTATAATGTTTACGAGTTGTCAAACGTCTATTTCATAGGTCGTATGCTCTCAAGTACTGCTAGAGAGCGTGTCTCCTCGGCCCATTGAAAAACTCTTTACATCACCTTATAGACGTTCGTGACACAGAAACGAGCTAGAAAACTAATTTTATTGTTTGGTATGTAAACATAGAGAAAAGAAACAGATTTTGATTTTGATATTGCCAACATTGTATTTATTTATTTTATGGTTTCTCACATTTTTATATAATTAAATCTAAAAATGTTCAAAATGCTATAACAAACATAAATCAATCAAAAACAAACAACTTATGTCTTCACCTGTGAAATCGATTTAACACCGCTATTGAAAGTTTAAACAAATAAGCAACAAAAGGTTTATTTCCTACCAGCCCACTTTATGAAGAACCAAGTCCAATGGATCATTTGACGGAGCATTTACACAAATACACAATCACCCTCCGTTGGATTTCGAGCATATGAGTTCATATTGAATAATAAAAAAACCAAATAATAAACATCATATTATATATTATAGAAAGTTTGAAATATAAAGTGTTTTTCCGGTACAAAGTATACAAAGTGATGGTGGAATTATTACGCAATAAGGGTTACACTGCGTACAAATATAACGCAAATATCGAATTATCACTACAAGAGATACCTAGCTTCTGCGTGATAAATTTATATTTACATGATAATTCTATCTCTGTGTGAATAACTTTAGCTTTTGTGTCATAATTTCATTCATAGCTAGGTTTCTTCTTGTGTAATAATTATACACTTTGCACACAAATCCACCTTTTATAATAACTCTCTTATATCTATATGTATCAACCTTGATCTAACCGATTAATAGTATACTTTCAATTTTTCCACAAATGTTGTGTAGTTTGAATTTTGGCTACAAAGTTTTTTATTTTATTAATAAACAGTATAGTTTTGTTTTGTATAGATTGATGACAAAAGTTTTGTACATTAAAGTTTGCCGAAAAGGTTTTGTTTTATGGCCAACTCAACTTTAATAAAGCTTATCATATACATTTATCGATTAACATATTATTTCCGAGAATTGATCACAAAACTTTCTTTCTATAAAGTTTAGCGAAAATGTTTCCTTTTTGCGCTCTAACTTTAATTAAACTTAGAATACGGGAATATTTTAACAACTTTTATTACACTATAGATTATCTCTGCAACTAAAAGCCACTGAAATAAATAGTAACCTTTAGAATCTCAACCGTTTGTTTTTACATCAATGTTTGTCGTTATTCTAGAAGCTGGTATGAGGTATACGATCCTGAAACACGTGTACACGACTCATGCTCACCATCACTTTGCCTATAGTCGGCTATGTTAAGATACAATGAGATTGAGAGAGAGGAGAAGTTGTCGGGAATAGATACAGAGATGAATTGATTTTAAGGTTTGAAAGAAGGACAATGCAAGGCGATTGACAGATTTTGTTTCAATCAAAACACAAAGCACAAGTCATGAAAACTAAATCATGTTTTCGTTTTTATATAAAGTGACTAATTTATCAACCTCAATTTATAAAATACTGAATAACTGTTGTGACATTCTTTATTTTATCTATTTTTCACATCTATTTTATTCTCAATATTATAAATTAATTTGGCCACTAAGATTTTTTTTTTCTTTTGATAATTACCACATAGCCCATTCAACTTTTAACTTACAATATACATTTATAAACTAATTAGTTTCTAAGAAGTGATAACAAAACTTCTATTCTTTGAAGTTTGACCACAAAGTTCATTTACCCTCTCAACTTTAATTAAACTTACATTATAAGAATGTTGTTAACAACTCTTATCAAACATTTTAATGTAACTTTAGATCGAAGCACAAATGCTTCATGTCATCAAAACTATCTCGCGGTTTAGTTTTTATAAAGTGACGCAGTTCATCCATCTCATTGATTTCATATATACCATTGCGACTTCTTCGATCTTTTTATCTACATATATTTTGACAAAGTTTTATTTTTAGTATTTCATATATAGACCACAAAAGGTTTAGCCCAAAGGCTTTTTTATTTAATTTTAAAATCTTCATATAACCCTTTAATTTTAATTAACATATATTTATCATCTTATTATTTATTAATAATTCTTTACAAGACTTTTCTCTTTGAAGTTGTCCACAAACTTTAATTTTTCTATTTAAAAAAGTCGTAACAGTTATTCGGGATTTAATTTATAAAATGAGAAAGATAAATCGCGTCACTTTATATATAAAAAAAGTGTAAAGTAGTTTCGGTGAGATATATGTTAATGCTTCAACTAGAATTTACGGTGAAACATATGATAATAGTGGTTAAAAGTTTGTAATAGTGGTTAAAAGTTTGTAATCATTATCATGCAATGATTTACCCATTATTATATCTTTTGGTAAACGAATACTCTTTTGAATAAGTTAAGGTAACTAGCTTTTTCCGGTCGCGTGTTGCAGCGGCAGCATACGCGGCGTGATAAAGTAAAGATTAACAATCGAACCGACTTGTATTTGGACGAAATTTGCGTTGAACCGTAAAATAACTCGAATTCATACCGTTGAACAAAAATGCTTTATATTTGAACTGCCTCTTTCCCAAACAAAATTATATGAAAATGTAGACCATGTAAAAACATATATAGAAAAACACATAGATTACAATTGTCCCGACTCATTTTCGAACTATATTTACGTTGAAACGTGGAGTAACTTGTATTAAACGTCAAATGAAAACATTTATATTTCGCACGACTTATTTCTAAACATAACCTATGCCAATATGTAGGCGAACGTTAAAATACAGATAATCTTAAAGCGTATATAAAAACATACGAGGAAATATTTTATATTTGACCTGACTCGTGTTAACACATACCTAAATAAGAACGTAAAATTAATTCAATAAATAAATATTATTATTATTTTGATTAGTTTCATTATATAATCTAATAAAATATTATTATTATTATTTAATCATTATTATAACTGTTCATCTCGTCTCTAATTAATATAGGATTAATTGTAAACGTGCTTAACATTAAACTAATATTGAAACTATACCTACTCCTTGACATTAAGAATAAACAATTTCATAAATATATCTAAACGATCTACATTTTTGGTGTTACTAACTAATTAAAGTCGTAAATGAGACAAATCGTTGAGGGATTATTTAAGATTTCTCCACACCAAATAATATAAGAACTTCCATCATTTGTAAAATTTCTTGCTTTTGAAAGAAAAAATGAAAAGAATAGTCTTCAATATTCACGTTCTTTTAAATATAAACTTATATTATCAACATTTCGAACCTTTGTAACCGGTTTATACATAAATAAATAAGTAGATTAGAGTATCATCATATTCAAATATTATTCAATAAGTGAAGGGATGTTAGCAGGGAAATATTGTTAGTAGCATAAAGAAGTTTATCATCTACCAAAACCAATATATTAAAGTCACAAATGTGCACGTCATCAACCAAAATTATTTAAAAAAGTGTACTCAATAAAAGTTTTTCATGTGGAACGCGTCTATATGTAACACGTATACCCTCTTATTCAATCTTTTGTTTCGACTTTATGTGGGCATATATTGTTGCATTAGTAACAAAACTTGATTAGAATACACACACAGAATTTATAAGTTCGATTCACGAAACAGGTGGGATCGGAAGACTATAACGAACGAGCATAAGATCTTTTAGGCTCTGATACTACTTGATTAAACTTTTACAAGTAAATTAAGCACACATAATATTACGAACTCAAAAATTGTGAGGAATAAACGTTACAAACCCAAGTCTCTTTCATTTGAACTTAACTTACAGAATTACAATAACTAAATCAACGCATAAGGCTCTTTAAAGCATTTACAATAGATTTTCTATACATATGTGAGTGTGAGTGGTCATAAGTAGAGCAGGGAAAAAATATTACCGTTCATCTGTATATTTGAAAATCGTTATTCAACCTTTATGAATTTCTTATTTAAAGTGAATGTAAGTGAAGAAAAATTAAAAAGTAATGATAAATATATAAAATCACATTATTAAATGGAGAAAAAGATAGAAAAATAATAAGTTTTAATTTAATTATAAAAATGAAATTAAGAATCCATTACTCTTATATTGACTCTTAAACTTCACTGACATGAAAACTTAAATAAAGAACCACGATAAAACATAATTCTAACATTCTAATTCAAATAGACTCCATTATAATAAAATAAATATAAGGTAAATGATCTTGTTGCGTTCTAAAAGCATTCACATCTCATTCTTTATTTTTATCTTTATATTTACATTAAAAACAACTATTTTTTATCTCTCCTTTTAATTAAATAATATTTTCGAACACCTTTATTATTATATTTTTTCTCCGCTTCACTCATAACCACTTTCAAAAATATTAAAAAATTAATAAGGTTTGAACACTGAATCTTCAAATTTACAGATGAATAGTAACATTTTTTCTATACTCCACTCACAACCACCCAAAACCATACCATATAATTTAAAAGCACTACTCACACATTTTTAAAGAACGGTATGTGAATGCTCTAATGGGATCAACCCTGTCCACACCAAATATCGTAGTGTTTAATATTAACTAGTTTTTTTCCTGCGCGATGTGACGGTCTTAGGTATAAACGTGTTAAAGCAACCTCAACGTCATACTGATAACGAAGACTCTTAACATAGGACAATGATATTACGGTGTTGTTAATAGTACGTATATAAAGTTAAATATATTTAATTTAACTATATGATTAAATAAGTAACATATATTTAGGCCTTTCCTTATTACAAAAGACCATTAATAATCAAAAAAAATTAACAACACCTAATACAAAATATAAAAAGTAGTACAATAAAAAAATCCAATAATAAAACTAAGCAAAGGAAACCATAAAAATAAAGGTGTTTTTATTAACGTCCTAGGTCCACAGAAAAGAAATACAAAATCATTTTTTTTTAATTCAAGCGAGAATTATTTAAATCAAATTAACATAGTGAAAAGTAAAAATAACATTTAATGTTGCACTGCAATTATTGTTTTACTTTTTACTTTGGGTCCTAATATAGGGACACCCCTTCTCATAAATCGACACTCACCTATACGCCGCGTATGAGTCCATACGCGGCGTATAGTCCCCCCCCCCCCAAATGCCAAAAGTTCCACGTCACATCAGAAGTTGTCGTGGAGGCTATACGCGTCGTATCGGGCCATACGCCGCGTATAGCCTTTTCAGACGACAAAACTGGCAAAGTCAAATCAGTCATTCAGTATGGCTATACGTCGCGTATGGACCCATACGCGTCATATAGGTGTCGGTGGACCTACACCCCACACCCATATGACCCAGGGCTATACGCCGTGTATGGGCCCATACGCGGCGTATAGCCATGCTGAATAGTAGATTTGACTTTGCTAGTTTTGTCGTCTGAAAAGGCTATACGCGGCATATGCCATATACGACGCGTATAGCTTTGATTTCGAATAATTTTGACGCGACTTAAGATTCTTTTCGTTAATATATAAACGCAGCGGATATCAAACGAATGCGCTCGTATTCAAAATTTATTTGTTTGTTTCGGAGGAAACGTTTGATACTTTTAGTAATTGATAGTAATCATAACGTTTAATCTTCTCAGATGAAATTAGTGTTATGTGGTTCAACATTTTCTTCTGTCACATAATTACTTGGTAAATATTTGATTTTTTATTAAGTTTTACATACATATATACATATATTTGAATTGGATACTTAAAAAGCGTTTCAACTAACTCGGGTTCCATCAAGGCTAGTCGGTTACGGTAAACTTAAATAATTTTTAAGATTTTTTATCATAACCGACTAGTTTCGTGAAACCCGAGTTAGTTGAAATGATTATTATGTAATCAAGACATTTATGTGTACGTAAGTATGTATATAAAAGAAATAAGAGTTCTAGTTTAAGAGAAAAATTATTTTGAAGAAATAGTTGAACCACAAAACCCTATTTTCTTTAAAAAAAATCACATTTGTCGTATAGTGCAATACGCCACGTATAGGTTTGCCACGCACGTATAGTACGTTTGAATTCGAAATGACACAAGATTCGTTTTCTATACGTGGCGTATGGGTTCATACGCCGTGTATAGGTGTCAACTAACCACCTATACGTGGCGTATGGGTCCATACACCACGTATAGGTACAATTGAATTCGAAATGACACAAGATTCGTATTCTAGTATATAAAAACGCATTCGATATCTTTTCTAAATTGTGAAATTCTCAAACGTAAGTTTTCTCGCAAAATATCACAGTTTTTTATTCGTTCGTTATGTCGTTTTGGGATGGTAACTATTTGTTTGGTGAATATTCAAGCGTTTCGTACGTGGCTGATAGTAATCAAGATGATTCGTACGTTCAATCTGCTTACGAAACATGATTGCCAGATTTAAACCAATCTTATGTTCCGATGGTGAGTTCGAGTTTTGCCGAGAATCAAGTTAAGACCCGCAACAAAGTAATATAAACTATCTCTCGAGTGATGAAAATCAAAACACGAAAGTATCGTTTGAAACATCTCAAGGAATTTTTATCACTCGATGAACTAGTCTGTTGGGCTGTTAATAGGGGACGTGATAATGGTTACGTTATTATTACACGAAGATCAAAGAAAAAAGAAGATCAGGTCGTAAAGGTGTGGCTTATCTGTGATCGTGGTGGTGAACACAAAATTAAAGCAACAGTTAGACGATCTGGTAGCAAAAAAATTGGATGTCCTTTTAAATTAGTAGGGATATACGACAACAAACGTCGTTCGTGGAAATTAGAGGTGAGAAATGACGAACATAACCATGATCCCGCTCAACATATGGAGGGGCACCCATTTGTAAGAAGGTTTTCTCAAAACGAATACAATTTGGTGGAACAACTTACTGATCAGAACATGGAGCCTCGTAGCATCTTATCAGCTTTAAAAAATCAAAATCCTAAGAACGCATCCATAACCAGAGACGTATACAACCAGCAACCGCATGACCAGCCACCAGCACATCAGCAGCAGGAGCATATTCCGCATGATCAACTGCCACACGACCAGCAACCGCATGACCAGCCGCCAGCACATCAGCCGCCACCTCAGCCACAGTTCTCTCGACATATTTATAGAGATGTGAGGCTGCCTGCACGTATGGAGACATTTATGCAGGAGATTACTACGAGTTTAGGGGACCAGGGTCGTCGGCTCGATCGAGTTGAGGATCTTATGGATTGGCACGTTCAGCTTGAGATTGCACGAGCTTGTGCTGCTGGTATTGATCCTCCAAACTTGCCACCGCCTCAACATTACCCAGATTTATCGTAGTTTTTTATATTATTAATTGTAACTTTTATTTTGTTATGTATTTAAAAACTTCGTTATTTATATTATCATTTAATGTTTGTCTTATATGTTTTATTGGTTAATTAAGATTTAAAATTGTCGGTTAATAAGTTACAAAACATAACTTATACACAAAATCTCAAGCTTAACGTGCAAAATATAGTCGACACCATAACCTATACGCAAAATTTTTATAAAAAAATATATGTAAAAATAACACAAAAATATAAACATCATAACCTATACGTCGTGTATGGGTCCATACGCGGCGTATAGGTTCGTCATGCTTCTCAGCCAAGTCAAAAAAAATTGGGAAGCTATACGTGGCGTATGGTACTATACGCGACGTATAGCAACCCCGACACGACGTCTGACACGCGTCTGACATGGACTTGTCAGGGAATGTTTTCATTCCCTATACGCCGTGTATGGGTCCATACGCGACGTATAGGGAATGAAAACATTCCCCGACAATCCACCCTATACGCGGCGTATGGACCCATATGCGGCGTATAGGGTACCCGGGTGTTGATTTAAAATCTTGAGGTGTCCAAATAACCATTCCCTTTACTTTTCAGCCTGCAACCTAAAGGTCCTTTCATCAAAACAATACTCTTAGTGGAGTCATCATTTTCATCTCTATTTTTCCTTATATCAAATTTATTGAACACAACCGTTGCCACCATCATGACAACACCATCACCAACCCCTTGGTGTGTATCCAACCACCACGGCCACCCATATCCGTCTGCGACAACCATCGCCAAAACGTTACCACCAATCATCGCCATCACGATAGTCAAGTAGAACCGTCACCACCATTAACATAATCACTGCAAATAGAAATGTTAAAAAATAAAAACAATTAAACCAATCGACTCAGATCTATTGTCATCATCATCGTCACAAACATAAGGGCTCAAATGCCTCTACGGCTGCAACCGAAGTTACCCCCATGGAACCTTTCGCTAAGAGCCACTCGTCAGATTGACAGGAGCCAAGGTCGGCGACATTAAATCCAAAAGATTTTCTAATAAAAAATATAAAATTTTATATAAATTATTAAATAATACATTTTTTAAAAATTCGGATATCCGTTCATAAATCCGAATCTGAAATTTTGGATATCCAAAATTCGGATATTAATTTTGGATTCGGATTCGAATATTGAAATCCACCATCCGAATGTTCGGATTCGGATATCCTATTTTGAAGACGCCTAGTGATGTGGACATGGAACAACACCGACAAATTATCTAACAAACTCTACATATATACAATACACCCAGTGTTAGATATGTTTCTACTATTTCACACCTCGTCAATATTTTGACCAAAGGTTGTCATCTACACGATTTCACACTATTAGGTTAAATCTTCACATTGTTACGCTTGTTTCACTTGAAGAGGCATGTTAGACGTATTATATTGTATATCATGGGAAGATACACGAAGTGAACTTAATTGAAAGATAGTTTGTCAGGTCTAGTGTTGGCAAGAAAGGGATAGTACATGCAGCAAACATATATTTTCATTTAAAAATAAAAATTGATCAAACCTTCAAGTTATATATTCATTAACTAAACCAGAAAGAACGTTTAACTCATTAAATATTAAGTCGTTACTAAATATGATAAAACTAGTATTAAGCCCTCGCGTTGCGGCGGGGGCGTAAAACCGTGCTAAGTAGCACCAATAACACATTATCGTCAGTGTCCTCCAATACCGAAAAACACATATCGAAAAAGAAATAAAAGACAAAAAAATAAATTGGACGAAAAGTACGTAAAAATGTTGAACCATCCAAGCGAAACATAAAACATATAAAACAATAGTGAGTTGACCTAGGACCAGCGCGCTGTGACATGGCTGTTAAACGGGGGAAAAATAAGCGTACAAATGTCGAACCACATACATACGTTGCGGCATGTCAACTCGCAACATTTAGACTGAAACGTAAAACACAAAATTTGTAAATATGAAAAGTATAGGTGACCAAATTTGAAAGTAAAAATTGTTGGGACTAAATTGTCAAATATGTAAAAGTAATGGATTAAAATGGAAAAGTTAAATATTAATAAAAAAGAAAAAAGATGTGTACAACCCATTTAAGCATGTTGTACAACTAATGATGTAAACAAAACTTGCAAATTAGTATTATATAAATATGTATCAATAGCTATCGAAACAATATATCAAATTCACAAACTACCATATAGTCATAAAGATATGTCTAAATACTAGTTCTTTTCTAAAAAAATGTTGGTGGAAAATATATTTATTAAAATAGATGATTTGAAAAATATTTATCAAAATAGATGTTTTTTATAAACTCTCTTTTTATCACTCCTAATCTATACATCTATAATCTATATCTATATCTATAACATATAATAAAAAAAATTTAAGACACGTGTTATCATTCTAGCATATTAAATTACACGTGTCATCATTCTAACATATCAGAAAAATTATTTTTCCGCCTCTCTCTCATAATAAATACGAAAATTATAAAAATAATCAATTTGACTTTCCTTTTTATTAAAATATGTTAAAACAAATACATCTATATTTTTGTTTCTTGTTTCTCTCATATTAAATTATAATTATTTTAAATGAGTAAACTAAACTATTAAACATCTAAAATATAAATGTTCTTATTTTAATAATTTATTAATACATACTAAATTATATGATTTCAGACATATTTTATTTTTAAATATATAGTAATCATTTCTAATTTCATTATGTGTTATGATTTTTAACTATTCATTATATTTTTGTTTTACCAAAATACAATATTCATAAAACTAATTGTTTTGATATGTTTTATTTATTCCACTCATGTAATACATGGGCTCTAACCTAGTCTATATATATATATATATATATATATATATATATATATATATATATATATATATATACATCTATACATACTAATAAACAAAAGTTTTAGTATAATAGAGATGTGTCATAATTCTAAACCTTTTAAATCTTATTTTACTGATTATCTCTCCAATTAAATAGTTATCTTAATTACTAATAATATTATTTAATTATTTTTCGTATTAAAAACATTTCTAAAGAAAGAAAGTGATTATAATAAATAAAAAAGGTTTTTTAAAACATCAGGATTTTTGAAATATGAAATATTAAAAACCCGTCTTTTTAAAAAAGTATAAATTTTATAAAACAATAATAGTTATAATTCAAAGTTATAATAAGGAAAATTCTAAAAATGATATATCTTTTTTTATAAATGGTTTGTTTTAACACAAAATGTTATGAAAAGAACTTTTTTTAATAAAACAAAAAAATAATATCATCATTTTATCGCTTGAAATTTTTACTCATAAGTAATTTTAATTATATTTTTTTATCAAAATAACATTATATAATTCATAAATATTTGTTAATAACTATTTAATATTTTTATTGAACTCGTGTAATATACTGAATACTAATCTAGTCTTGTTAGAAAAAGGATTCCTATCTATAAAACTATTCTTTGGAAAAAGTTATGATAAATATTTCTAACAAAACTAAAAACATTATTCGATTGTTAGATTTTATAAAAAAGTTATAAAGTTCTACATTTCGTTTGCGAACTATGTCTTTAACTTAGTTTTAAGAATTAGATAATTAAACATTTTGTTTCTAAAAGAATTGAGTAAACTATTTAAAATATACATTTTTTGTTTGATCATTCTTTTCAACATAACATCTTGAAAATATTTATTTGTATTTTCTTTAAAAATGCTTTTCTATAACACGTTCTAAATTATTTAAAAATATTTTTGAAAATAACTATCTAAACATCTTTTATAAAAACTCTTTTTTTAAGTTTCCTAGGTTTTTTCTACATTCTTTTTAAAACCATTCACAACCTCCAGTTTTCTTAAACGTCATTTTTAAAAATTGTTTACTTTTTTAAATAAAGTGTTTATAATAAATAAAGTGTTTTACTTTTCTATAAGTTTTTATAAAACCATTCATTTTCTCTAGACATGTTTTCTTAAACCATTCATTTTCCGAAATTGCCTTTTTTTAGAATCGTATGGAAACCTTTTTTCTAGACGTCTTTTTTTAAACATGCTTTCTAAAATCTTTTAATTTCTTCTAAACACGTATTGAAACCTTTTTTCTAAACGTCTTTAAAAAATGAAAGGTTTAAAAAAAACCTTATCTTATTTTAAAATGGACTTTAAAATAGTCGAATGGTTTTAAATAGGATGTTAAAAAAATTGAATGGTTTTTAAGAAGGACTTTTAAAAAACAATTGGTTTTAAAACCACTATTAAAATATGATGAGCGACATCCTTTCTAAGTTTGTTTTTACATAATTTAAAACACGTAATAATAAAAAGCAATTCTAATAGAAAATATGGATACACTTTTTTATAAACATTTTATACAACATCACTGTCAAACAAAATATATATTTCTAATAGTTTATTTAATTCTTTAAAAATATTTTTAAATATTTACTATTTCTTAAAAGAGATATAGAAGCGTTTAGAAAGGAATTATAAACTTCTTAAAATCTCACAAACCCTAACAAAACTTTTATATTTTCTTCAAATATTTTATTTAACTTTTTTTCTCAAATTAAAAGTCTTTTTTTAGTAGAATTATTTTTAATACAATAAAATTAGGAGTGAGAAAATTTTAGTTTATCAAAAACATCTATTTTGAGAAATATTTTTACAATCACTTATTTTGATTTATAGTTTTTCCACCAACAGTTATTTGGAAAAAAAAACTCCCTAAATACTATACAAGTCCAATTATACTACTAAAATAATAATAACCGTCTTAATTACCAAGATAATAAAATGCACGACGGAATAGAATGTAAAAAAATAAGGGTTAAAAGCGTATTTCGTTCTTTAAAACTCTTTACTAGCATATATATCTATCTGTAAGTATTTATTAATTTTTTTGGGAGGGTAATATTGTTATAACAATAAATTGAATATACATGCAATCAAAGTTTTTGCTTGGGTATATATGCATTTAAAGGATGTTAACAAGAGTATATATGCAATTGATTCAAAGAATAAAGTGGATCATGATTATTTCAATGTCATATTTAGTTATTTTGTGAGAATGAAATAAATTATTATATTATGTTGTTTGATAGGTAGGAAAAAAATATGTTTTGAAGTACACTGATAGAGGTGGTTATTATTGGTAGTGATGGAGGTGGTTGGTGGTGATGGGTGGTTGTTGGTAGTGGTTGATCTTTTGTGGCGGGTGGTGATGGTTAGTGGCGATGGTTGGAAAAGATGTGTTTGACGTCCACCGTCGCCGCCGCCCAACCGTCCCACGCGTCCGACCATCGATGACTACCACCTCCGACCATTGCCGCCACCAAACGCCACCTCCGACTGCGGTCGCCGTCGCCCTTGACATCTGATTTTTGTCTTTGTTTGACGCTCCACTCACTTCTCGCTTGTCGCCCTGCCCCCCGACAACCATAACCCGCCGAAAATCAATCATGTCGTAACCGTTGTCGACAATCAATAGTCGTCGCTGACCGCACCCGCCGCCTACAAACGCCCGTCTCCACCGACCGTCCCCGCGGCCGACTACTGATCGTCGTCAATGAACCACGTTGGTTTTAGGCGCGCTCGACGGCGACTGTCGGTTCTCGGCGGCGGGCGTGATCGGTTGGTGCCGGCGGTGGGGTACGGTCGGTTTTCGGCAACGAGCGCGATTGGTGGTCCCGTTTGATTGTCGGCGGTGACGATGGTTGCGGTCGATGGTATGTAGCGGCAATGATCGGTGGTCATTGAGGTGGTGGCGGTTTGCAATGGGTTTGCAATGGCGGTTGGTGGTATGTAGCGGTGATGATAAGTTCCAATTACTTTATGAATGTTTTGTAAGTAAAAATACAATTGGAATTTAAATTCCTTTATAGATTTCAATTCCCTTGAATTCCAAATCTTTTGAAAAATATTGAATTTCAAATACAATTCCTTTTAATTCCAATTTCAATTTCAATTTCAAAAATTACACGAACCAAACTCCCCCAATAATATATACTAATTCAATTCTTGGTTAACCCGGTGGGATAATTGATTATATTTAATTTATTAAAACACGTGGTGGTACATTTCAGTGAAATTTATAATTACTTGGTGATAGTAACAAACTAAAATATTGTAAGTTAAACCTCTTTGATTGTAATTCTGTCACCTAATACATCTATTGATTGATTTATTATTCGATGAAAGATAATTCACTAAGCATGTGTGTGAATGATGAGATAAAGTAAAGAAGATCCCTATCCCCCCCAACACCCAACCCAATATGATTTAACTCTATAAATATGATCCAGCCTCATCCCTCAGGTACCAAGTCCTCATTTCTCCAAATCTAACAAGATGAGAAACATTACTTTCTTTATCTTTGTTGTTTCAGTTTTGCTTATGGTAATGTTGCCACAAGAAGCCAATGGTGAAGTAATTAAAGAAACCAAAAGGTTGATCGATAAGGTTAACGAAAACGGGCCATATATTGGCATAGTTATCCCTAACCTCTTTGAAATGAACCCTCTTCTCAATTATCCCGAATACAAGTCTAGTAAACTCATCATTGATGTTGGAGGTATGTATCCACTACAATCTAAATGGACTCTATTGAATAAACTCGGTTGACTTGTCACAAGGTTTCTCTTTAAGCTAGACGTTCAATTAAAGAAAAAAGTCTAGTTGTGATATCAAAATATATGTTTTGCCTTGATTGATAAAATATTGATGCTTCCTTTATGCCTTTAAGAAGTTTGTTGCTAATTTGATTTGGTATTGTTATGTAGGACGGAGGTTTCGGTTTGGATCAGTTGGCCACAAACAAGTTATTTTGGTTATGACTGGTTTAGGCATGGTATGTAGTTATCGATTTTAGATTTATCAATGTTATTTTAGTATAATTAAATTTATTTAAAACAAATTAATAAATTGAAGTAAATATTAATAAGAACTATGAGCTTGGTGTGGATACTTGATCAAGACTATTGTAATTTTAAGCACTAAAGAACATTTAAGGTTCTGAGCGGCAAAACCCCTTGGGATAGGGGCACCGCTTTGACGGATCCATGAGACAAAATCCCTGGTGGCGATCGTGCTGGAAGTTGTTTCAAAATCTAATGATTATTGATAATCTAGTAAATTTTGATTATTAGAAAGAATTGATAATCATCAAATTAATACTGATCAATCAGTGGCAGTAGCAACTAATCATTAGTTGTGAATTGATCACTTGCTACTTACCTTGAGATTAGTAACAATTGAAGCATCTATGTTAATTATTGACCAACACTTACCTATATTAGCAACTAACGTATGATAAACAGTAACTTGCAACTAAGGGGTTTGTTATTGATGTAACTGTTCGCTACCAGCAGTTATAACTACCATCTATTGCACTTTATCACGTCGAGTTGCAACATTTCACACCAAAGGGACTCATTACTTTAGTGTGTTTTAGAAACAAATTATTAGAAATCCATTCTCATTTTTTAAAAGTTTTTTATCTAATTTGATTATTAGTTTTTTATATACACGCAAAGTACTTTAATCTTATAACAAATTCACGATTATAACAAAGTCACTATTGACTATTAAAATAAAGTTGTCTAGTTTTACTCGAAGAGTGCTTACTAAACAAAATGGTTATTTTTTCTCGCATGTAAGTCGTTAGAAAGTTATTTTCTTGTCAAAAAATAATTAAAAATGAACAAAAACACTCATTCTAATCAAGTGTAACTTTTTGTTTATATATATGCGATTACTATATTTAATTCATCGAAAAAGATGAAATCGAATTCAATGACTGAGATAATGACATGTTATGTAGTGATAACACAAAATACATATAAAGAGAGATTAAAAAACTTCAAATTAAGGTTTGAATTATATTTTACTGCATGCATGTACAACAGCTTAATGCAGGAGTTACAACACAATTATTGTTGAGTTTGTTTGACATAGAAGGAGTTGTACATTATGGAATTGCTGGAAATGCAAACCCTTCACTCAATATTGGAGATGTTGCTATTCCACAATATTGGTCTCATTCTGCTCTTTGGAGTTGGCAGGTAAACTACTACAAACCAGTAATAACAATAACAATAATAATAAGTTATAAGTTATTAATAATATATAAATAGTATAACACAATTTACCTATTTACATGCATGTCAAAAAAATATTTGTCATATATTGCAGAGATATGAAAATGGTCCGGAAGACACATTACCACTTGAAGAGAGTGGAGACTACACTCGAGACATTGGCTACCTAAACATTGCAAACTATTCAACCAATATTGAATCTAATAACTTGTTGAACAACATTTGGTACCAACCGGAGGAAATCTTTCCGGTCGATGGAACACCGGAGGAAAGACAACACGCCTTTTGGGTGCCTGTTGACTCGGGTTATTTCAATCTAGCTAAAACTCTAGAGGTAGTTAACATAAACCCTAATTTGAACCCATAACCTTAAAGTTTAACATTCAAATAATGACGGTTAAAAAAAATCAACTTTAAAAGATACTAACACACTAATGGAACATAAACCATTTATATAGTCGTTGACGTTAGAAGGATGTTTGAACGAAACAACATGTCTATCTACCGCACCAAAGGTCACTACAGTAGAACGAGGAACAAGTGCTAGCATTTACCTAGACAACGCGGCCTATAGAAGCTTCATCAACGAGAAATTCAACATTAGCCCTGTGGAGATGGAAAGCGCCGGGGTGGCTCTCATTTCATACCAACAAAGGGTTCCATTCATCGTGATTAGAGCACTTTCCGACTTAGCTGGTGGCGGTGAACACTCAAATGAGGCGGATACATTCATCACCCTTGCTGCTAACAATTCTGTCAAAGTCGCGGTGGAGTTTATCAAGTTGATCCCGTCTCCTAGGAGAAGCACTTCATTTGCCAGCATATAGGGTTTTTTATCCTAGTTATGAAGTTGTAATAAGCTACACCATTTAAACGTGGTGTAGTTAGTTTGCCAATCAACTATAATAAAGCTCAATATATTTTGGCAACTCTTCCCCATCACTAGAGTTGGTCTATCTGTAAACAATATTATAATTTCAATAAATTTCATTCATGACTGACTGTGAAACTTCATAACTACTATGAAATATCTCAAACCCTATTTTGAAAGAGAGATTGTATCTTTGTTTAGAGATCGATGACAGAGCTATTAAATTTTCAGACGCGTCAAATAATCATCACAAGACGATCTATTGGTAAGAAGTCTTAAAGGTCTTTCAAAAGACAAAAAAATTAAACTTTCTCTAGAAATATATCTCGAATGGTTGCTATACTATGTTTTGTTCTGTCCACATGATAGCTATACTATAAGGAAAGCTCGTCTCGTCTTAAATATCACCAAACATTTTTGCTATATTTATTGACTAATTTGTATTCGATTGTAAACTCTAATTCTATTCAGGCGACATACGAATCAAGAAGGTTTATGGACGGTGGCATATCGACTCTATGTAATACGGATGTTAGAGCATTTTGAATTAGGAAAGATGCATCTCGATCTCCCTTGAAACATTCATTCATTCATCTCAAAACCCATTACATGAACCTAGAGGAAAACCCTCCTTGATCGTAAGGTTGGTTCTGTGGAATATGGTGGGCACTAACTAGCTTAATTCACTTAGTAAATTACTAATTAGGATAAAAGATTCTTATATATATATATATGGACACTTTCCTGCACAGAACTTAAGGGAAAATAACACAAATATACACATGACTTTCAACACTTTAAAATTACTATATATATAGTAATTAGTTATATTAGATTTTGATAAGAGAGGGAATTTTATTTAATTTGTCAAATGATTATATTATTTTGTTGAAGGGAAAAATGATATGAGAGTGTCTAGAAAGATGACACGTGACGTTTCCAAATCTCTTTTTATTATATTTTTATTATACAGTATAGTATAGAATTATTATTTAATACGTTTAAAAGAAAACTATGATTTGTTTGCTTTAGTTTTTGTGAACTTATTGATTTTTTTGTTTGCTATATCACCTTATTATATGAATTAAGTTTTATTTCACTACACGCAGATATCCAACTAGCAGATGGTTATAAAACTAGTTTACAAAGGGGAGACGATGTCGTGAATAGAGAAGGGTGGGAGAAACCTAGGCCCGGGTGGGATTACCTCCCTTTACCCCCCCCCCCCCCCCCCCCCCCCCCGGGGAACCCAGTGAGTTGTCGAAATTCCCGATCCGGTGACTAATCCTCAGGAATCACCAATGGCCACTCCTCTCTTTTTGTGGGTTGGTAGTTATAGCACACAGGAAAAAGTAATGAAAACATGAAAAAATAGGATGACACTTTACAAAACAGAAAAACCTAAACAAATTAAAAAAATCTAATGTGACAACTCAGGATAATCAAAAAACCAAGAAGTACTCGCTCTTCTCTAATAATATATATCACCTATCTATTTGGTAACTCTACAAAACTAGTAAATGGCACTTGGCAATATTTTATCATTCGCGTGTATGAAGGATCTTGCATCATTTTCCACTCAAGTTAACAATAAAATACACATTCCCCCTATCCCATTCGCACATCTACCAAAAATTTCAACCATGTTTCCCTTAAAATAATACTTTTTCAATCTTTAATGTTGACACAAAATTATTACACTTCTTATTGATTTCAATATTTTACATGTTCAAGGCACTTTATCACTGGAATTCATAAGCGTTAGTTAGTTTACAGAAATGGGTCATCAAATTAAGCATATATGTAAACTCAAGAGATTAGTGTGGGTTGTAGCAATGGTTTTTGGTGTGGTTATAATGTTTCAGTACCTTGAATTTCCATATGGTGGTGTTACATCTTCCTTATTATCTGCCACCAACCATCAACCACCACGAAGTTCACCGACTTCTTTAGCACCACCGGTGGCTATTGGTACTACTACTGTAAGGGCTTTTGATAACACCACATGTCAATCCGATGCACCCCTATTGGAAAACTCGTTTGTGTCGGCGGATAACTCATCTGTAAAAGTGGTTCTACCAGTGACAGAGAGTGGTGAGAGGTCTACAGTGGACATAGTGACAATCGCAGAGATGCATGACATTTTACGAAGTTATCGTGCTTCTGTTCGTTCCATGGTATGCACATCAACAACTGACACAAACATATCCGGTAAAATCTTACTAGCAGTAAATAGTTATTGGTAGGGTCAGGGTAATATGAAAAACAACATGGCTTTTCTATGTCGAGAGTTTGCTTCACGCTCATACTAAAAACTTGTTTTTATTTTTTAATTATCATACCTGCTCTTATCTGTAGAAACCGCGATGGTCTTCAACAGCTGATCAAGAATTACTAGATGCAAAGTTGCAGATTGAGAATATTGTTGTCAATGACAATGATCATAAGCTCTATCCTCTATATCATAATGTTTCAAGGTTTAAGAGGTAAACAAAAATTGATTCTTTTGTTAAAGAAATAGCAGTACATGTATGATCAAGATGTTGGGTTTGTAAAGGCTTTGGACTTAGGCTCATGTTTAGTTTTCTTATTAACTAAGTTGAAAACCTTAGTTAGTCTTTATATATATTCATATCATGTATTTATAATGTTTCTATTGAGCAAATAAAGAAAACACTAGTTGCAGTTCATGGACATAGATCACACCAACCGAACCATGCACGTATATCCTTGTGTTGTTTATTTTCTATTCTACATGATAATTGTTTGTACGTTTGTGTTCGTGTGTTGGTTCCGCTGTGCTGCTTGACACCTAACACAAGAATCACACAAACACATAATAACGCGATGGAAATTGATCGAACAAATGAATTAGTTTAAGTTGTTTAAGCGATCATGTCACAGCGACTACTTGCACATAAATGTCTAAAGATTCGGTTCGATCTAACATTCTTGCACATAATGCAGAAGCTATGAACTAATGGAAAAGACTCTTAAGGTTTACATATACAAAGAAGGAGAGAAACCGATATTCCACGAGCCAGAGGCCATGCTTAACGGGATCTATGCATCCGAGGGATGGTTCATGAAGAACATGAAAGAAAGCAAACATTTTGTTACTAGTAACCCCAAAAAAGCCCATCTGTTTTACATTCCTTTTAGCTCTCGAATATTACAAGAAAAACTATACGTGCCCGGGTCTCATAGCAAGAAGAACCTGGTACAATACTTGAAGAACTACGTTCGTGTAATCGCGACAAGATATGATTTTTGGAATAGAACTGATGGATCTGATCATTTTGTTGTTGCTTGTCATGATTGGGTAAGTGTTCAAAATATAAATTATGAAATAGCTCAAATAGAAACTTTCATCTTTTCATCAATCACATGAAAATGTTTTGTGGTCGGTCTATGAATTTAACAAGTTTTAACGATTGTGACACTTAGGCAAATCTCATGTCCTTCTGTTATGTTTTGTTCACAGTATTGACTAATTCGTATTCGACTCAAATGTATCATTCTATTCAGGCGACATACGAAACAAGGAAGTCTATGGATAGTTGCATAAGGGCTCTATGCAATTCAGATGTTGGTAAAGAGCATTTTCAATTAGGAAAAGATGTATCTCTCCCAGAAACATTCATTCATTCATCCGAAAACCCATCACGCGAACGTGGAGGAAAACCCCCTTCACGACGTTGGAATCTTGCATTCTTTGCAGGCCGAATGCATGGTGAAGCGCGATCAATTCTCTTGCAACATTGGGAAAACAAAGACCCTGACATCAAGATCTTCAGGAAGCTTAAGAAATCTAAAAACAAGATAACCTACAATGAATACATGAAGAGTAGCAAGTATTGTATATGTGCTAAAGGTTATGAAGTTAACAGTCCTAGAGTGGTGGAGGCAATATTTTTCGAATGTGTTCCTGTGATAATATCTGACAACTTCGTCCCACCGTTCTTTGAGATCTTGAATTGGGAGTCGTTTGCGGTGTTTATCAAAGAGAAGGATATCCCGAACCTGAAGAAAATTCTGCTTTCGATATCGAATAGGAGATATCTTGTTATGCAGCAGAGAGTTAAGAAGGTACAACAGCATTTTCTATGGCATGTTAAGCCTGTGAAGTATGATCTTTTTCATATGATATTGCATTCAATATGGTATAATAGAGTTTTTAGAGTACATCCCAATGTTTAGAATGTGTTATAAGGTTACATATACTGCCATTTTGGATAATTAAGATATTGTAATTTTGTAGAAAAAGTATATACTTTTTTCTAGCTATATATGTGGTAGTTTCTTAAGAGTAAATGATTAAGTAAGAAAATATGACAGACAGTTATATTATTGAATACTTAAAACATTACATCCTTAAGGCAATTATGATTTATGTGTATTTACGTTAAAAGAAAAGATTTTAAAATAGCTAAAATTTAAGAAAATTCTTCGTTGTCTAAATTGAAGCCACAAATGATAGAATACATGTCTAACAGTTGGGCCAACAAGCCTTTGGCCTTTATCACATGATCGGGCCCGTTGAGATCTTTCTATCCGCTAGTTATGAGTCTCGTAACTCCACTCGTGTTATGTTTTTTTTAAGTTTGGGCGTTTTATGTTCATCTGGCTAGCTAGTATAAATAAAATGTTGCTAACTCTTGGATCAACTCTCATCATCAAATATGTGAGAGTGTTTGGTATTAACTTTTGAGATTTATACATATCTTTGTAAACACTATATATCCAATTTAACTTCTTTTACAAGTAGTAAATGAAACAAGTGTATGAACTGAACCTATGAAATGAAGTTGTGAACAATGAAAACCAACAAGGCTACCAACTAGAAAAGGTTTAAATATGATCAAGTTCTCGATTCGAAAGAATTTCTCTCCCGGTTTGTGAACCACTGAATGGTCCTTTTCGCCATTGGCAACCAAACCTTTTGTAACTTATCGTTGTCCCCAGTACTCGCCCGATAGGTACTTCTAGTTTCTCTGAATCTTGAGACGTTTGTGATCTCTGACATCGATCTCTTCTCAATGCCTTCAGAATCATCATTTTGCACGAAAGTAGGAAAATGTGAAGCCGAAACTGATGTTTCGCCACTATGTGTGGCTTTGCTTATCTTGGACTCATGCAATCTTCTTCTTTCCATATCCTCCTTAAACTTCATGACTTGTTCAATGTCTATTTCAAATCTCCCACTACTTGAAGGCGAAAAGCGCTTGCTTGACGCCTCACTAAGCATTTTAGAGTTCAAAAACATCAAGTCCGAAGAATTCACATCGCTCCATCGGCTCTTGCAAACAATCTCGGATACAATGATCCTATGTTTGAACTTATCCAACAACCTTTGATCTCCATATTGAATCAAAACATCTTCTTTAGGACTTTTTCCAAATTTCCTAAAACTACCTCCAAAACTAAACCTTGATGACCTAGAAGAACCATCTTCTTCCCTCTTAACAAAGATTTCAAGATTGTTCAAACCCTCATCCGCCGTATACCTTAAACTATTCGTGAAAGTAAAATTTGTGACATCCGACAAATCAAATGTATGCCGACAAAGAGGACAACTAGAATGACTTTCTAGCCATCGATCGATGCAATTCATATGAAACGCGTGCCTACACTTGGGCAACAACCTTAAAAGCTCCGAATCTTCAAACTTCGACAAGCACACAACACATTCTAGCCCCTCTTTAGATCCCTTAAGCGACGAGAATCTAAAAAAGGGCAAAGATTCTATTGCTTTCTTGTCGATTCCAGAGATTCTACGTGACCTTGCGCGAGGAATCACATGAGGGGCTTGGAGAGTGTAATCTGAGTTACAAAACTTCAAACAAGCTAGTATCAAAAATGACAAACAAAACATAGTACATAGGACTCCTATGATGATGACAACACTAGGATGCACCGGATGCACGACATCCGGACTAGAACTTGTCGTATTTTGTTGCGCGAATACATCCGAAAACAAGAAGATGAAGAAGATAGAGATCAAAAAGAGGGTTTTGATCAGTTTTATGTGATTCATTCAAGAGGCTTTGAGTTCTTGAGTGATATTATCTTGAAGTCTTACATATGGTGTTCGTTTGTTCATTTAATCATCATATGTTGTCATATTGGTCACTTTCAAGAAATTGTAATTTAATTGGAATTTAGTATCAATGTATTAAAAATTAATAGCATATATGGTCCATATTTCGTGTCTTCTTAATTTGTTTTATTTATTGGCCGTCTTTGTCTCTCTTTCGTTGTCCTTAAGGTGCCGTGCCACCATTCGCATCTATTAATGTATTTTATCGTTTTTAAAAGATAATATAAGTTTTGTTTTTACTTGTTCATACACATTAATAAAACATAAAAATAATTTACCTTCAATGATATGTTTGCAAGAACAGTGGAAGTACTTATATATGTTAAGGTTATGGGCTCGGGTCAAACGCGCATCTTTATAAAAACATGTCTATTGTTCTGGGTTAACGGGATTCGACTGAAACCATGTGTGATTTTGGATTTAGATACTCGAATGAAGCTGAATACCGAGCCATTTGAATTACATGTTAGTCAAGTGGCTTAGGTACGTTGTTAGTCTACTTAAGGATCTTTGACAATGTTTTAGCTTCACTACAAACTCAAAAACACATTGTTCATTTGAACAGTTTTTTAAGAATAGATATCTCAAACCAACCTAGTAACATCGATCTAAACATGTGACTGATTGACTACTAGTCGACCATCTAACCGTATCCATTGCAAAAATGAGCTTATTTGGTTGACAAAGCCTTCGCGAGGGGTTTGGTTCATCGCGGTTTCAACGTTATGAAAAAGTTGCAAAATAATAATCCATCTTTGTTTGGTTGTTCATTTGTTTCTGCTTGAACAAGCATCTTGTTTGTCTTTCGTTCCCCTATTTGGTGGTTGAGCTTTTAAAAATATTGGTTTCTTCCAAAAAAAAAGTGGGTAATCTTCGTAATTATTGTGATTCTTTTAATCAATTTATATCCACTAATCTATTTATAAATTCAAGTATTGGAAAAAGGCCATTAGATGTTAATTAGTTTAATAAACCACAAAATGGATCCTAAAAATGGAAAAATGACAAATAGAAAGAGTAATATGCATAAAAACAAAGATGACCGATGCTTGATTGATGCATATATATTCTAAGAAATAACTTATCATAAGTTTTTTGTTGAATACTTTATGTTAAGAATTTGAATAAAAAATCAAATACATCTTGAATGTTGACAATCAAGATAGAAATGATGTTGTAAGCGTTTTGAAAATGATTTGCTACTACTTTAGTTCAAATCGAGTTTCATATGTTCTTAAAGAAGTTTTGATCTCTTTTTCCTTAATCGAGTGTTATAGGTTATTGGCGAATTATCTGTAAAGAAACAATAAAACAATGTATGTAGAATTTATATTAACTCTTACACGTAGAGGTGATAACCGGGATGCATTAACAAGTGCTACAGAGATTTCAAAACATGATTCCTTTGCTTTTATAGCAACAAAGAGCTATGATTTCTAGAATATAAAAAGACAAAGAAATAGAAAGTTTTTATGTGGTTTTCAGATGTGTTTATATTGCTTTCTGATTGTTAGAGTGAAGAAGGGAGGGGTTGTATTTATAGGAGTCGAAACACCCTTTTAATTCGTGATTCAGACCGAAACCTCTTCAATAAACAGAAATCAAAAGATAACTTGTCAATCAAACCATTGTAAGTGTTTGATTCCAAATGCAAAGCCGTGAACCATCATTACTGTCTTTCAACCGTATTCAACATACTCAAGCAACCGATTGGTACTAACATAGCCAACTGACCTATCGGCACAAACTAGACTCTTCAGCTGGTCGAAGACAGCCCTGATGCAATCTCTTATTTAAATGTAAATTTAACTACATAATACATAATTAGTTTAATGAAAATATGCATTTTTAAGATTCTCCAAAACTAAAATATAATTTATCCATAAAAATAGGTGATATTTAAAAACTGATGACTTCACAAGTAGCAGCTAAAACAATGACCAAACCAGATGTCTTGCAAAACAATGATTTCTCCATCTATAAGAGATTCACAAATCAAACAGCCGTTACAACAAAACTGAATTTAAAACCTAAATGTATAATCAACTATCTGTAGTCTGTTCATCCATCTCCGATTCATAAAACTGCCAATAAACATCTTAATAACGTCATAATCCTAATCTGGTCAGCGCTCAGCCGGCTTTAGATGTATCGGTCCCAGCTTTCAACTTCAAACTGTTCCTCACGAAATCAGACAACTCAGATGCAGCCGCACGCCCCATCTTCAGACAGCTGAAGTAGTCATCCACTATAACAGTACAAATAATGAGATTGCTAAACGAATACCCAAAAAAAATTGTAAATTCAATAAAACATAATTAGTGTCATGAGAGGTGCGTGTATGCATGCACACGAAACGTACCTGCCATTACGCCATGGGTGACGGATGTAATAATCCCATGCTCCATCACCTGACCTCCTCCTGGCTTTAAAGAGCCTTCCGGCAGAACAGATACTATTGAGTTTGGAAAGACCAAATATATAAATGCCTTCATATTCTACAATTCAAGGCCAAATGTTAATGAGATGTTGTTTACCTTAATAAACTTAACATATACATACATGCATATATGTGTGTGTATAATAGTCATCCCTATAAACTTTCATCTTGTTTCACATTTTTGCATGCAGAAGATGCTTTAACTTACTAATCTTAAATAAAAAGACCCTTCCAACAGCAAATTTAATGATGGTAAACAGTCTAACCATTTAAAATTGTAAGAAAGAAATGTCAGAAAAACTAAAAACTTTCCTTCTTCGCAATTAAGCCTCTGAATCAATCATCTACAAGAATAAGTCTTTTAACCTATACGGCCATGTCAGCAAAAATAGCCTATGTGGCATCCATGTCACATATGACTGTTTACAGGATATAGGGCATATTCGTAACAGATTAGAGAAATGAAAGGTTTATTCACGAAACAAACAAGCATGAGGACATATCAGTGAAATCATGGAAGTCCATAGGATTTATTAAGAAATTAGACTAACCTGTTCTTCTAACTTGCTCGGGTCAAGAAGAATATGTCCAGTTGCAGCCATACAACAACATATTGCAACTACAAAACCAGTAAAATCATTATAAATTCGTTAAATATGTGAAAAATAAAACTACCATGAGATTTAAAAATATATCTTACCAGCAAGATGCTTTAAAGGAATTCCAGCATCGACAAGAGCAGAACAGGCTGCGTTTATCGCGCATGGAAGAAGCTAAAGAAACATAGTCAAGAAACACCCTAAACAGTTCAAATGAAAATCAAAAACACATCGAATGAGTAGGATACAGCACCATCATCATTGACAACCTGCAAACAAAGGATAATATTCATGTCTGCCATAAAATTTCAAGAAATAAAACAGAAATCAACTATCGAATCAACCAAGCATAAATTGCAGCAAAATAGAAATCCAAAACTATACACATTTAAGAAACCAACAGATTTAAGACATAGAGGGCGTGCATTTCAAATGCAATATTATGTTGAGAACCTCAAAACCGCAAAAACTGCATAGGCACGTGCATATTGTGCACAAGTTAAGGCGGTTCTCGCACTAAACGTATTATTGGATCAAAAATAAACAACCCTCTAATATTAACAAGGAATTAAGAACCAACATACCTGAATTATAACTGATGTTGTTGTATTAGGATGAACATTCAAAATGCATATGCTTTGCAAGGTCTTCTTTAGTACCATTTCATATTCCCGCTCCGGTTTCCCTAATCATCAAAGCAATCCCAATTAAGTATTTTGTCAGAAAATTAACCCGTCAATATATGCTAAAAAGAAGCATTAACATACATTGCAAATAATCATTAAAAAAAACACTCACCACTCTGTCCTGTTTTTGGCTTCCAAATGACTTCAATGCAAGCCTTTTCAGGATTCTCATTTTTCTTAGTTCCAGCTTTTGGTCCATAAACAGCAGCAATCACCTTTGTCTCACCTAATACCATATAAACACGACATGTGATTTTGAATCCAACACATGCTTTAAAGTCAACATTTTTTTCATGTTCTTTGTCTAATAATCCAGTTTTTGAATTAAACAATGTCAGATTCTTTATTTTACCCATTTGACATAAACCATAACCCGAAAATGACCTGTTCATAAGTAAATTCATCAAAACAAATGTATACAACCCCAAATAATAAACTTTTGAAAGATTACAGAAGTACCTTGAGCCCAGCTAGCAGAGCCATGAGCACGATGGAGTACACCTCGAGTACAAACCACCGGTCTTCGTTGATTCGGGGTTCGCCCATCTGCTCTATCAACTTCCATAATATTTGCAAAATGGGTATCTAATGTTCACTTCAGCAACAAACTTTCTCTTCTGTAAGTAACTATTTTGATGAACCAAATGAAGCTAATGTAAATTTGGGATCATTGGTTCCAAGATTCTAATTAGCAACAAAAGTGCACATAAAGTGAACTAATAAACAAAATTAACATAAGCCCTACTGAATCGACGAACAAAATTGCATACGCAGTGAATCGAGCAAGAAATCAGAACACACAACGACTCGAGCTAAATTAAAACCCTAAGAATCGATTTACGAATTAACATTATTGGGGCCTGTGATAATCGAAGAAACTAACCTGTGAATCGCTTTCTTCGTTGCAGTTAATCGATTTATGGTCTCCAAATGACACAAAATTAGGGCTTCAATTTTGTGTCATTTTTCTCCTCTTCGTTAGTAGTGTGTTAAACACCCCCTAGGGTTCAGGGTTTATGCTTTAACGGTTATTTATGATTTTTTTTTTCCTATAAAAATTAAAATTAAAATCTAAATTTTTGTCCACTATAAACTTAAACACTAAATCATATAAAAGGAGAATTATTTTCTATATAATTTGATATCGCTGACTTGATACAATTTGATGTAAAATTCATTTTACAAGAAACCGTAGCATTATGTTTAAAGACGTTCATTTGGTTATAGGTATTATGTCAAATTAAAATTCATGATGTGCAAATAACAGTTTTGGATAAGCGTACGATTATATCAATTAAGTTTAGTAGCATGAACTGAGATCTAAAACACTGAGTCAAAAGTTAAGGTTGTATGCATATGAATATTTTGTTAAATATTTTAATGTGATTGGATTGACTACTGACAATGTGATCATAATATTCATCAAACAAATCAGGAGGTGCGGAGTACACAATTGTTTAAGTTTATTGTGATTTTAGATATTGAAAACCTCCTGAGGACGAAGCTCCTAAGCAATAGGGGTTCTGATGGGGCAACACCCCTTGGCGGGGATCTGAGGGCAGCAACCCTGGTAGCGGGGGTTCAAAAGGTGGCAGCCCCTGACTGGGTCCAAAGGGCAGAGCCCCTAGCTGTAGTCGAGCTAGTTCACGAATTCTCATTGGTAAATATTGCTTTACTAAAAATGCATGAGGTTTTTCTGAAAATTCACATGTGAAACTCGAGGGTAAAAACAATCAAATTTTAAGTTGATAACTGCCGAAGGCAGTCATACCAATCCCTACAAAATTCAATTTTGAGTGAATTTGGTCATCTTCATCGTTTGTTCTCTGGTTTACGAATTCTCACACAGATACTTAGTTCTTTTAACTGAGTTTTATCCGATTAAAAATTTGGTATGAATCCCAAATAGTTTCAATCTAATAACGATTCATGATTCCCAATTTATCCCGGTTATTAACATCAAATTTTCTAGATATATTTTTTCAATCTTAATTAGTTAACACAATTTATTTATTAAATTTTTAAAAATATATATATTAGAAATTGATGTGACTAATAACTTTATTTTTTTTCTTGCTGTAAACCCGAGTCTCAGTCATGTGTAATGTATGAAAGTCTTTGTCTATTAAGTTAAGCAAGTTTGTTTGTCTAACCATTCAAGTTTGTATGTACATTATTATATCACCGAAGCTAGAATAGTATAGAAAAGAACATCACGCTAAAGCAAAAAAATCATTAAACAAAAAAAATCGTTAAAAAAGTTAATTATGTTTTCATATTACTATACACTTATTTACTATACACAATTATGTTTTCATATTACTATACACTTATTTGCCAGCGGTCAAAAAAACCCCTTAACTTTCTTTATTTGACACTTTTTACTCTAAACTTTTTGTAAAACTTTGAAAAATGTCACTTCGACCCCCTTAAGTTTTTAAAGTTCCGGATTTACCCCTGTAAAATATAAATTGTAGTCCATCATCGTTAGGTACTAATCAGATGTGACTCGGCTTAACTATTTTTCGACAAACGCCTACGTTTTGATGTAAATTTTGTTCAGATATTACTTGAGTCAAATTTAAACGTTTTGACTTAAGTTTAGCTTGGGAACACGTCGGATCAAATATAATATATTTTTTACTCAGCGTTTCGACGTAAACTTAATTCGGACACGAGTTAAATATAAATGTTTCAACATATGTTTTGTTTGGAAAAAAGTTGGGTCAAGTATAATACGTTTTCATTCAACGGTATAGATTCGAGTCACTTTACATATTGGCGTAAATGTGGTTCGAAAATGAATCGGGTCGATTGTAGTTTATACATTATCACGTAGCGTAAGGTGTCGCGGCAACACGCGACGGGTAAAAAATCTCGTTATGAACTAGAGTGGATAGGAATTAGACCTACACGCGAATTTGCTTCCGAAGCCGAGCAGTCTCAATTTAACTACAAGATTTTAGAATGAATGTTGGGTTGGGCCACCTCGAATGGCGTGAGCCGCATGCGGGGAGACCCGCACGTACGGTTTTTAGGGGGATCTGGTCGAAAGACCGGCCGGCGCCCACCCGACTAGAGGGACCAAGAAACTAATAGAGTACAAAACTTATCTTCAAGCTTTACCTTATTCTGATCGTTCAGAGGGCGATCGCGGGGTCACTGAATGAAATCCTCCGTTTCTTTCGGAGGTGCTGACCCGCAGCGAGGCAGAGATGACTAAGTGACATATGGAATATGGCGACGACAACAGCATGTCGTAGAAGGAGATAACAAGTGGAGCCAACGACCCACTAAGACTAACGTATCTACAACTACATCCCCGAGCGGCAGTCAAACGGGGGCGTGAATGCGAGATGCCAGCGGAATGATCGGCCGGACAGAGGCTAGGGCTCCTTCCTTCTCACTCACATTATCACAGTATACACGTGTTGCATGAGTGAGGAGGCAATGTAGTTTAAAACATAGGTTGCAAAGCTATTTATGTCTCAAGCTTTTAATTGAGCTCTTCATAGAGGATCAAAAATTGTTAAGACTAGGATAGATGGAAAAATGTCCTTAAAATGGGGTTGCTCTAGTGAAACATGAATATTGGTCTAATGAAATAAATAATTATTACTTAAGATAAAATATGTTATTAAAGCTATAAGTAATGGTATATCGATATATATACGAATACAAATTCGACGTATTCGGTTTGAACCTGATTGAGAATCTTAGAAACAAAAACCTAATGCTTAATTAATTCGGTTTCGGTTATAAACCAAACCAATGACCGGAAATGTGATTAATTCGGTTTAGTTTTATATGGTTTTTTCAGTTTGATTCAAGGTTGAGTTTAATCAGATTAAAATCCAATATTAAACATCTGATTTCAGCTTAAACTTTTTTAAAAAAATCCATTAAACTAGAGCATGTGGAATGCATGCCTATAAAACGAAGCAAACATATGAGTGGACCACTGGACCACATATTCATGAACAAAAATTTTACGTATAGGTACGATGATCATGAGTCCCTACTCCCGACTCATTGACACCTATTTAATAAGAAAATGAATGTTTTTAGTTTTCTTTTAATTATAATTTTTATTCTCATCATACAATTATTGTATTTTTCAATTTTGTTTATAAACTATTAATTTTCATAAAATATAGATAAACTGTAACAACCCATCTTGAATAGCAAGTTAAGATTTAATGAAATGTACATATAAAAATTCACAATAAGTATTGTTAAATCATAAAAATTCACAATAACTATTGTGATTAACATTTTAACAATAACTATTGTTAGATCATAAAACAATAAATACTCCCGGTTAAAAATTCAATTTTATAAGATGCTAACACGTAGGCAATATAAACCATATATAATCATTGCATTAGCAAGATGCTCAACGCAACAACATATTTATCTACTAAAATGTCTAATCCAGAAAACTTTAGTCTTTCATTAGTACTTTATAGCATTCACAACACATTTTCTATTTTTATGTGAGTAGATATCTTATATCATAGGAGATGATTGTGAGTGCTTGTTATTGAAATAAGTAGAAAAATTATGGGGATTGTACCGTGTTTGTTCAATGGGGAAACACGGTACAACTACCATAATTTTTTTAATATTTTTAAAACTGGTTGTGAGTGGATGATAGATAAAATATAAAGATAATGTATGAAAAAAATATTATTTAATTGAAAAAAATAATGATTTTTAATGTAATTATAAACATAAGGGTGGGAGATGGATTGTAAATGCTCTTACATCTCTATGTATCCCAATTAAATTGGTTAATCCTTATTTCTTAATATCATGGTTACATCACATTTCATCCATGATTGATCCTGAAAGTTCATAATTACTTATTTTCTAGGTATATACATCTCTTTTCCATATCTGTAGTTAACTATAACAACTATAATCAATTGCATGAATTGCTAACAACTCACGAATTGTATCTTAAAAGGAAAACCTTAAGAATCAAGTTGAGATTTTACGAACTCCTCTTATTTGAATATATGTTTGTTATTGATGCGTCCTTGATGTGATTGAACAGTATGTGAAACATTCCTATCATTTCAATTGTGTATTGTACCTTTAATAATTCGTTCTACATATGTGTAAATGATATAAACCAAAAAAAGACACCCCCCTCGTGTTTCTCTCATTTACAAAACCAACCCTCCATAGCATTCAAGCTCTATAAATATGGTTCAATTGCTCCTCATTTCTACATCTCTAAGGCAAGATGAGAAGTGTTAGTTTATTTATTCTTTTGTTAATGTTTTGCTTATTGTTTGGTTGCCTCAAGAAGCTAATGGGGAAGTGTTTGGAGAAACCAAAAGGTTGATTGATAAGGTTAACAGAAACGGGCCACATATTGGTGTTGTGATCCCTAACCGCTTTGAAATGAACCCTCTTCTCAGTTATCCTGAATACAAGCCTAGTAAACTCATCATCGATGTTGGAGGTATGCACATATGTTAAAAAACATGAACGTTATACCCTGATTGATAAGATGTTTATACTTTTATAACCTTAATTAAAGATATATGTTGCTAATTTTACTTTGTATATTATTTAATTTGTGTAGGAAGGAGATTTCGGTTTGGATCAATTGGCCACAAACGAGTCATTTTGGTTATGACTGGTTTAGGCATGGTACAGGCAATGAATGCATTTCAAATTATAGCATTATTTAAAAAAACACAAAAGAGAACGCCAAATTTAGATAAAATGTCTAAGTTTTACACAAAGACAACGAAACGAAACAAGATGGTTTTTGTAGTAACTTGTTACAAAACACTTGTTCTCTTGTTAATAAATAAAATAAAAAAACACTCATTCTAATGAGATGTATTAACTCTATATGTTTATAAACACTTGCATATAAATTTAAATACTTTAATTAAGGGTTTAATTATAATTAACTGCATGCATGTATACCAGCTTAATTCAGGAATTGCAACACAATTGCTGCTGACTTTGTTTAACATAGAAGGAGTTGTGCATTATGGAATTGCTGGAAATGCAAACCCTTCACTCACTATTGGAGATGTTGTGATCCCTCAATATTGGGCTCATTCTGCTCTTTGGAGTTGGCAGGTATATTACAAATCATGGGTGTAAACACGTCAGTCCGAGTCAGGTTTGTTAAGTGGCCTCGAGCTCGAGCCTAACCTTGACTAGTTTCGAGCATTATATTCAAAGCTCGAGTTAGGCTTGTTTGCTAAGTTTTAAAGTTCATCCATAACAATGCTACTTTATATATATATATATATATATATATATATATATATATATATATATATATTAATTACTAAATTATTTTATTTATACACATATATAATTTATTTTAAAAAAGTATTAATAATTTTTCTTTTATATATAAGCTCAAAGACGAACTCGAACACATTTAGGTTCAGTTGTATTTTAGCTTTCAACGAGATGATCTCGGGTAACTCACAAGCAAAATGACTCATTTACACTCTTATTTTCTATTTTAAGTTTTCATGAAAATTAATACTTCTGTTTTACTAACTTTATGATAAAGATTGAAGTTAAATATACATTATTACCTGTTGGAAAATATTTACTATATATTGTAGAGATATGGACAAGGTCCTGAAGATACATTACCCCTTGAAGAAAATGGTGATTATACTAGAGACATTGGCTACTTAAACATTGCAAATTATTCAACTAATTCTGAATCTGATAACTTGTTGAACAACATTTGGTACCAACCGGAGGAAATTTTTCCGGTGGACGGAATAGCAGAGGAGAGACAACACGCGTTTTGGGTACCCGTTGACTCGGGTTATTACAATCTAGCCAAAATGCTCGAGGTAGTCAACTTAAACTCTAATTTGAGCCCGTAACTTAATGAATGCTAACACGCGTTTATGACAACATAAACCATATATAGTCTATGACATTAGAAGGGTGCGTGAACGCAACAACATGCTTATCGACGCCCCCAAAGGTTGCTTACGTGGAACGAGGGACAAGTGCTAGCATATATGTAGACAACGCGGCATATAGAAGCTTTATTTATGAAAAATTCAACGTTACCCCGGTGGAGATGGAAAGTGCGGCTGTAGCTCTCGTTTCATACCAACAAAGGGTGCCCTTCATTGTGATTAGGGCGCTTTCTGACTTAGCAGGTGGGGGTGAAGATGAATCCAATGAGGTGGATACGTTCATCACCCTCGCCTCTAAGAATGCTGTCAAAGTTGCAGTGGAATTCATCAAGTTAACCGCGCCTCCTAAGAGAATCGCTTCATTCGTAAGCAGTTAGGGTTTTTTAATCTAGTTTTGTAGTTGTAATAAGATGCACCATTTGAACATGGTGTGGTTAGTCTTTTGCTTAACTAGAATAAAGTTCAAGGGATCTTGATATCTCACCGTAACACATTTCATCAAATAATAATTGTGAAACTCCATGATTTTACAAAAATCCATTATCTTAAAAAGATCTAAATATTATTTTCTATTTTTTATAAAAATTATCTAATCCATTATCTAATTTTTATTTATAATTGTTTATTTGATTATTAACATATTCCACTTGAAACAAACAAGAATATACATACATTTACATTTGATTCAGGTGTATAAAATCAAATATATATATCTACTCGATCACCGGTGATAAATAACTCTGATGAACACGACAACAAATCAAAAAATACAAAAAGTTGATCAGATTTAAGAAACTAAGTAACCAATAGTAGTAATCCAAGTGGCCCTTATCGATATCGCTCGATAGCCAACTTACACGACCTCCTCGGCTCGTGACCGAGTCCACAACGTTAACCAAAACACTTCCAACAAGCCCAGCGAACGCTGAGCTCAATGTAAACACCGCCATAGCCACACTCGACATGCTCTTTGGAAGCTCGGAATAACAGTACTCCATCAGCGCGATTACATTAAACGCCTCGGCTAGTCCTAGTAACACATACTGTGGGACCAACCACATTGCTGACATTTCAACTGACGTGTTTGAGCCCGCCACATCACGCCTCACGGTTTCCACAACCGCGGCAACCGCCATGGCTATGATTGAGATCATTAACCCGATCCCCATTCGGGCTTTTTGACTTAACCCGCGTGGGTCACGTGTGTATTTTGCTAGAAATGGGACCAACAAACGGTCATAAAACGCTACCCATATTGTAAGTGTCAAAACCATGAACACACTAAACGATCCAGCCGGGATCTCAAACCACGTGGTCACGTGTCGGTTCATTGTTTTCGCTTGAAGTGTAGGGTAAGACAGCGATACATTAGTAAACAGTAAAATACCCGTTGACCATATCGGTAATACCCGAACCACCGACTTAAAAGACTCCACCTTTTCAACAGTTGAAAGAACCCATGGATCAAATCTTGAACCCTCAATGCTCATATCTCTAACGACACAAGCTTTGTTGAGAAACCTTAAGTTATCACTCAACTCGACCCGACCCGTTTCATCGTCACGATTGTAACAGTCATCGTGACGAAGACGGATCCCGCGGTTCTTATACGCAATGACTAAAACTTGAACGAACCCTAAATACGGGCTCGATCTACACGCGGTTTTAACATACAAACGCGATCCGATCAAGAACACAAGAACAGAACAGATCATGATGATAACAGGAACCACAAATCCAATCTGCCAACCAAATTGATCTTGAATATAGACCACAACAGTGAATGCAATAAACGCTGAAATCGAAACAGAAGCATAATACCAGTTAAAGTAGCTATCAATGAGCCTCTGGTTGACACCGGTTCGACTCTGTTTCAGTTGCTCTGCACCAAAGGTTATGCAGCATGGTCTGATGCAGCCCGAACCAATCGACATTAGACCGAAAGACGCGAAGAGGAATGCGAGCTGGGTTCGAGCCGGTGGGCTGCAACTGGTGTCTGGTTCATTGCAAATTGAAGGGGTTAATTGTGGAACCATTGAAGTTAACCATAGAAGAATCATCCCCTGTAACAGCAATGATCATTAACGATCAATTAACCTATGAGAGTTGATACAATTGATCAATTGAAGCGAAATTGTTGATTGCTTACGAAAAGGGTCGATAAAGATCCGATTAAAATGACCCGAAAGGGACCCAGATAACAATCAGAAACAAAAGCGCCAAAAACAGAGAGACCATTGGAAAACGATGACCATATGTAAAGAATGCTGGATGCAGTAACAGCTTGCAAGTGATAAACTTCAGTTAAGTAGAGAATCATGTTGGGAGTCAATCCATAGCTCGCAACTTTCTCAAACGCTTCATTCACTGTCCCCAAACACAAAATCAAGATCAAAACCCGAATTGATCATGGGGTTTCTGTGAATTCGATGAAACAAATTGGGGATTTTGATGTACCTATGATGAAAGGCATTGTTTTGATGCCCCCTTTCTGATCGTGATGATTGTCGATGAGTAATTTGGTTTGCACATCTGAATCGATGGTCGATTGTTGTTGATTCGAGTGTTCTTCCATTGATGATCGATGGTTTAATCTGTTTGATTGACTTTAATTAGGATAATTAGTAGATAATAGTCAGAACTTGATATTGGATCACCGAGGAGTTAGGTAGAAGTATTGGGGTGAAGGCACACAATATATTTATTGATTATATGAATTTATTATTTATTATAAAGTTGGGTTGTGTATTCTAAAATGTATACTTTATTACTTTTAATTAATAAGATGTTAAGATAGGATAAAAATAATAGAGTTAGGTATCTTGTTTTATTTTATGTACACCCACGTGAGAAACGAATTATACATACATTAATGCGACAAGAGAGGAACAGTAATAATAATAATTTTTTATTGCATTCATATTAATAATAATTGTTTTTAAACTATAACTAGTTGTAAGCTTTCGCGTTGCAACAGGGACGTGAAACCGTTAAAAAACCACATCAAAACGTGGTTGTGAATTCACGCAATAGATATAAGAGAACGAAACACAAACGCCGTTTTATACATTTGAAACTTTATATAAAAAAACGAAACCGTCACAACCCATGCATTGCGGCAAGACCGTCGTTGTGAAAAAATAAAATATATACTATATTTAGCCGGGGTCGATTTCAACACTCTATACCAACATGTAGGCAAAAATAAGCAAATCACAATTACATATTCGAAAGTTTATAAAATGTTGTATTTAAAAGTTATAAAAGAAAACAAATTGTGTTTAAAATTAATTATAACATTAAAATAATAAAATATTAAAATACGAAAATTAGAAAGAGACAAAAAGAAGAAAGTAAATAGACCTAAAGTTTAAAAATATTACTTATTTGTATGACACGTGAGTTTACGTAAAGTTTATTCTTCCTTTATATAAATAATAAAAAATTTGATTTTTTCGCAACTTAAGATGTCGTAACTAGTTACTAATAATAATTAATTTGGACCACCTTGTACCGACAAGTTAGGTACAAAATTTGAAAAAAAAAGTGAAAGAAGTATTTTGAGTGTTAAGAAGATGGTAAATTTTTAGTAAAACTTAAATGACGAATTGAGAAAGTATGCATCATTTCATTTGAGCTCTCTTTTAACAATTTTGTTTTAACCATTTCTTCTTATAAGTTTGAAGACAACATCATTTTCTTTTTGCCTAAACTGTATTTTTTTAAGGGAAAATGTCATAAAAATAGTAACCAAGTTTAAAAGTGTTCTAGTTTAATCACTCATGCATATTTTTTCTTAAATTTGGACCACTAAACGATCAAAACGAGTCATCATTAAATTTTCTTATGTCAAGAAAGTAACGGTGGAGAAAACGTGGCGGTCAGAATTTTCAATATATAAAATTATATTAAAAAAAAAAAAAACATGTTAATTATGAAAAGTAATAAAAATGTACCTAAAGTTTATGTTAATGTTCCATATTAGTACCAAAAGATAGAAAAAAATATTTTATAATTAAAACAAAAAGTATAATATGCTAAAAGACATGTTAAGACTTTTAATTTATATAAAATATACAAACTGAGTGAACTAATTGAACACTTTTAAACTTGAGTTACATAATTGAAACACTTTTGAAATTTGGTTACTATTTTACAAAGTTACCCCTTTTTTAATATATATCATGTCACGGATTTATTCACCCAACTACTACCAAGTCAAGTGACGGTTGTTAAATAAATCATACTAGTATTAACTATTAAGAGTTGAGACCCGTGCTTTATGACAGCAGCGATGAACTATAAAAAACTTTGACGGCAAAACATTAATAAATATAAGTATGTCAATTTGTCACACATTATAACTTGTTGCGCGCGTCGCGGAACTCAGTTCTTGCGCGTTGTCATGCAAATATGCTCATTTTTAAATTAAAAAGAACAACGTGTAAAGTCGTGAAGTTACGTAAATAAAACCTAAAACTTTACATAAAAATGAAACCATTTATTGAATAACATTTAAATGTAGAAAGAAAAAATATAAATGTTTAAAAACCAATACCGAAATGAATTTTTAACATTAATAAAGCTTATATAAAAAGTCGAAACCGTTAAAGAACTACATCGAAATCGAAATGATAAATTTGTTAGAAGAGTTAGTAATAAATTAAATAAAATAATTTAAAAAAAACAAATATTACAAAAAATGATCAAGAAAAAAACTAAAGCCTGCAATAGTTGAGGTGCGTTGAATGGCCTAAAGTCTAAGGCTTTAACCACTAAGGGAGAGACAAATTATATTAGGAGTAAGAGCATTCACAATCCGTTCTTTAAATTTATGTGACTGTATTCTTTATATCATATGGTATGGTTATAAGTGTTTGTGAGTGAAAAATATAAGAAATTTACTGTTTAATTCTAAAAACCCTATAAAGTTTTTAATAAACCAAAGTCATGTCGTACAATTTAATTGGCCTCGAGTAAGTAGCGGAGTTTGAACCAAACTATAAACGGGGTGGGGGTGAAAATATTTTTTAAAAAGCGGGGGGTGGGGGGAGGGCGAACTCTATATATATATACTTTTAGACTATTGAGCTCAAAAATTAACACTACTAACGAAAAAAATAAAGGGGCATCACCCCTACTCCCTGCCCTCACTAAGCTCTGCCCTTGGTTGAAAAAAGAAAATTGTTTAAAAAGCCAATACCAAAACAAACTTTTAATGTTAATAAAACTTATATTGAAAGATGTACATCGAAATGATAAATTTGTTAGAAGAGTTAATAACAAACTAAATGAAATAATTTAGAAAACCACTTACTAAAAAAAGCAAAATAATCAAGAAAAAAAAAAAGTTAAAGCCAACATGGTTGAACCGGGTTGAGTGGCCGAAAGTCCAAGGCTTTAACCGTTAAGGCAAAGAAGAATTATCACTAATTTTGTCACTCTTCAATTCTACATTTAAACCCAAAGTCGTGTGACGTAAATCTATTGGTCATAGACCTTGGTTTTTAAGATATATCGTAATAATCGGTTATTTAGTTATTTGTTGCTTGAAGTTGGGTTACTAGTGGTAACATTTAAAAACTATTTAGAAAAAAAAGTTGGATTTAAAAATATAATAATTAAATGCTTGTTTCAGCTTACATAACTTATTTCAAGTAAACTAACCAATTTGTTTCTAATTCAACATTTAAGGTTTAAACGGTGTTTTTGAACAAACCTCCAACTCTTTAAGGATGAATTCCTTACTATTTACTTTATATTTTTCTTAATCATTTTCCTACATAAGGTTATATCCCCAAATTAAACCATAGCTAACAACTTCATTTGCAACTAGTAGTTACTAATTTTATTAAAACTAGTTTTATTCCCCGCGTGCGCGTTGCGCGAGGATTTTTTCTGTTGTGTGTCTGAACACGCGCATGATTCTCTTAGTTCTACGTTTGACCCGTCGAAAATGCGGTAGCATTTGGCAATTACTTTATTTATAAAGGCTTGCATTTGGTAATTACTTTTTTATAAAGTCTTACAAGCCGGATTGCAGGTGCAGTTGGGTTTACAGCTTGATGCCTACGGTTTTCAAAAAGTTAACTACTTCTCTTTTCAAATATGAAATAAAAGAGAGTTCTTCAATAGTTTTATGTTCATGGTCAAAAGAGGGCTAGCTGCAAAAGGATGGGCGCTGCTATAGAAGAGTAGTTGTAGTTTGATATTATGTACGTGTAATAACACCACCAATATTATGTCATCTTTAGACACACATAACAAACATTAGCAGGAATTAATAGTTAATTACCTACCACGCCTATAAAAGTGGCGTCATGCGCCATAGGATTTGCCTAACATTGTTGGTTCTAACGTGAACCCAAAAAGGCAACTGGAATAGAAGCCTACCAACCTACCAGCTTACCTTGTTCATATCAAGCTGGACAGAAACTGATGGACTTCGTTTTGTTCTTGACCTAGCAAATAAACATACAATTGGCGAGTACAATAAGTTCAATGTTAACAAATCTACCCAGGTGGGGGCATATCTTGGAGTTGCAATATAAACAAATTTACCCGGGTGTGGGCATTTCCAATGTATACACCAAAGTTCACACAAAAAATTATGTAAAAGAACAATTTTTTTACCATAAATATCATCTTACTCCAACAAACACACCAAGTACTATGCCAAAATTCATGGATAGTATCTAAATTATGTCATTGTTGTAGTTTATATAGATGGCAAGTAACTAAAGATAAAGATTGTGACTTACATGTCCATTTCCACTAAAGAATGCAACAAGGCAGTCCTCAATGACCTATTAACGAAAACACTTAAGTACACAACAACTAAGATATAAAAGCATTATATAAACATAACTCAGCTCTACAAAACCTTATAATAATCTTATGGTGTGAATTGTGTGAAATTAACAAAACAATACAACATCAGGTAAGATGACATCATAAAACCTTAATATCAACTGGTATGGTATGGTTTTTACACATCGCTCTTTTCTGCTCCTTTTGTCAATCACAATTTTTTAAAGTTTTTCAAGAGTCTATGATATCCGGATACCAAAGAGAAATGCATATTAAAACATATAATATCGCTATTTAGAGCATAAGGAACTTTAAAATGAAGTAGAAACTCAATTTCATAGAGCACATAGTAGTGCTTTATGTCTTCAATCATTTAAGATCTCGTACTTTTGTATCTTTGTAGCTTTGTAGATTAGTGAGGGTGGTCATATTATCTTTTTCTAATAAATTTAAACATAAATTTTTATATGCTAACAACGTCATGATCTTTGTGTCTGTTTTGACTCTTATATCAGGTCCATGCTGTGGAATCCATGATCAAAACCATGATGATTCAAGGTTGAAATGAAGGTAACACAAAGGAATTCTAGATTTATCCTATAAATCATAGAACGTACCGTACATCACCTTTATTTGGTACTATTTGTTTTACTATCACATGTGAAGAATAGAACTTGCAAAGCCTCTCATTAGGCATTAATAAGAGGGTATTCAGTGTCTTATGTCACAATTGCAAGTGTTTATTGATTATCTAAGATAAAAATCATAGAGCTTTCATTTTCAGTCTATGACGAACACTAATGATCAAATCATATCCACCCAACATATCAATTAGCAGAAAACATATGACAAAGGAAGATGATTGAAGACGTGTAAGGAAATAAAGATTCTGACGACCCCACGTGGTGTAGTGTAAAACATTACATGCATCAAAAGCTGCTGGCGGAATTATGTCCATTGATCTAGAAACGCACGGCTCAGATTTTAAACTTTACTATTCATTCACATGGTTTTTAAACATTATATATATAATCGTATAGTAACTAGTAGTTACTAATTTTATTAAAATCGTATAGTAAAACTCAGAGTTTGTCTTCAATGCTTTCACATTCTTCTTCACGAACATCATCGGACAACCTATTATCCGGCGAAGAAAAACTCCGATGAACATGACAACAAAACAGGTAGTAGAAAAAGTTTAGCAAATTCAAGAAACTAAGTAACCAATAGTAGTAATCCACGTGGCCCTCATCGATATCACTCGATAGCCAACTTATGCTACCTCCTTGGCCCGTAACGGAATCCACAATGTTAGTTAATAGGCTTCCGACAAGCGCAGCAACTGCCATGCTGACCATAAGTACGGCCAATGCTAAACTCGACATACTTTTAGGGAGCTCGGAATAATAAAACTCCATCAATCCAATCGCGTTAAATGCTTCGGTTAAACCTAGTAGTACATATTGTGGGACCAACCACATTGCTGACATGACACCTGACTTTTGTGAGTTCGCGAAATCACGCCTTATGGATTCCACGATTGCGGTTACTACCATCGCTATAATCGCGAATATTATCCCGATTCCCATTCGGGTTTTTGGATGGAGCCCACGTGGCTCGTGCGTAAACTTTGCTAGAAATGAGACCACAATACGGTCGTAAAACATGATCCATATTGTGACTGTCAAAAGCATGAACAAGCTGAATGATGCAGCCGGGATCTCAAACCATGAGGTGATGTTTCGGTTCATTTTTTCGGCTTGAAGTAGCGGAAAATTTTGCGCGACACTTGTGAATACTATAATGCCCGATGACCAAATAGGTACTATACGAATTAGGGATTTGAGAGATTCCACCTTCTCGACTGTGGGGACGCTACATGGGTTCGAGCTAGAAGAGTCGATGTCAGCATCTCTAATGACACATGCTTTGTTAAGAAACCTAAAAAACAAAATAAAACCCGTTAGACGATCACGGAAATTAAACAGAGGTGGCAAAATAGACAAGCCGTATAACATGTAATAACATAGTGTTTTTAAAACCATTATTCAAAATGTATTAGGAGGTCAAAACAATTGGGTTGAATTGGCCCATTAAGTTGAGGCATTTTTTCACAAATTTTAACAAGTGTATCATTTTATATTTTGTCCATTTAACCTTTTGTAACGTAACCTAAGTCGATTCATTTTAACGTATAACGTTAAAAAACCAACATAGTTTTTGTAGAATTGGTGAACCTTAAGTTGTCAGTTAGCTCGACCGTGGCCATTTCATCACTATGATTGTAGCGCTCATCGGGAAGAAGATGGATCTTACGGTTGCAATAAGCAACGATCAACACTTGAAATAGACCCGAGAACGGGCTCTTGTTGACTTCAACTTTGACATAAAGAGACGAGCCGAGTAAGAACATAAGAGCGGAACATAACATGACCACAACAGGAACTGCAAACCCGACCCGCCAACCAAATTGATCTTGAATGTAGACCAAAATAGTAGAAGCAATAACCGTGGAAAACGTTGCAGACGCGTAGTACCAATTAAAGTAGCTATCCATGAGCCTCTGGTTGTTATGTTTGAGTTGGTCTGCACCAAAGGCTAAGGAACAAGGCTTGATGCAACTTGACCCGATTGAGATTAGACCCAAAGACGCGAAAAGGAAACCAAGTTGGCTCGGTGTTGGTGGGCTGCAACCGGTGTCGGGTTCTTGGCAAGATGAAGGTGTTAATTGTGGAACAATGGATGTCAACCAGAGAAAACTCACCCCCTGTAACAACAATAATATGTTTATAAGATAAATGTTAATTAGTCCTCCTAAGCTTGTTGAAAAGGCTCGCGGCTCGGAGCTTGCTCGAAAATAGCTCACTTAAAATCGGCTTGGTTTGTTAACGAGCTGAGCCCTAACCAAGCAGCTCAGCTCGTGGCACGTTTGTTGGCTAGCTCGTGGCACGTTTGTTGGCTAGCTCGTTGGCTCGTTTAAATTAAACGTTAAAATATAATTTTTTTATAAATTAGAAACCAAATTTATATCATATTATTTATATACATCATAATCATATGTTCAATTCTATATTTCTAATACAAATATTTAAGTATAAATATATAAAAAATGATCATAGGTCATGCAATACCAAGCTAGTTAATATGTCAATAAGTTAAGTTAAAATAATATTAAAAAACTTTATATTTTATTTCTATATATATGAATAATAGTAAAAAAATAACAAAATTAATATTTTTTTAAAAAAATAAAAAAATGGTTCGCGAGCCGGTTTGGGTAACCTTGTATATAAACAAGCCGAGCCCGAGCTCACATTTTGGGCTCGTTAAGATCAACGAGCCAGCTCAGCTCGACCCGAATTTTAAACGAGTTGAGCCCAAGCCCACCTCGGCTCTGCTCGGCTCGTTTACAGCCTTAATCATATAAGCTAAACAAACAAATATATAGTTGTTCGTATTCATTTATGTTTGTTTCTTAAGAACGTATTCATGTTCTTATCATTAGTGTATGTTCGTTCAAAACATATTCATGTTCATGTTCATGAATGTTTACTTATTAATATTCTAAACGAACACAAACGAATGTTGGCTTTGACTTACAAGAAGACTGGAGATAGACCCGATTACAATGACCCGAAACCGACCCAAATAAGCATCCGAGACGAACCCACCTACAATGGCGAAACCACTCGAAAGTGCCGACCATATGTAAATCACAGTGGTTCCACTTACAGCATCCATGTGATAAACCTCCATTAAGTAGAATATCATGTTCAACATCAACCCATAACTCGCAACTCTCTCAAATGCTTCATTCACTGCAATCAAAAAACACAAACTTGAAATCAAAATCAAAACCCCAATTCATCGATTTCGATTACGGATAACGAGTTTTCATGTACCGATGATGAATGGCATCGTTCTCAAACCCCCCTTTTGAACATGGTGATTGTTGGGGAGTAATTTCGTCTCTAAGTCTGCATCGATGATCGATTTGTGTTGATTCGAAGGTTTTTCCATGGTGGATTGATGAATTGATTGATGAAATTTTGGTGGGTTTTTGATGATATTTGAAGAGTAAGTGACAATGGGGACTGAGGATTCAAGAATCATAGGATTATAATTTCATGGGTGTCTATATCAATCTCGAATTTGTTGGAAACTTTAGAAATAATTAACAAATGATATGTGGCCAATGAGAAGCCTGCACGCGAAATTTGAAGATTTTTCACAAGTGAAAAGTTGTCATGTGTGATGATTATAAAATGTATGGATTTATATTTCTTTTTGATATTATATTGTGACATGTGGAGAGCCTTTGTTCAACACTTTAACCTCATTTTAACCGGCAAAACTTAAATATTTTTATAAAAGGACGGAGTGCAAAATATATATATTTTTTAAAAGGAGACGAACTTCATATATATATATAAAAAAATCTAAACTACTGGTTTAAAATTTTATATTATAGGGTTAAAAATTAACACTACTGACGAAAAAAGATGTGGACGATGGCCCCTCCCGGCCCCTATTATCTTTCACCCATGCCCATTCTCACAAGTACATATATTTTAAGCATTTAACTATTCATATGTGAATAAGGCAAACCGGCTCGTGAGCTAATTGTGATAGATTGTTAAAATCTCGAATCGAGATAAGCTTAAATGAGATCAACATCATATTAGGTCTTATTTTCTTTGAACAACATGTGGAACTACTCCAATACCCGAGTACGACTTTTTGAGAATGAATATCAATTATTTATATTGATTTTGACGTTCAACCCTGACTTACCCAGGAATACCATCACGGATGAAACCCTCCTCTATACGAAAATCTCTTAAGGCATGTTTGAACCTGAGACTGAGGTTTTATCATGAGACTTAAAAGATTTTAAATGGGAATTTGAATGATGAACTAATTAATTTTGAATTTAGAAGTCCTATGATGAGTTTGAGTGGTGTGTGTGGGTCTGAAATTGTTCTCAATCTCTACTAGCAACACCTATTCTTACTTGTGAGTTGTGAAACGACAATTTTCGAGGTTAACTTCTAATTATTTAATAGAAATCAAATACATCATATAGTTCAAATAAATAACTTATTTTCAAACAATAACAAAAGAATTTATTTTTATTTATTAGCTGCTTTCGACATATGTTATTGTAATTCTCTACTTAAACTCATAAAAACTCATAAGTAACTTAATAAACTAAAGTAAAAGAAGATAACTAGACAAGCACAACATGAATCGGATAACTACAATTTACACGGTATTATAGAAAAGTATAAAACACCCTTTGTTCACTAGTTTAATATTTGGAAAGTTGGATCATATAAGTAATGAAAAGGAAACTGAATATTATATATATATTATTCGCGAATGTTGTAACCACCTTCAAAAAGGATCTCCACCGTTCGATCGTCCTAAGAATAAATCTCAGCCCTAGAAAGTCAACAGTTACCGGCAGTTTGCGGTGGTTATGAGCGGTTGCGAGTCCCATTGACCGAGTCATACACGACGCCAAGTATTGTACTTAAATTTTCAAATCCAAGCGGCAAAAGCACATACTTCAAGGTATATCGCCTGGATTATCGGGCAGTGAACAAGGTAACCACCATTCTCACATGTTATATAAGATGTTGTGTTGCTTCATAGACATTTGCAAGCCTCACATGAGAGGTATTTTCATTCAGTCTTCACTAAATGACTCATCAATGACTCCTTAAACCATGTAGTTATCTCATTCTTCTAGCCTATTTCTCATGTTCTGCGTATGAAGCCGATGGTCATAGCTTATAAATCTGGACTTTTAGTCGACATGCAATCAGTAGTAAATATGTTTATGTATCCATTTTGAGTTTTCAACTTTTAGTTTTGTGTAGTTGTATTTTATATCGTCTTTAAAGACAAATAATTTGAGGTCTGATGTATGTATCCATTTTGAGTTTTATTTAAACATTTTAACTAATGCTTTTTAAAATAAAGTGTGTGTGGAGTCTCTAGAATTTGTATAATGCCACTCCATTAAACAGTAAAACATCTGAAAACAAATATATCAATGACAATATAACGATATATAATGTCATTTATTATTATTATTATTATTATTATTATTATTATTATTATTATTATTATTATTATTATTATTATTATTATTATTATTATTATTATTATTATTATTATTATTATTATTATTATTATTATTATTATTATTATTATTATTATTATTATTATTGTTATTATTATTATTATTATTGTTATTATTATAATTATTATATGTACTAATAGTAATAATGATAATAAGCTTATTTACAATAATTAGGATGCTAACGGCACCAAAATATTAAAAGTAATACATATAAAAGTACATCATTTGTAAAATAGTGTAAGTGGTGATATTATAAATATTAATAACAATACTATTATTACTACTAATTTTAAAGATGTTACTACTATTTTTTTAAAAGAGAACAATTTTAAAAATATTTTTACTTATTAACTCACCTTTTGATCTAACTAGATTATGTATGTTAATTTTTGTGCTTACGTTTTAGTACTAATAGTAATAATGATAATAAGCTTATTTACAATAATTAGGATGCTAACGTCACCAAAATATTAAAAGTAATACATATAAAAGTACATCATTTGTAAATAGTGTAAGTGGTGATATTGTAAATATTAATAACAATACTATTATTACTACTAATTTTAAAGATGTTACTACTATTTTTTCAGAAGAGAACAATTTTAAAAATATTTTTACTTATTAACTCACCTTTTGATCTAACTAGATTATGTATGTTAATTTTTGTGCTTACGTTTTAGTACGCGTTTTTTACCTTTAACTTGTGAATTTTATATTGCAGTATGACATATACGATTTAATTCTCTTATGTACTTGTGATTTGGTTTTACACTGAAAGGTGTGTTTACATTGCGTTACCCCGGCCACCGGACGGGTATAAAACTAGTTCATAATAGTTAAAGCACAATATATATAATATATAATCAAATTTGAATTATTATTCTTATTAAAAGGCTTGGTCGGTGAGGGGTTTTCTTTTTTTTTTTTGTTTTAATTTTTCTTTTGTTTTTTGTTTGTGTTTTAATTTTTTTTTCATTTTTTGTTTATTTGTATTTTAATATGGTTTGTTTTGGGTGTGAGTTCGAGATTTTGGGGTGGGGTGTTTTGTGGGTTTTTGGTATCTGGACACGTGTCTTTGATTTGTAGGGTTCGTTGACGTTGTCTTTCTCCGGGTTCCTGCTTTCTTTCTTTCGTTATCGATACCCTGACGATTCTCGCTATTAAGGTTTGGAATGTCCTTTTGTTTGCTCTTTTCGGGGCTTTGATTTTCGTCGGTTTTTTATTTTGGACTGTGTCGCTTTCTTGCGGCTTTGATTTTTGTTTGTTTTGTGTATGGTGTTGGACTTTGATTTAGTTTTTGGGTTCTGCATGTTCTGGTATGTTATGGATTTGAGGTTTTGGTGTGTTTTACTTTGTATATTTTACTGATTTTGTGGTTTTGAACCTTCATTTTGATTTTGATTTAAGGTTACATTAAAACTCGCATACGCGCGGCAACGCGCGCGCCAAAGTCTAGTTTAGATTATTGTAATAATTTCTAAGAGGAGTGAAATCATATGTTTGGATATCCATTTTTGTTTCGCATGTAGATTTAAAAAATTAAATTACAAGTTTTCTACCAAAAACATAATATTTGTATGTGAAAAGATAAAACACACGTCCCACAAGACGTGCAGAGGGTTAAATGGTATGAGCACAACCAAAAGATTTGAGTTTAATTTTGTAATGTACACGTTAGGATGTTTATCTTAGAAAGTATAAAATTGTTTTCAAAAGATACAACTAAAACATACAATGTTAAAGCTGTAACCAAATATCCTATAACGATAAATGAAAATCATCTTCCCAGTAATAATACGTTACAAGAACACTTAATTTTTACTTTTGTCAAAATAACTTAGATCACAACCCTATCAACGAACTCTTCTTTGGTCAGCTTGATCAAACGCTACACGAACCTTTTTCTTTAATTCAGACACCCTATTTTGAAACACAGGTTGCCACCTCATCTCCGCAACCACATAAACACGTGTTAACACCAGCACCATTAGCACAAAACACAATTCAAGATCAGCACTCAACGTCTCAACAAGTTGTGAAACATATGGATAGTAGTCATATGCATCAATGAAAAGAATTGATAAGAGGGATATGGAGAATGTAGACAAAAAAGCTATCAAGATGATGAAGATGACAATAATAAGAACACTTGAAATGAGTGATCCATGAAGAAGAGCAACAAGAAACAAGTCTAAATTTGGAACCATTTGATTTGGAATAGAGGGTGTGAGTTGTAAAAGAATGAAAAATAAGGGTATATATAAACTTTGATACTTTTTAGTATTTAGAACTTTGAATATTGAAGTAAGAAGGAAAAGAATAAAGTAATTGTTACTTATTCCACAATAGAAATCCCATATATTGTTTCATACTTTCATGCATGATATAAGTAACTTGTGGATGAAGTAACTCATATGCATGCTGCACGCAATCTATACCGAAAGAATGATGGAGCTAGAAACATTCAACTCAAGGTCGTAATAAAATTATTATTAAATATTCGTAAGTAAACTTGAGTTACTTTTCTATAACAATCGATGTATGAGTTGGTAACTAATAATACCTTTGAGGTTACATATCCTAAAATCGTTGTGAATTAAGTAACACCGATCACCATAGCCCGGCCAATTATCCTATCAAGCCAGTATTTCGGAAACAACACAATTGCACCACCACTTGCCGCTGCCACAACCTCCGGGTGTTATCTTCGACTTTCATGTGATGACCAGATAAACATAATGCTATCTACTTCCTATATGTGTAGTCACAAGCAGAACTAGAAGAGGGTTAAGAGAATAAAGGGTCTTTTGACTCACTGGTCATCAGAATTTATCAGTTTTTTAATGAAGTAATCGACCTCGAGTACTTCATTTCTGAGCGAGAGGAACGCATGGTTGTGTTGTAGGAATGTAGGTGGTGCTATAGTGATTGAGGTGGTGTGAAGCGGGAAGAGAAAGATATGGGTGGGTGTGAAGATGAATGAATGGTGTTTGAGTGTTGTGAGAGAAATAAAGGTGAAAGAGGTGAAAAATAAAAATAATAAAAATAGAAGAAGCGTTGGAGCGAGGAGTTCCAAGGAGCTTTGTCTTTTTTCTTTTCTTTTCAAAAGTATAAGTAACTAAGTAAGCTGCTTTATTTTATTTATTTTAATTTAGTGAAAGATAAAATACAAAAATCATAAGGTGATACGAGGTAAACTAATAAAATATTTTTAAATCATTTTTAATAAAATATATAATTAACAACCAATATTGTATAACATTTTTACAAATTGATTGTTATCGTAATATTAGTAATGTTTAAATTTGTGTTACAAACAATAGCTAAAACTTATACAACTTATACACGTTCATATCTTTGTTTTAGTTATTCTTTCTTTTTTGTAAAAACACATAATATTTTTTTATTGTGTGACGAGAATACCCAGGTGACAACGCACGAAAGCAAATAATAGTTAACAATTAAGAAGTTAATTAATAAACATGATAAAAATAGAGTCCAAAATACATACAACCCACATAAAAATCGACACCCCCTATACGCCTCATATAGCACCATACGTGACCTATAGGGTTGAAAACGCAGTAAAAAAGACAAATTTAAGAAGGGCTATCACATGCCTATACGTCACATATTACCCTATTTGACCCCTATACGACACATATATGGTTATACGACGCTAATAACAAAATTCGACACTGATTGCGAGGAAAACATCAGGGGGACGTCAGACGGGCTATACGACCACCTATACGACGCATATGATGCTATACAACCTGTATAGGAAATTGGAGTGTTGATAAATAATAAGTAGATGTGAATAACGGTGCCCTAAAAATTTAAAAAAATAGGAAATATATAGATCATGTATTAATGATGGAGTAAATAAGAGACATACATACATATGTATAATATTAATTTTTTCCACTTTGCACATATTCTCGGTGCTTAGAGAAACACAATGTCAGGATAATAACTATTCATATTCATATTCATATCATTCTGTTGACTTCAAAATCAAATTCCCTACAATAATCAATTATAATCCCTCATCGCACTTTGACCATTTGATCTACAATCTCTCTCAAATTCTATCATCCACCCCAAATTTGCAGCTTTTCAACCCATAATCTGAACTCCGATCAACCAACTACCGTGAATCCCCAAAGTTCCGATCAAAATGGTGAACTCAATGGTTGCTAGAGCCACAAGCGACATGCTTATAGGTCCTGATTGGGCGATGAATCTCGAGATCTGTGATATCTGCAATCATGATCCTGTGTATGTCTTCTTTTCCCCTTTCGATTGTTAAGTTTCAGTGGGTTTTGATTGTTTGTAAAAGTAGGTTTAGAATTTTTAGGGTTTTTGTGGTTATGGTGTAATTAGTTTTGTGAATTGTGGTTTAGGGTAGGATTTGTGAAATTAGGGTTATGTGGATTATGACTTGAAGTGCAATCGAAGATCTGTGGTTTGGTTGTTATGTTTATATAGCTTTATTGTAAGATTCAGGAGTAGAATGAAAGAAACGGGATGGAGTGAGCTGCAAGTTTGCATAGAACTGGTGGTTTTGGGGGACTGTAATTTAAAGCTAATTAGGGTTTGAAAGTATTCTATCTTAGTCCTTTCATGGGGTTTCAACTCATTGAAGAAAACCATTGCATTAATAACCTAATTTTTTCTGTAAATGATTTAGCCTGTTATACTTATAAAAGAAAAAAAAAACACACTTTAGACCACTTGCTACGCATTTGAGCCATAAATTAACCTATTCATAAGTAAATGGGTCGAATTTGCAGCTCTTTAACCTATTCATATGTATTGAGCCATGAAGCAACCTATTCATAAGTATATGGATAGAAACTGGCACCTCTAAACGCCTGTATGTATATATGGATAGAAACTGGCACCTCTAAATGCCTGTATGTATTGCGTGCTATATTTATATGTACATTGATTCATGTGAGTGGTGGTTGATAACTAATATTGATGGATTATATTTCAGACAAGCGAAAGATGTTGTCAAAGGAATTAAAAAACGTTTAGGAAGCAAGAATCCAAAAGTTCAGCTTCTTGCTTTAACAGTAAGCACAGAAACTCCACTATTTTCTTTAAATCTTTGTTGTTGATAGTCATGATATTGTTCTAAAAGATACTAAATTTTAAGATAATATCTCGCTGGCAAAGTTTCATGCTAACAAAAGAGTTTAATTTATTTGTTTATTTATATTCAATGTGTTGTTAACTTGGTTAAAACTACTTCATTTGTTGCTTATGTCAAGCTATTGGAAACAATTGTGAAGAATTGTGGTGATTTCGTTCATATGCACGTCGCAGAGAGAGACTTGCTTCATGATATGGTCAAAATAGTGAAAAAGAAAGTTAGTATTATTTTTCTTAGACTTATTTATGCAGCATACTTTTATCAATGTTATTTATGATATAGATTTTTGTATTAATATTGCAGCCTGATTTTCATGTAAAAGAGAAGATATTAATTCTAATTGACACTTGGCAAGAAGCTTTTGGCGGAGCAAGGGCAAGGTATCCACAGTACTATGCAGCATATCATGAACTACTGGTAATCTTATTATAACTTGTTTTGCATATTAGTTTTAACATTACATATTCACGAAACAGACATCTAAAAAGTAGGCATTTTTTGTATCTTTTATTTGTATTTCAGCGTTTAGGGGCAAACTTTCCACCACGATCCGAGAGAGCAGCACCTGTCCTTACACCCCCGCAATCACAGCCAATAACATCATTTCCACATAATCTGCAAAATCCAGAAAATGAAAATGGACATGGAACAGGAATGCCTTCAGCTGAGGCTGAATTTTCAACTTTGAGGTGTGTATAAGTTAATCATTTTGTTCGTCTTTTTATGGAATTGAATGATTTTACATTGACTCACATTCTCATGGTTAAATTTTGCTTACTATACATTTTGTTTTTCAGTTTGACAGAAATGCAAAATGCACGTGGTATCATGGATGTCCTTTCAGAAATGCTGACTGCAATAGATCCAGAAAAGAAAGAGGTAAAGTTATCAATTGGAATTGTAGTTGACTCGTGAAAAGGTTTAATGTTTTCTTGTAAAAATACTCATAAATAGTTTTTTTTAAATTTAATTTCTTTCTTTTTTATTATATATTGGGATCAGGGGCTTAGGCAAGAGGTTATTGTAGACTTGGTGGAGCAGTGTCGTGCATACAAGAAAAGAGTGGTACACCTGGTTAACTCAACTTCGTAAGATTTCGTGTAACTTCTAATTACTACATGCATAGCTACTTTCACCATAATCTACATGTTCTAATTTCATTCATTTCACTTCCACCAATATAGATACTAATAAAGGTTTAATTTCATTTGTTTATAGGGATGAATCATTATTAAGTCAAGGCTTAGCTTTAAATGATGATTTGCAGCGGGTCCTATCCAAACATGAAGCCCTTCTTAGTGGAACTCATGTAGTTCCATCTGACAAGTCAAAGCCTGAAACTAGTCAAGCATTAGTACCTGTAGATGCTCCTCTTATTGATGCTACAGACACTAAACAACCTGGGTAATCAAGTTCATATATACTGTTTCCATTAAGTTTTTAAATTATTTCATTGTTTATCATATATGTAGAATACCATTATATAAAAACAAAATAGAGGATTCGCTTGAACCCAAACTGAAAAATTGAACCACCGCTTTCTTTAGGATGATGGTTATGGGCAAAATTGGTAAATTTCAGATGGAAACAGGACAATCTCGGTTATATTTATTGCTGATGGTTTCAATGGGCTAAATATAAAAAAATTAGCTATAAATGAAATTGGTTAAGCAGGTCGAGTGGAACAAAAGTCACCCAAAGTGTGTCAGATGTTTATGTCCTAAACTACTGTATTAGGAAAAGAAGGATCGTTATGTTTAATGTCATAATGGTAAATCAAAACGGTAGCAGACTTTGATGGTTTGTATATTGTAATAACCCTTGTCTTCTGCAGATCTGCCACCCCTGCTGATGTAGGGAACGATTTGATTTCTCTTGCTCCTATTACAACAACTAATGGACAGGCAACACCTCCAGCAAAAGCCAATGCCAATTTTGATCTTTTGAGTGGAGATGATTTTGGCTCACCAAATGCTTCAAATTCCTTAGCTATTGTCCCTGTGGGCGAAGCTCAGCCTACTACTACTGCATCTCAGCCGAACGCATTAGCACTAGTGGATATGCTTTCATCTCAAACCCAACAACCTCCAAATATGTCAGCCCAACAACCTCAAACTCCATATATGCCAGCCCAACAACCTCCATTCTATCCAAATGGAAATGCTACCAACACGGTCCCACCCCAGAACGAGCCGTGGTCTCAATATAACCAAGGGAATAATCCTGTGTGGAATGGTCAGGTCGCTCAACAACAGCAGCAGCAGCAGCAGCCACCCTCACCAGGGTTTGGTAAGTGAGAATGTGTAATAGTATGGTTTGCAAATATGGATAATAATAATAACTGGAATCATATGTTTATTTCTTTTATAGGTGCTGCAACTAGCGGTGGTCTACCGCCACCACCCTGGGAAGCTCAGCCTGCTGATGATCAATTAGCAGGCGACAACACACAGTACTCACAACCTCCTCTAGGCTTACAAGCCCCGGTAAACAGCAATATGAACATGAACAACCATATACCGCCAGTGAACAACCATATGCCACCAATGAACAACCATATGCCACCAATGAACAACCATATGCCACCAATGAACAACCATATGCCGCCAATGAACAACCAGCCAGTTTACACCAATCAAATTCCGCAACAGCAGTTTCAAGGAGGTGTACTTCCGCAACAGCAAATGGCATACATGTACTCTCAACAAATGTACAGTAACCAAATGGGACAGCCCTCTGGCTATGGTGGCGGTTATGGTTATGGGTATGGATACGAGCAGCAACAAAATGCACAATATATTGATCAGAGAATGGCGGGGATGTCTATGAGGGATGACAGTTCTCTAAGAACCACTGTTTACACAGGTCCTTCAATGGCTAACGCATCATATGTTCACGTGCCATCCGGAAAGCCTAAAAACGCCGAGGATAAGCTATTTGGAGACCTGGTTGACTTTTCAAAAGTCAAATCGAATAAACCGACTCCTGGTAGAGCTGGGAGCATGTGACCCTATCGGCTTGGTGCCTATATCTGTTTTCAGGTTTTCTTTTCTTTTCTTTTCTTTTATTCGGGATTATGTACATTTGGATTCTTTTGTATGTATAGATTAATTGGGTGCAGGCAGGGTCAAGATCCACACATATCAAGGTGTATTCTTTCAATGGATATCATGTGCCCCCCTCATTGGAAGTTGGAACACCAATTTCACACCTGCTTTCCGTTTTTCTTCATCATTCTCTAAATCAAATTCTTTGAAATGGATATTCTATTCATTTCAGATTGAGATTGTCACTAATAACAAATCAAAAGTTTAGATTATTATTGATCAAATTGTTAGCTGTGATTAATATTGATCAATAGTTAATAGTTTGGATCATTAATATACAATTTTTCATAAACTTAAGTATGAAGGATTTGTTTTGATTTTAGTTGATAGAATGCAAACCATTATCATTCATATTTCATAAAATTATAATATAATCACTAAGTATAGAGTAATAAAACAAAACTTATATATAAGTAACTAGGTTAGAGTCCATGTATTACATGGGTGGAATAAATAAAACATATTAAAATCATTAGTTTTATAGATATATTTGTTTTAACATATTTTAATTAAAAAAAAGAGTCAAATTGATTGTTTTTATAATTTTCGTATTTATTATGAGAAAGATGCGGGAAAATGATTTTTTTGATATGCTAGAATGATGACACGTGTACTTTGTTATGCTAGAATAATGACACGTGTTTTTAAAAAAACCTTCTTTTATTATATGTTACTAGTTTAGTATCCCGTGTGATACACAAATTAAACAAATAAAATATAAAATATTTCGTAATAAAAACTAAAAAAATATACAATAATATTTTTAGATGAAATATGACTGAATTAAGTAAAAATAAGTACTTCAAGTAAAATAACAATAATATCATTTATATTTTATTTTGCTTTTTAAAAATAATTTCATTTTTTAAACCATCCTTATAATACTTAAAAATACTTTTTTAAAGTTTGTGTTTAAGGACAAGTGTTTAAGAAAATTTTTATATTTTGTATTCTTTTTTAGTGTTTGTTTTTTAATAAAAAACTATGATCTTTAATTTTTACTATATATGTAATATTATCATTTATTACGAGAGAGATGCAGGAAAACTAATATGAGAATGCTTAATATTTTGATAAGTGTCACTTTAAAACTTTTTTTATTAATATAAATAGATGAAAAAGAATCTGAATATTCGAAATTATTAAAGCACAATATATATCATATATAATCAAATTTGAATTCATATTATTGTAATAATTTCTAAGAGGAGTGTAATCATATGTTCGGATATCTATTTTTGTTTCGCATGTAGATTTAAAAAATTAAATTACCAAAATATTTTGTAAGTGAAAAGCTAAAACACACTTTCCACAAGACGTGCATAGGGTTAATTGGTATGACACACAACCAAAATATTTGAGTTTAAATCTTGTAATGTTCATGTAAGGATGATGTTTATCTTAGACAGTATAGAATTTATTTCAAAAGATACAACTAAAACATACAATGTTATAGTTATAACCAAATATACTATAACGATAAGCGAAAATCATCTTCCCAGTAATAATACGTTACAAGAACACTTAATTTTTACTTTTGTCAAAATAACTTACATCACAACCCTATCGACGAACTCTTCTTTGGTCAGCTTGATCAAACGCTACACGAACCTTTTTCTTTAATTCAGACACCCTATTTTGAAACACAGGTTGCCACCTCATCTCCGCAACCACATAAACACGCGTTAACACCAGCACCATTAGCACAAAACACAATTCAAGATCAGCACTCAACGTCTCAACAAGTTGTGAAACATATGGATAGTAGTCATATGCATCAATGAAAAGAATTGATAAGAGGGATATGGAGAATGTAGACAAAAAAGCTATCAAGATGATGAAGATGACAATGATAAGAACACTTGAAATGAGTGATCCATGAAGAAGAGCAACAAGAAACAAGTCTAAATTTGGAACCATTTGATATGGAACAAAGGGTGTGAGTTGTAAAAGAATGAAAATGAGGATATATATATATAAACTTTGATACTTTTTAGTATTTAGAACTTTGAATATTGAAGTAAGAAGGAAAAGAATAAAGTAATTGTTACTTATTCCACAATAGAAATCCCATATATGATGATTTATATTGTTATATGCATGATATAAGTAACTTGTGAATGAAGTAAATCATATGCATGCTGCACGCAATTTAATTATACCACAAGAATGATGGAGCTAGAAACATTCAACACAATGTCGTAATAGAATTATTACGTAAGTAAACGCAAGTTACGTACATTTATATTACAATCGATGTATGAGATGGTAAGTAATACCTTTGAGGTTACATATCCTGAAATTGTTGCGAATTAAGTAACTCAATTTCGAAACTTGAATAACATTTTCTCGATAGAGCATGCTAATGGAAACTTGACTTGTATCGAGCATGTGACTTTTCATTGGATACTCTAATTAACATGAAATCTAACTAGCCGAATGGTCACTGGGTCCTTTGAACTCTCCTGTAGTTCCGCCTATGTTCTCTCTCACGCCGATCACCAAAGCCCAATTATCCTATCAAGGCAATATTCCGGGAACAACACAATTGCACCACCACTTGCCGCCGCCACAACCTCCGGTTATTATCTTCGACTTTCATGTGATGACCAGAATAAACATAGTGATATCTACTTCCTATATATGTAGTCACAAGCAGAACTAGAAGAGGGTTAAGAGGATAAAGGGTCTTTTGACTCACTGGTCATCAGAATTTACCAGTTCTTCTAATGAAGTACCTGCCTCGAGTACTTCGTTTCTGAGTAAGAGGAACGCATGGTTGTGTTGTAGGTGGTGCTACAGTGATTGAGGTTCTAGGTGTGAAGCGGGAAGAGAAAGATATGGGTGGGTGTAAAGTTTTGAAGATGAATGAATGGTGTTTGAGTGTTGTGAGAGAGATGTGAAAAATAAAAATGATGAAAATAGAAGAAGCATTGAAGGGGGGAGCTCCAAGGAGTAGGGCTGTAAACGAGCCGAGCCGAGCCGAGCCAGGATGGGTTCGAGCTCGAGCTCGAAGCTTATCGAGCCGAGCCGAGCCGGCTCGAAAATTTTTAACGAGCTCAAAACACCGGCTCGAGTTCGGCTCGTGAAAAGCTCGAGCCAGCTCGTGGCTCGTTCGAGCCGGCTCGATTTAAATTTTTTTTTTAATTTTTCACATTAATTTATATGAAAACACAAAAAATATATATTAGGGTTTTTACATTTTGTTGGGTACTCCGTACTTATGGGAACAAAAATTATTATTTTGAATATAAACAATTTACTATCAAAATATATATTTTTAAACAAAATACTTAATGTTTTAAAAAAGAATCCATTTTTATTTTTAAGAAAACATTTTTAAAATCCTAATATAAAAATAATAATCATAATAATAGTAGTAGTAGTAATAATAATAATAATAATTATACTATATAATATATATATATACATATATTATATGCACCGAGCCACGAGCCGAGCCAACGAACCGAGCCACGAGCCGAGCTCGAACCGAGCTAACCCTGGCTCGAGTTCGGCTCGTTTAGAATTCGAGCCGAGCCGAGCCGGCTCGTTTAGATTCGAGCTTTTTTCGAGCCGAGCTTTTTTCGAGCTTTTTTCGAGCCGAGCTTTTTTCGAGCTTTTTTCGAGCGAACTTCGAGCTACGAACTTTTTGTACAGCCCTACCAAGGAGTTAACAATTAAGAAGTTAATTAATAAACATGATAAAAAAAGAGTCCAAAAATACAGACACCCCACATTATAAATGGACACCCCCTATACGCCTCGTATAGCAGTATACATGACGTATATGGTCGAATACACTAGAAAAGAGAAAAAAATCAGAGAGGGTTGTCAAAGGGTTATACGCCGCATATAGCCTTATTCGACTCGTATACGGCACATATATGGTTATACGACGCGTATTACAAATTTCGACACTGACTGCTAGGAAAAATTTAGGGGACCGTCAGACGAGCTATACGACCCACCTATACAATGTGTATGATGTTATAAGACCCGTATAAAAATTTAGAATGTTGATTAATTAGGGGATGTAGATATCGGCACCCTAAAATAAACAAAAAAAAGGAAATACATATATATCATGTATTAATGATTGAGTAAATAAGAGACATACATATGTATAATATTAATTTTTCCACTTTGCACATATTCTCGGTGCTTAGCAGTGTTATTAAGACCGGATCGGACCGGCCGGGATTCGGCGCCTGGTCCGGTCCGGTGGTATTCGTTTTCTTTGGGCTGAACCGACCGGTTCTTCCCGAGTCAGCGGTCGGGCCGGGAAAACCGGACCGGTTCGGACCGGAATTTAAGATATTTTTTTTTAGTTTTTAAATGTTAATGGGTAAAAACGTGGTTAAATCAAGAGCAAAAAAGCAAAAAACCGGCTTCACGCGGACCCGGTTTATTTCGAACGGCATTCGTGTCCGCATGTCGTGCGTGGGCGACTCAAATTTTCCAGCCAGAAACCCGTTTTTGCACCCCCCTCTGCGCGCGGGTAGGTCATGGTGTAAAAGGTATCATAAAGACATTCAATACATTTCACCTTGTTATCACATATAAACATATAATGTTTCATTTGTCACACCAATGTGGGACAAGGATGTTAGATTCTTAGAGAGACTCCCTTTACACCCTTATTTCCAACATATATTTAATTACATATATAAATATAATTATAATATAGTTAAATCCGGTCCAACCGGTCCGACCGGTCCGACCACCAAACCAGTAAGGTGTCCGGTTCGACGTCCGATCCGGTTCTGAAAACATTGGTGCTTAGAGAAACACAATGTCAGGATAATAACTATTCATATTCATATTCATATCAGGGCATGTTTGGATACATCAACTTATCTACTTTTTGACTTTTTGGAGGGGTAAAAAGACCAAAATACCCCTCCAAAAAAGTTAAAAAGTTAAAATTTTTAACTTTTTAACTTTTTTGGAGGGGTATTTTGGTCTTTTTACCCCTCCAAAAAATCAAAAAGTAGATAAGTTGGTGTATCCAAACATGCACTCATTCTGTTGACTTCAAAATCAAATTCCCTACAATAATCAATTATAATCCCTCATCGCACTTTGACCATTTGATCTACAATCTCTCTCAAATTCTATCATCGACCCCAAATTTGCAGTTTTTCAACCCATAATCTCAACTCCGATCAACTAACTACCGTCAATCCCCAAAGTTCCGATCAAAATGGTGAACTCAATGGTTGCTAGAGCCACAAGCGACATGCTTATAGGTCCTGATTGGGCGATGAATCTCGAGATCTGTGATATCTGCAATCATGATCCTGTGTATGTCTTCTTTTCCCCTTTCGATTGTTAAGTTTCAGTGGGTTTTGGTTATTTGTTAAAGTAGGTTTCGAATTTTAGGGTTTTTGTGGTTATGGTGTAATTAGTCTTGTGAATTGTGGTTTGTGAAATTAGGGTTATGTGGATTATGACTTGAAGTGCAATCGAAGATCTGTGGTTTGGTTGTTCTAATTATATAGCTTTATTGTAAGATTCAGGAGTAGAATGAAAGAAACGGGATGGAGTGAGCTGCAAGTTTGCATAGAACTGGTGGTTTTGGGGGACTATAATTTAAAGCTAATTAGGGTTTGAAAGTATTCTATCTTAGTCCTTTCATGGGGTTTCAACTCATTGAAGAAAACCATTGCATTAATAACCTAATTTTTCTGTAAATGATTTAGCCTGTTATACTCATAAAAGGAGGAAAAAAAACACACTTTAGACCACTTGCTACACATTTAAGCCTTGAATTAACCTATTCATAAGTAAATGGGTCGAATTTGCAGCTCTTTAACCTATTCATATGTATTGAGCCATGAATCAACCTATTCATAAGTATATGGATAGAAACTGGCACCTCTAAACGCCTGTATGTATATATGGATAGAAACTGGCACCTCTAAATGCCTGTATGTATTGCGTGCTATATTTATATGTACATTGGTTCATGTGGGTGGTGGTTGATACACTAATATTGATGGATTATATTTCAGACAAGCGAAAGATGTTGTCAAAGGAATTAAAAAACGTTTAGGAAGCAAGAATCCAAAAGTTCAGCTTCTTGCTTTAACAGTAAGCACAGAAACTCCACTATTTTCTTTAAATTTTTGTTGTTTATAGTCATGATATTGTTCTAAAAGATACTAAATTTTAAGATAATATCTCGCTGGCAAAGTTTCATGCTAACTAAAGAGTTTACTTTATTTGTTTATTTATATTCAATGTGTTGTTAACTTGGTTAAAACTACTTCATTTGTTGCTTATGTCAAGCTATTGGAAACAATTGTGAAGAATTGTGGTGATTTCGTTCATATGCACGTCGCAGAGAGAGACTTGCTTCATGATATGGTCAAAATAGTGAAAAAGAAAGTTAGTATTATTTTTCTTAGACTTATTTATGCAGCATAATTTTATCAATGTTATTTATGATATAGATTTTTGTATTAATATTGCAGCCTGATTTTCATGTAAAAGAGAAGATATTAATTCTAATTGACACTTGGCAAGAAGCTTTTGGCGGAGCAAGGGCAAGGTATCCACAGTACTATGCAGCATATCATGAATTACTGGTAATCTTATTATAACTTGTTTTGCATATTAGTTTTAAAATTACATATTCACGAAACAGACATCTAAAAAGTAGGCATTTTTTGTATCTTTTATTTGTATTTCAGCGTTTAGGGGCAAACTTTCCACCACGATCCGAGAGAGCAGCACCTGTCCTTACACCCCCGCAATCACAGCCAATAACATCATTTTCACATAATCTGCAAAATCCAGAAAATGAAAATGGACATGGAACAGGAATGCCTTCAGCTGAGGCTGAATTTTCAACTTTGAGGTGTGTATAAGTTAGTCATTTTGTTCGTCTTTTTATGGAATTGAATGATTTTACATTGACTCACATTCTCATGGTTAAATTTTGCTTACTATACATTTTGTTTTTCAGTTTGACAGAAATGCAAAATGCACGTGGTATCATGGATGTCCTTTCAGAAATGCTGACTGCAATAGATCCAGAAAAGAAAGAGGTAAAGTTGTCAATTGGAATTGTAGTTGACTCGTGAAAAGGTTTAATGTTTTCTTGTAAAAATACTCATAAATAGTTTTTTTTTTAATTAATTTCTTTCTTTTTTATTATATATTGGGATCAGGGGCTTAGGCAAGAGGTTATTGTAGACTTGGTGGAGCAGTGTCGTGCATACAAGAAAAGAGTGGTACACCTGGTTAACTCAACTTCGTAAGATTTCGTGTAACTTCTAATTACTACATGCATAGCTACTTTCACCATAATCTACATGTTCTAATTTCATTCATTTCACTTCCACCAATATAGATACTAATAAAGGTTTAATTTCATTTGTTTATAGGGATGAATCATTATTAAGTCAAGGCTTAGCTTTAAATGATGATTTGCAGCGGGTCCTATCCAAACATGAAGCCCTTCTTAGTGGAACTCATGTAGTTCCATCTGACAAGTCAAAGCCTGAAACTAGTCAAGCATTAGTACCTGTAGATGCTCCTCTTATTGATGCTACAGACACTAAACAACCTGGGTAATCAAGTTCATATATACTGTTTCCATTAAGTTTTTTAATTATTTCATTGTTTATCATATATGTAGAATACCATTATATAAAAACAAAATAGAGGATTCGCTTGAACCCAAACTGAAAAATTGAACCACCGCTTTCTTTAGAATGATGGTTATGGGCAAAATTGGTAAATTTCAGATGGAAACAGGACAATCTCGGTTATATTTATTGCTGATGGTTTCAATGGGCTAAATATAAAAAAATTAGCTATAAATGAAATTGGTTAAGCAGGTCGAGTGGAACAAAAGTCACCCAAAGTGTGTCAGATGTTTATGTCCTTCTAAACTACTGTATTAGGAAAAGAAGGATCGTTAAGTTTAATGTCATAATGGTAAATCAAAACAGTAGCAGACTTTGATGGTTTGTATATTGTAATAACCCTTGTCTTCTGCAGATCTGCCACCCCTGCTGATGTAGGGAACGATTTGATTTCTCTTGCTCCTATTACAACAACTAATGGACAGGCAACACCTCCAGCAAAAGCCAATGCCAATTTTGATCTTTTGAGTGGAGATGATTTTGGCTCACCAAATGCTTCAAATTCCTTAGCTATTGTCCCTGTGGGCGAAGCTCAGCCTACTACTACTGCATCTCAGCCGAACGCATTAGCACTAGTGGATATGCTTTCATCTCAAACCCAACAACCTCCAAATATGTCAGCCCAACAACCTCAAACTCCATATATGCCAGCCCAACAACCGCCGTTCTATCCAAATGGAAATGCTACCAACACGGTCCCACCCCAGAATGAGCCGTGGTCTCAATATAACCAAGGGAATAATCCTATGTGGAATGGTCAGGTCGCTCAACAACAACAACAGCAGCAGCAGCAGCCACCCTCACCAGGGTTTGGTAAGTGAGAATGTGTAATAGTATGGTTTGCAAATATGGATAACAATAATAACTGGAATCATATGTTTATTTCTTTTATAGGTGCTGCAACTAGCGGTGGTCTACCGCCACCACCCTGGGAAGCTCAGCCTGCTGATGATCAATTAGCAGGCGACAACACACAGTACTCACAACCTCCTATAGGCTTACAAGCCCCGGTAAACAGCAATATGAACATGAACAACCATATACCGCCAATGAACAACCATATGCCACCAATGAACAACCATATGCCGCCAATGAACAACCAGCCAGTTTACACCAATCAAATTCCTCAACAACAGTTTCAAGGAGGTGTACTTCCACAACAGCAAATGGCATACATGTACTCTCAACAAATGTACAGTAACCAAATGGGACAGCCCTCTGGCTATGGTGGTGGTTATGGTTATGGGTATGGATACGAGCAGCAACAAAATGCACAATATATTGATCAGAGAATGGCGGGGATGTCTATGAGGGATGACAGTTCTCTAAGAACCACTGTTTACACAGGTCCTTCAATGGCTAACGCATCATATGTTCACGTGCCATCTGGAAAGCCTAAAAACGCCGAGGATAAGCTATTTGGAGACCTGGTTGACTTTTCAAAAGTCAAATCGAATAAACCGACTCCTGGTAGAGCTGGGAGCATGTGACCCAATCGGCTTGGTGCCTGTATCTGTTTTCAGGTTTTCTTTTCTTTTCTTTTATTCGGGATTATGTACATTTGGATTCTTTTGTATGTATAGATCAGCTGAAGTGATTGTTATGTGTGTTGATATATTTTTCTAGCTACTTTTGTTTTTGAATTTATGAGATTTATTTTCTTTTTATAATTTTTGTATCATTGATGTTGTAATGTGTGATCTTGTTGGTACTGTATTGCTAACCAAATTCGTAGAAATTTAATAAACCGTTAAATTTTTTTATTTTTTTTTTTTACTTTGATAAATCGCGACACAAGCTAAAAAGTTTATTGTGATATTGTTAACATAAAGTATCCGTTTCATGGTTTGGTTTGAAACAGATTGGGTTCTAAATCAGTGTAAAATTGTAAGTAATACCGAACAGATATAATCTGGATCTATAATCTGGGTCTTCTAATATTATTTGATAATATCCATTTATCTATGTCGTCAAATACTATTTTGATGTTGCTATGGGCAATCACGCCGCAACGTGCGGGTAACATTGCTCATTTGTAGTAAAAAACGAGCGTACTCTCACCAAATGATATAGCATTAACGAATGAAGCGAAGTAACCCCAAGCCAGTTTTATTATCATAATCGGATTTTAATCAGCTCTCTCACAACATGTTACCTAATAAAAGTAGCAACTGTTGCCCTTGCCCGACTGCAAATATATAAATAATCAGATAAACAACAATCATAAACGCCTCAAAACTTATAAGCAAGGGCCGTGAACTCACAATATATGAACAAATCTTTATAGCTATTGTATAATTGGGAGCTCAAGTCTTGATGTAGAAACGTTAGCAATAAAAAAGAGAAGATATAGGGAGGACGACTGTGATCACGACATAGGGTGAGGATGTGTGCAGCGGTGGATATGTCAAGCGTGTTGTCGGATGAAGGATCAAAAGAATCCCATCCTTAAAATCAGAAACAAATAGAATCCCACTTCAAGGATCAAAAGCTTTAAATAATCCTTTTTCGGGTCAAAGCATTATGCAGGCTATTTGATAAAAATTGCGGAAGGTGAGAATGTGTGGCGATACCATATGAAAACTGAAATATATACATTGCGAAAACACAGCAAACATCTAAAATATCATTGAAACTGCTTTCTACATTGTGATGAAAATCTAGGCAAACAAGTAAAAATCCCAAAATCTACTTGAACAAGCTTCATAAACAATCCTTACACGGGTCAAAACATTCTGAAAGTAAGATTTAAACGACCCGGGCACATATCTGTCGCTTGTATAAGCGATGCTGGAGCAGTATCAGGATTGATACTAGTAACACCATGATATATTAATCTTGACTTCCCACCAAAGATCAAAACATCCCCTGATTCTAAAATCACTTTCTCTGCTTCATCAATAGCACGGGTTTCACCATATAAAAACTCTGCAGAGTCGCCCAGTGAAAATGATACAACGGGTAATCCTTTCTTCAAGCTTGTTTCACTTTCGTCTTTGTCCTGAGCATACCAACAAATATATTAATTCACAATTTTCAGTTTCTACTTTTCAGTACTTAATACATTTAAAATTTCAAAAACTGATTTAACTTTTTATTCACTTTTTACCAATATTTCTTACATATTCTTTAACCAGTTAGTGCAACATACTAAGTACTAACCATCTCTTACCATAAACTCCATCTGTCACAGATTTATTGTCCACATCTCTTTTTTAGTTGTCACAAAACAAATTAAAATTTACTAATTTTAACAAAACTTTAAAAGGGTAAAATATCAACTGAACATGTTACAAATTGTGTTTTTTATTCGTGAATAATAACTCCATGCATATTTATTTTTCTTTTTAGCACTTTAAAGCAACATACTCTTATCATTTCTTTTCCTAAATAATGCAACAAAAGTGCACACTGAAGTATTAAAATGGCATATGTGTTGCATTTTATGGTTCAAAATAATCTGTGACGTCTATCAGAAAAAAAGTCAACACTGTATTATAGTTACTTGTGGTCGTCCATTAGGATTTATTAATATTCCCAAAATAGCCAATCCAATGGAAGTTGCAACACTTAACTGCTTCAAAAAATCTATTAATAAATAAGAATCTTGAACACCAAAACAAAAAAAAAAGGTGAAAAAAATTTCTAACCTGATGAAGACCAAGTCTGCCACTTTTTGAATAAAAATTGACAATGCATATGTCAGGTGACATTGAAGGAATAAGTTTCCCTGCATCTGAACGACCAATGTTCCCTCGAATAAAATCGTTTGAATCTTGTATTGCCTTTGTAACCATATCACGAAACTTTTCAGGAATTGCTGGAGGTTTAGAGTTATCAAACGGTCTCAATTCAGTGTACATGTGACTCTCGGGATCCCAATTCTTACCAAGACACATCATCCTTAAATGTAGTTTTGTTCCACCACTGTAACCAGGTTGGTAAAAACCTCCATCACCAATTCCAAGCTCCCTGCAAGTTTTTACAATACTAATCTGCAGATAAAGCCATGAAAATCAATCAAATGAAGTCATAAACCATGAAAATCAATCAAATGAAGTCGTAAAAATCAAACAAAATCCTTTGAATTATACGTTGTAAACTTGATCATTAAGCTTTCAAAACACAGTACCTGATCATCAGAAGATATATAGCCCTTCATGAGTACCATCCCAGGCCCCAAAATAATGATGTTTTGACCTTTCATCAATTGCTTGATTTGATTTCGTTTTTCTCTGTTCGTCACATGTAATGGAGCTTTTAGCTTGATTAGAGTACTAACCCTCTTTGGACAGATATCAAATACAGGATGCTTCAATCTTCCATTATCATCATCATTCTGAGATTTATCCCCAAATTGTTTCACCTTCTTAAAACTACCATCATCATCAGCCAACGAAATCGGTGTCGGTGTAAGATTTTTCACACCAAAAGCCCCATCTTCGACAACAGATTCACCAGTAACCGATGATTTATTGTTTTGAGAACAAGAAACAGTATCCAAAGATCCATCAATCTGAGATAATGTAGATATAACTCATCACAGATAAATCATTAGAGAATCATCTCACAATATCTACGATCATATGCTACAAGTAATTAACATCTGATAACACCGATTTAGGAATTTCTACAAGTGATAAACCCTAATCGTAAGAAAACTCTGAAAACATCACATACCTTCGTATGTTTGATTCTACTATCAGATTTACCACGGTTGCCTTGACGATTATATCCCGACATCATTAAAATGTTGAAAGAATCACTGCAATCAACGATCACGCTTATTTGAATGAAACAAAAATCAAAGCAGAGGTTCGTTAAAACGATAATACCTGCTAGAAATCACGATTAAAACTCTTAAACGCAACAATTTTGGTTGAAATTATCGAATTGCACTTGAAGAAGAACCCTAATTAATCGCACAGAATAACTGCAATCAACGATCAACAGTTACTTATGAAGATCAAAAGTTAAAGTATACGTTTATTAAAACGAATGAATATACTTAATTGTGATTTAATTGTGTCATGAAGAACCCTACATTGCCTAAATTGCATGTCAAGAAGAACTCTAACGGACACAATAAACGGCTATTGGGTTACTCTTGCCTCTTAGAGTTAATTAGTTTTTATTTATTTATGTTAATCGGGTTCAACTCCTTCTAAAGAAAACTCACAATTAAAAATCCTTTTGGCTTGACACCGACTATTTTTTGGCTCAGGGTGAGACTTCAACTTATAATCTCATCATATTTACATGTCTTGAATACTTTATTTAACCACTTAAGTTAAGAATCATTGGTAGTTGCTTATTTTTTATAATAAATGATTTTATACGTTCACGAAGAAGTTAATAACATGATTATATATTTTATTTGCTATGCACGTCTAAGTTAATTTGTTCTATAATTTTTTCTCTCCTTGTATCTTTACACATCAATCAATAAATACAAACACTTAAATTAAATATGTTTGTTGGTTAGTGATCGGTGCCCAAGATCTAATTAAATAAGAAGAAAATGTTTACAGTTTGTGTGTTTCTAAATACCTTAACTAGTTAGGGTAAGTAGGGTAAGTCCGTTGATGATATCATGCGTAATTGATTAACAACTAGCTTGATTTTTTATTGTTACTGAAATGCAAGTTAAAGGTGAATGAAACTAACCTAAAAACAATCACTTTGAAAGCAAAATGAAAACTTGGATTTTATTTGGAACTAATGAGATTGAAAGAGATCACACCCGGGTTTCAGGAATGTCATTAAATATACAACTTATGTTTTAGCTAATCTTGAAATTATATAGACATGATTTGTTTATCACACGCGTTAAATGGCAATTACCAACCCAATATCTGATTATGTAAACTAACTTGTAAACTAACTAATGTTACAATGTAGAAACTTTATTTCAAATCACCAATTAATAATAATAACCTAATTACTACTCAATGGTTAATAATGTAAAACTGACAACTTAATGAGTATAAATCAAATTAACTTTTTTGAGCGAAATATTTTTCTACTTCTACTCCTAAATTATACCAAATTACATCATGTCTGGGTTTAAACCCAGGACCTTCCCTCTAAGAGGCAAAACATAAATCTTTAATCAACACATAATTTAAAACACATAAACAAAAAAAGTTAGTAAACAATCAAAGTTCACGCCTTGACTAAGTAAGAACATAAGTAAGCACAAACTAATCACAAACTATCCATCCAAAGATGATCACAAATGGATTAGCCTTGCATCTTCATCATAATTTCTACAAGCTTCAACTTGAGCATGTAAGTTCTTGATCAATTGATGATTAAAGGAGGATCTAGAGATTAAAATTCGTCAAAATGGTCGTTATTGGGGCTTAAGGCTGGTGTAATCCTGAAACCTTAATATTGGAGGTTTTAATATTTTAAATTTTAAATAATCCATAAGTTATCGCGTAGGACCGTAAGATCGGGCCTATAGACCATAGCTTATGTAACAAGCAAGAAACTGTACCGGATATTGTCCGCTACTTAGGCAGAATACCCCCATGACGGGTTAAAAACTTGTTTGATAGGGGAAGGTATCCAGCCTCTTATAAAGAGACTTTTGTTCCCCTTCCCAACCGATGTGAAATGTTACATCCTCTCCCCACTTGGGAGACCAGCGTCCTTGCTGGCATACCGACCCGGCCCTGGCTCTGATACCAACTATAAGAAGCAGGAAACCGCACCGGATGGGTTTAAAACGCGTCCGATAGGGGAAAGTATCCAGTCTTTTATAAAGAGACTTTTGTTCCCCTTTCCAACCAATGTGGGATGTTATAAATAAGGACGAAGGAGTGTGAAGACCGGGGGAGCCTCCTTTTTTCGTTGGTAGTGTTAAATTTTAGCCCATTAGTTTAACTTTTGCCTTGGTAGTGTAAATTTTGATATCAATATCGAGTTCGCCCCCCTAAAAAAATTTAGTTTCGCCCACGCCCCCTACGGGAATGTTCAAGCTTCGCCCCTGGTTATAAAATCATTGGGTGATGTTGGGCAGACGCAAAAAGAGAATGGACGTCAGTAAGAGCAAAACGATGGTTCTTGGTGGTGGCAGTGAGCCGAGGTGGCGGTCGTAAGCAGTGATGTTGGATCCATTGTGTATAGGGCTAACGCCAACATTCACTTAGTGAGAGAAAGAAAATAATTTGATAAAGAGAGAGTAATTTGGTGGAGTATTCACTTCGTTTTCACAGAGAGAGTTAGTTTAAGTGGATTTAAGTCTATCTAAAATTTTATTCTAAAGTTTTTAATGTTTTTCAACGACATACACGTTTTGTTTTGCTTACCTTTAACACGAGGGCCCTAATACTAGTTTTAACTATGTAACAAAGCAATATTGTGTGAATATTTAATATATAACTACAGTGAAAACATGATTTGAACTATAACATATACATGCATAATACCCGATCACATTCTATCTTTATCAGGTTGAACCACCGAACCATTAAACAATCAGAAAGGTAAGACTAGCCTGTCCAACTGACCTACCCAAGTTGGTCTGTTTGGTTTATTGTCTCCAAGAACATCGTTAGAAGTTCGTGTAAGAACTTTTGTCTAGAACCTGTCTATCATCTATAAAAGCTTAAAAAACCAATAAAATTTTACACGAACTTATAAACATAACCATCAAATATAACCGGTAAATATTCTTAACGAAACAAACATTTCATTATAATCAATTACAACAAATAAAGTATCAAACAAAGTCCCACAGTGCATTAACATCGACTTTCGAAATCAAACTGAATCTAAATTGGATTTGGCATAAATGAATCAATATCAAGCAAGACCATTTTTGGCACTGTACATCTTTCACAGCACAAGGTACGAGTCACCATAGCATAGAACACTTGTCTACAAGTCACCTTGATAAACATGTTAGATGCTCACCAACGTTTAAAAAAAATCTAGTTTTAAACATCGTACTTGCAAAGATTCTCGAATCCCATGTATTCATGTCGCTCAATTTTCCCAATCATGTTTGAGATTCCAACTCCACCTGTATAAAAAATAACAATTTTCCCATATAATTTCATCAATTTTTAATTTGTTGAAGCATCAGTTGTCCCGAGGCTACGGCCTCGGGACCCCTTCTAACAGATTTCTTCATGTTGCAGCTCCATTTCAGGCTAGTGAAGGGCTAAAACTGTCTGCGCGACTACAAGACCCAACCACGACAACCGATGCTTCAACGATTTGTAGTAAATAAATGAACCAAAGTAGTCTCACCTAACGATATTGCACTAACGAATATAGTGAAGGCGAGGATGAATACTATTAACGAAGCACGTCCTAATATCATAATCAGCTTTCCCACAACATGTTGCCCGATGAAAGCAGCAAGCGTTGCCACAATCACAAAATAAACGGCTGCAAATATATATATAATCAGATAAGCGGTTTGGATAAGCAGTTTTAAACACCCTCGAAACAGCTAATCGTTATATTATATAACCAAGGGCCGTGTTCACATTTTATTCAAGCACAAGTTGACAAATCTTTAAAGCTATTGAACCATGGGTAGCTTAAAATTTGAAGTTTAAAGATGCAAGGTTTGGGTAGATAGTAACTTTTATTACATGTTGAAATGGGTCGGGTCGGGTTGACCTAAAAGACACTTGGTCCAAAAAGTTATTTCTTTTATAAAGATTTGTGTGACAAAGGTAATTACAAGAAGAATACTATTTCAATAATAATACATTTTTCAGAAGATTTAAGAGATCTATGCATTAAAACTACAGTTTAGGCGAATTTCGACCCGTTATAAAGCTATGCACTTACCATAAGGAACGGGGAAACGCTGTAGAAGGTAGTATTCTACGACAGACATAGAGGACGAAAATGTCATTGCAAATGTGGCTGTTGCACTTGAAACCTGCACAATTGATTTTCTGTTGAGCTTTCATTCATATTAGATAAAAAGTTAACCAAACAGAAGCATAAGAACAGGAAAATTGCTATAACTTTTTTTCTTTTTTAATTTATTCTTTTATTGGAGCTCACCTGGGGAGGTACTCCAAGCTCCAAAAAGAGTGGGCCCATGATAAAACCGCCACCTAGACCGAGTAATCCGCCAACCAAACCAGCAAGAACACCACAAGAACAATACAAAACCAATTGTCCTATGCTAAAGTTGCTGGCAGAATCTCCAATTGATGATATAGTTCTTGTTCCTTTATATAAACTAACTGCCTCATAACCAGATATCCCAAGAGAAACTGGAATCTACATGATAAATAGTTCAATTGAAATAAAATTATGTAACTAATATAATCATTAGAAAACTAAGTATGCAATTAAGTATACCTGAGATAAGTTTAGCACCCAATACCATATTGAGCAAGTAGATGTATGATCCTGTTACCAACATATGCAAATCATGTGTATAGAATTATACAAGTAACAGAGAATGTATATAATTTGAAATGAATATAACGTTTGAAGTTATGTTATCAACTACCTTTCCAATTTGCAGACCGAGGAATGCAATCCAAACAAAGACAAGAAGCCCGAGTTCTTTCCAACAAACATTCTCGAGGATAGGAACCTGAGATGTTAATGTGTTACATACAACTTTCTCCAAAAACTATCGGAAAAATTTAGCTTTTTTGTGCAGCGGTTTCACCTCAGTTTTCAATGTTCCTTCGGGTTTGGTTGTATCTCCATTGCTTGGACCACCAGGAAGAATCTTGTATTCTGCCTCAGCATCGTCTGCAGTTTATAAATTAGTGGGATTTAATAAAAAAATAAACAAATTTTGCCATCCAGATGTCTTTTGCAGGTTAAGTGAAATGAAATTAGGGCCAAATAAACCTACCATTGCTCTCCAAGCGCTTTGCAGCCTCCTGAAATGGAAAACTCATGTAAGAATTTTTTTAATAAACAAAAGAAAGAAACTAAGCCTCTTTTGAAAGAAGGCATGTATTGTTGTTAAAAAGGGTGTTTAGATAACTAGACTTGCAGTTTAAAATTGATGCTGATTACAACGACATACAGTTGGGTTCATTAGTTTTTTTAATATTCGGATAAACTGACTGAGATTATCTAGGCCTCTAGGAGTCAAATTATCAGTTTCATATGGTATGCACAAAACTAATTAAATTGTCAAGCGATAAAACTGAACTATATATTACCTTTTTTTTAATTGTTTCTTTTTTCCATGTTTCAACACCTCTGCAGAAGGCCTTGGTTGATGTGCCTGTAGATTTATGGATTTAGTGCTTATAGATTGAATTTCAGTTTAGAAAACAACTAAAGTGAGAAACACAAATACACAATTGAATATGAACATAACTACATAACTACAATACCTATAAAAAGAATGATTAACAGAACTGTAACCATCCAATCAGCAAAAATCACATTAAATGTAACTCCAATACTTATTCCAAGCATCAACATTGGTTGAATAAGCAATGCCAAATCATAATCAATGATTGGCATATCAAGTGTCGGATGTCTTAACTTAAGATTATAAAAAACAGTAGAAGCTGCTGCACCCATGATCATACCTGCAAAATAAACAATTTTTAACACAAAACATAAATAATTTACTAAATAATTCAATCAAGTGGTATTTGTTGGATATGATTTATTCTTACATTTTGACAGTGCAGTAGCAGATTTAGGATCAAAACCAATGATCAGGGTAAGCATTGGCACATATATACCACCACCTCCAATTCCACCTACACTCCCAAAAGCTGCTCCACAAAATCCAATAAAACTACCAAGAACAATTTTCCACCCAAATTCCATTTCCTGTTTATCACATTTTATGAATGTTCATGTTATTTTTTCATTCTTGAATTATTACATATTAATAGTTTATTTGGTAAAATAAAGCAAGGTCACCCACACCAAGAAAAAACAAATATAAGGTATGATTTATGTAAATAAAACTTTGGACACTTGCTACTTCATATGACAATTGCAAACAGTTGACTTTATACATATTCAATAGATTGTCAATTGTCAAATGCTTAATTTAATCATTCAATTTGTAGCATGATTTGTTGTGATTAGTGAACCAATGGTTAGCATAATCTTGAGTTGTCGGGCTAATTAACGGAATTCTATTCAGAAAGAGTCAATTTATTTGTAATTATATTGGTACCTTGCAAGATAAAAAATAAATGCCTTAGGTGAGGAAAAATTGAATACTAGATAATCATAATTAAATTCTATTCTTAAAAAGAAGATATATGTGAAGATACTTTCAGGGATCTTGCATTGAATTCAAATACATGTGGTGGCTCTGTTTTGGCTCCATTATGAGTTTTTGTTGGGTGGATTTTGTCTTCATGTGTAAACAAGAGTCAAGATTCGCTAGGTGGTCTGCAAAACACCGTAGGGTCTTGAGGCAGCGTCTCATGCACATCAGGGTCAAAATTGGTTAAAATTAGGGTATGTAAGAGGTTGTTGGTAAAAACAACCAAAGATCATGAATGGTTTACTTAAGTTGTACAAAGCTTATCCATTTGTACATAGAGCCATGACTCGTGTACATGAAGCTCGTGCCTCACGCCTCGACCTTAAGTTTTTTAAAAAAGAAAACATGTCAATAAAGCTGAAAGTGATGTTTTTTTTGCTACTTGACAAGTGATATCCAGCACATATACAAACAAACATTAAAAGTCTACATCCAAATACGCCCTACATGTCAATAAATTTAAAAATAATAACATGCAACTCCAATTTTATTATTGCAATATCTTTAGATTTGTTCTTACATCCTTTCCTCATTTCTTTACAATCATCATCTTTTATCAGATAAAATGAAATGTAAGTAGTATAACAAGCTGTAATCACAAACAAACATAATCAAGTAGGATAATCATTAAATTTTCATATCTGTTTATATTTTGGTGAAGTTTAGAAGTGAAACTGTTTGTTCTACAATCTGCATAGTTATCACTCCACAAATTTTGACAAAATGTCATTAAACTACTGAATATCACACCACAAATAAGCAAAAACTTACAGGCCAAACATGATGATAACCCGATCCATCCGTTCGAAACAAATACTTCACCAATTTCACAAAATACGTCGTTTCCGATTCATCACCATCTTCAATCACTACGCTTCGTTCTGCAGAAGCGAACATTGAAGCTAACGCAAAGTTCATCAGCATCATCATCACAAATCTCGACATGCTCCATCTACGAGCTCCAATTTCCATCATTCGATACGATAACCTAAACAATTGAAACAAACTGTACGAAAAGTGTATGTAATCTGCAACTGCACTAATTTCTGGATATTGTTCTTCTTTTTCTTCGATTGAACTTGTTTAACTGAAGATTGAAAGAAATTAGAATAGTTTTAGCGATTAGATCACATGAATTTATGAAGAAATTGTAAGATTTATTGCTCCGAATGCAAGAAATTTGGGTTGTGTGTGTTAGTGTGTGTTTTGTGAGCAACAACGAGATAAAGTTGCGTTGTAATTTAAAGGGTGTGTTTGAGAAATTGAGTTTCGTAATAAGGGTAGTAAAGTGTAAAGGTAATATGTGCAAGGGGAAAAGGTGTAATACTAATGTTTTTACTTTTTAGTTAGCGGGTGGCGGCAAATCGGCAATACTGGCGGCGATGGTGTCACGCAGCGCCGAACCTTGTCGTGGCCTCATGACGTTTGCGCCCCTCGCCCATCTTTATAAATAGATAAAAAATAACATGATTAGTTTTTCTTTATAAATGTCTATTCATTATGTAAATAAATATTTTTATATATTTAATTAAAAATGATTATATTTATATAAACATTAGGCTTGTTTAGTCTTTCAAGTCACTCAAGCTCGACATATAAAGTTCTAACTCATTTTTGTTTCGTTCGTTTAAGTTTGACTCAATTTTAAACTTTTAACGAACCGATCTCGAGTAGCTTGTACAGCCAAAGTGTTTGATTTGTTTACATAAGCGGACCCAAGTGAAACATTTGTGGGTCAGTTGCACCCTATGAAAAAGAAATTTGATTAGTAGATATACTATCTAATCTTGATCGACCCCCAATAAATTTTGACGTTAACCCACATAAAACTTTTACACCGACTCTCAATCAATTATAACATCGACGCCCAAGAAATTTTGACACGTCCCAAAAAAAATAGATAAAGATTTTGAATTCTATAGTGATAAACTTACTATAAACTAACTAACACATATCTTAAGAAAATATAAATTCATTATATTTTTTCTACTACAATTTTTATAAGTCTTGTTGTAATACTCGGCCCCTCACACTAACAATATTGTCTGTTTTGCCCACGAGGACTTCTGACACCCTACATAAATCTTACATCGGCCGTGGACATGAGAGATTCCTGATTCATAATGAATGTTCCGTCTCTAACATCAACAACGTGTTTTGGGCGTATTGGCTGTGGATGAGATGAGAACTCCACAGTTAAGCGTGTTCAGGTGGGAGCAATCCAGGGATGGGTGACCTCCCTGGGAAGGTTTCACCCGGACAACCAAAAGCAAATCCGTGAGCTCCTCGTGAGCAAAACGGACAATATTGTTGGTGTGAGGGGCCGGGTTTTACACTTGTTACCTACAACTATTTTTATTACTCCCTGCCATTAAACAATTAAGAAGATACCACTAACTATTTAAACATTTAAGCTTAAGAATGTTTCTTTAGATAGACTAGATTTAAAAAAATATAAGTCCATAGAATCAACTACGACATTGTATTTCTATTATGGTTTCATATGGCGATTGGTGTATCTTTGTTATCTATTTGAGATTCAATTTGGTTATATATTTATTGTGTGATCCGATTTGAGATTCAATTTGGTTATATATTTATTGTGTGATCCGAACCGAACTGTATCAAAACGAAAAATATAAACACTTATAAAATGTGTTTGCGGGTCCGGCCCTGTTTGTTTAAACCAAATAATGTCTTATATAGTTGGTTCAGGTAAAAGAATTAATAAAATATATCTTACTTAATGTCATACACTATAAAAAGTAATTCACACATCACAATCATTATTTAATAAATAAATGTGCATATTTATATGTGCATATACATATATACAGTGACGGGCTTAAACACTTTCATAAGAGCACGGGGTGAAACTAAATTTTTTAGAGGGTCGAACTCGATATATATATAAATTTACATTAACGAGCCAAAAATTTACAGTGTCGGACCAAAATTTAATAATACTGACGAAAAACAGAGCGGGGGAAGAGAGGGGGGAGTTGTTAACCTTCGCCTATGCATAAATATATATGTATAATGTATGTATGTATATTATTATCTTACATGATGTGTTAAATAAACTTTTTGGTGAGCAAATCAACGTTATATATTAAAAGGGGGCATAATGGTACATTTCTCTATTCAGATGTGCAATTGTTTATGCATGCGCGTTATTTATTGACCATGCCCTAGATGTTCTTATGATCTTACCTTTTAACACAAGTTACATTGATTATCAGCATTATTTTAGAAAAAATTAAGCTAATTATGATATCATAAGATATTTACTAAGCATAGATGTCTCGTGTTTGATGATCATTAGATGTTTTTCATTCCTAGTACGAGTGATATTGATATTTCTTAATTTTTTTAAAAGGTTCAAACAATTCAAGTTCATATAACTAGTATCTCAAGTATGAGAGATAAAAAAACGAAATAAAATGTCAATACAAAGATGAAGAATGTAATAAATAGAGATAGGGGGTGAATGTTTTTTTTTTTGACCTTGCAATATTGGAGATGAATTTCGTAATTTATCATATAAAATATTTTTCTAAAGATGCTTTACATTTACACGGGTGTTGATCATGGGCCGCACAACCCGTCTGATAAAGTTAGAGTTTGAGGCCTTCAAAAATTTAGAGCCTTATTTTTCTTTTAAAAAAGTTTACATATAAAAATTATTGGGCTTGTTAATCAAAATTTCTAGTTTCTTTAACTTATTACCTGTTTAATATAATATTATAATGTATGCATCTAATATTAAGAATGAAGATGCGATGGTGTATGATAGACGAGTGTTAAATAATGTATACATCTAACATTCTTGTTTCTAATTATTAAATGATTATATATAGTGAGTATTTAAGTTTACATATTAGGTTTTTATATGATTATTTTGAACTGAAAGGTTGAAATTTTTTATAGGGTTTGGGTGCCAATGTCATTGTTTAGAGAGTTAGGTGGCCCTAATTATCTATTAATGGTATCCTAAAACCATAATATTTGAAAACAATATATTTTGTCTGTTTGTTTTCTTTATTCTCATTGTATTTTCTTGATTACTATGTAAATAGAAATTATAAATAAATAGAGCATGTAATTCTACAGAAATACATGTAACAAGGTTTTTCTATAATACTTCAGTATTTAGCCCTCATCTCCAAAGCCAACAATCAAAGTATCAATATTGATAGTTATACAAAAATTGAATAGATTTCAAATCAAGATTATTGTAGAACAGTAGGTTTTGATATCTATTTTGTGCACATAAATAATCTCACATTGGTATGTTGATATGGTAATTTGCATTGAATGTATCAAATAACAGTATTAATGAGGAAAATCATTTTCATTGCATTTGTTATTATAGAAGTTGATTGTTGAACGATGTTGATCGGATGATTATTATGCGGGGATGCAAAATCAATAAACTGTCCATCTTGCTAGGGTGTTCACATGTTGCGGACTAGACCCGACCAGAAACCAGTAGATGGAACCCAGGTCTTCTAACTGTTACATGATCGGTTGATCCAGTTCGGTTCAGTTTGGTCAGCCAGTTCATAAATTAGTTTGGGCTGGACCCCTAATTTGAGTTTTATTTTCTAACAATAGTCAATTTGTCCTGCAGTGTATGGGTAATGTGATGGACAAACTCATTTAGCCCATCAAACCCATTTAGTTTTTTAGATTGTGGCCCAACATACTCATTTAGCCCATAACTATTTTTGTAAAAACCACCTTTGAGTCTTTGACCATCCAAAATCCATCAAACTAGCGTGACACAAGCCGGTTTTATAAACCGGTTTAGTTTGGTTTATGTAAAATAATAATCGGGTTGAAGCAAGACTGTTGTGTTAACCGGTTTTGAGATTTTGGTCGTTTTTATCTAGTTCAAATATGATTTAACTGGTTTTGAACAAGTTTCAAACTCATTTAGAATTGTAATTATAACCCAATTTATAAAAATAATTATCATATAATGTAAATTGTATTAAAAAAAGATATAACTTTTTCATACTCATGATAAACCAACAAATAAAGAAATCAAGGGCAAGCGTATGTGCTTTAAATTATCTTACCAATACCATATAGGCAATCACCTTTTATTTTCTTCATATTATAATATAATTTGGTATATAAGCTATGTGTTATATAAAACATGAATAGAAATCTCATTCAACACACGAAAAGTATTTAGACACTCACTTAATATAGTTTATATTTTCAACAGACAACTAAGGTTTAGTTTAACTTTTTAAAGACAACCAAAATTCAACCCATAATTTATTACACTAAAAGCCAATCTTTGTTTTAATAAGAAAGGAATAATTTATAAAATAATAATTAAAATTTTATGATTATTTTTATAGGTCACTTACAATTCCTTTTGCTCCAATTAGTTCATTAATAATTTCTTTTTCTCAATCAACTCAGTAAAGTTTCAGAATTATTCTAATTATGTAATTTATAAACTCTAAAATATTAAAAAAATAAAAATTTCAAAAGCTAACAATATTTATAAAAAATCAAATAATTTAAAAAAGTTGTGAATTTTTTAAAAAAATAAAAAATATATGAGCGATTTAATTTAAACACTCTTAAAAACAAATTTAAATAAAAAATAATCTGATTAAAACAAATAAAATTACAAGTAACCTAATTAAAACTCGTTATCCGAAAGAATTCTACGACAAAAAAGAGAGTCAAAATTTGTGTTTCAATGATATTGAATTCGATTATTGATGTCAAAATAATAGATTTTGACCAAACAAATCGATTCACCCCCAAACAGTCCACCTCAGGTCTTTTTTTCTCAAATTCATTCCAAATTTTTGATTCCTTATGCATCTCTTCTAACCCTATCAACAAACCCCTTATTCAATTCAATCGACCCACATAACAATCTGCAAAATCACCACCAATTTTCCTCAACAATGAACCATTCGATCTCATAGCCTTTGATTCATTCAAAAACTTCTTCTTCAAGCAACCCTAGAAACGACACACACACACCAAGTTTGTTTTCAGGTTGAATTTCGTGCTGCTCAAGAAACTTGGATGTTGTAATAATGTTGAAGCTTTGGAGATGGTATCAGAATTGTTTGTCTGTACATCCGGTGAAAACGCAGGTCATCAGCTCTGGTGTGATTTGGGGGTTTGGTGATGTTGCAGCTCAGACGGTTACTCATTACACTGCTGTTAAGAAGAAATCGAGTTTGATGTCTGTAAGTGTCGTGTGTTTGTTTGGATTTCTTTCAGCATTTTGTTCAAATTGCTTTTGGTTATGATATGTTTTGTGAGTGTTCTTGTTGATTGAATATTTAGGTTACAATGTTTATGATCTGTTTGTGAATAATGGGTTGGGTTCTTGAGTGTTCTTGAGAGCTTTCTTTTGAGAAAAAGCATTAAAATGGCTTCTTAGGAAGGAGATTGGTGTTTGAGATTGCTTGTTAGAACTATGTATGCCTTATGAAATGATTAAACTGATAATCAACTGTAATATAGCACAATGCAGGAGATATGTTTTGATTTGTTTCTGTTTTTAAGCTTAACTTGATAACCAGATAATCGTTTGACTGTATTTTAGTGTTCTGTTTGTTCAAGGACTTTAAAGTTTGGATAAGCTAACTCTGAACCTAAATATTTGAAACAGATTGTTTACACTCAAGTAATCAGGTATTTATAAACAGTTTGTCTGCATCCATACGCTCAGAACTGATTATGTGTGCATTAAAGTGCATTATTCATATATATGCAATCTGCAATCCCAAGCATTTTATTGTTGGGCAATAATCTTGAGTTATTGATTAGCCCTAACATGTTACAAGCTAGCAAAAACTGCTCAACTTCTAATTCTTATGTTGTTTTGCATTTGCATAAGATTCTTGCAACTATCACTTTTTTTCTTACATGCATAGTTTTGACTAAAGAGAAAATCACAAAAGTAGCCACTTATCTGAGTGTGTAATACCTCTATGGTCATGTTAGAATGATTTCATCATGCGTACAGCCATGAGATACGTGAATGTTTGGTTACGTATCTACTTTTACTCGCCTAAATCCTATATTTTATCATTCTATACCCGAATAATAATACATACGTGAATCTGTACGCGAATAACAATACATTCGCTAACCTAGTTAAAGTCATTAATGATGGGATAAAAGTATGATAAGCGAGTAAAAGGTAGATACACAAGCCTAAATGAGTGATTTGTTTCTCACATGCCCATATAGATATAACACATCCAATAAAATGATTATTTTCATGATTTCTCTTGATTAAGTGGCTTGGTTTGGTGAGCATCTTTGACTTACCTCAGTTTTATTATAGTAAGCAATAGTTTGGAGTTTTTTTTTAATACAAGCGCTTTTCCATTGCAATTGAAGCCTTATTTTTCTCTCTTCCATGAGGAAAGAAACATGATATGAAGCAGTGTTCTTACTGATAAGTTGCTTTGTGGCATATTTATATTTTTCATACTTCCTTTCCAGTGGCCTCTGATTAATTCTACGCACATATTGGTTTGCTATTTACTAGCAATCGGAACAAATTACACTTTGTTTGTTCATTATGTTTCACTTCTGCATGATATCACTGTCACTATACATCCTTGTAATTCATTTTTTTCTCTTTAGGTGCCTATAGATATGTAAAGCATATGATTATTAGTATATGTTAACTCAACAGGAGGAAGATAAAGAATTACATATTAATTGGAGACGTGTGGCTACCACAAGCATATTTGGAGCGGCATTTGTTGGACCAGTTGGTCACTTCTGGTTAGCCTTTTCTTTCAAATTTTACTTAAATAATTTCATGGTCAACTGCAAGTGCAGAATTTGTCAGTTACTTTCTAGATATCTAAATACAGTAGTCTTAGAGCTTGATGACATCTCTACAAAATCTATCCGTTTTTTGATACCATTAATTCTACAGAACAGTAGAAACAGTTTATTAGGAAAGTGTACCATACTTGGTCTATGTTATTATTTAGCAGTATTGTTATGTTCATATAGACATAGTTTTTGAAGGTTCATAAGCTCGATCCCGTCATATGAAATGGTAAAATATATTTCATTTGATCCAACATTTTAGATGTTAATTCACCTGTCAATCTACCTAGTATCTCAAATTTAATGTGTTTCTCCAACATATGTTAAGTATTCATGGTATGAACTTGTGGTTTATGTTAGAGATCTGGTGGTAATTTACTGCCATATAAAGTGGAAGAACAAGAAGAATAAAAGAAAAATTTAGAGACAGAAGATTGTGGAAGTATTTGAAGAATTGTAGTTGTGAAACTTTACTTGACTCCTGTTCTTGAAAATAGATTCTGTAACATTTTTGGGTACTTCACTGCAAGAATCATCTTTTTGGCTACTAGTCTCGAGTGTTGGACATTTTATTAAACTTTTTTGGCCAAAAGCAAGTCAAGTAATTCAAAATAGCTAAACTGATGTTATGTTAATTCTCAGAATGGCAAACGTATCCTTCAATATTAAGAAAGTAAGTATTCTATCAAAGGTCAATCAAATATACGAGGTATGATGGCCACATAAGTTAAATCTGTAATAGCAAAGTAGCCAAAAGACACAAAAACTTTACAAAGCTCAAACTAATCATTTCCTGAAGATCTTCCTTTATTCTCGTTATTGGAGGGCGATATTGATGACTCACCAATACCATTATTCTTGTAGGTATGAAGGTTTGGATCGCTTTTTAAAACTTAAGCTTCGATACCAACCAAATTCCACAAGGTTTGTTGCAACTAAAGTAGCGCTTGATGGGATCATTTTCGGCCCTGTGGATCTATTTGTTTTCTTCACTTACATGGGCTTTGCGTCGGGAAAAAATTTCAATCAGGTGAAAGATGATGTGAAACGCGATTTTCTTCCAGCATTAGTTTTAGAAGGCGGAATTTGGCCTATTGTTCAGGTTGCCAACTTTCGGTTTATACCCGTAAAATACCAACTTTTGTATGTCAATTCATTCTGCTTGTTGGACAGCTGTTTTCTTTCTTGGCTTGAACAACAACAGGATGCTGCTTGGAAACAATGGTTCAAGACTGTCATTGAAAGAAAATAAAAACAAAGAGGGTTAACAAGTCAGGTTCTTATCCCATTTATTTTTCATGGGATTTTATTGTTTTTCATGTGTTGAATATTTTGGGAACTTTGAGAAGGAAGTGTCTGCTTTAAGCTGGATTTTTTTCTTCAAAATCTTTTTGCTTGGCATGTTATATAGTTGTAAATATATATATGTAGAATGCATAGGAAGATTGTTGGTCCTGACACATGGTTCGCACGTCAAGAACCTGAACACGGGGGCTGTTTGGCCATGTCATAGTGTCGGTTCTTTCGCTCCTTTGTGAGGTGGCACGTTTGAACCGATTAGTTCTTTTGATGTTCTATTTTGTTGCTAGCAGGTAGAAAATCATCCAAGGTGTTCTGTAATGCATGAAAGCAGGTTTAATAGTTTTATTCAAGAAATTAGATTAATGAAATAATAAAATCTTTATAAATTTACATAACCCATTAGTTGTCTATGAAAAATTGCAAGTTTATAGACAATCTCTCGAGTCAATTAAACCCGACACTAATGAAGTGTACCTTGACATATTTGATCTGCATATTGTGCCACCTCGAATCACTTTAGTTGTTGAATGGCCATGAGAGTAAGGACGATAGTGCGACTCTTTGAAGCTTATCTTTGTATGATATCGCGTATGAGCTATGTTTTTGTGCATGAATATGGCATTGTGGTGTAACTTTACACACTATTTAAATGTGATGTATGCAAATTTAGAGCTGTGGCGTACACCTAATGTAAGTCGAAAGTCGAAGATCTCTTCCTATTTGACCACTTCGTTAATTTCAATCTAACTTGAACCATACAATATTTAATGTTAAAGCTACTACATTTTTATTTCACTAATTTGATCTCTTCTCAATAAAGCTATTACATTTTTATTTCACTAATTTGATCTTTCATCGATAAAAATATACATATTTATTTTACAAATCTTTAGACCCCATTAGTAGCTTTGCTATGCATGAGATATTGAGATGTATTGGGTGTGTTTATAGTTACAATACAAATATAGAACGGAAACTAGTCATTCCTGGGGAAATGAACAAGAAAAGATGCAAACAAAAATTGAGCAACAATAAATAGCATTCTAGTGCTCATTACTGGATAAAATGTTGGAAACAAGCTAAAATAAACAAACAAAAATCCCAGATAAGTTTTCTGAAAAGCATATAAATAAATAGTACCAACACAAAACCAAACAAAATTGTATTTCATTTTCAAGTGCTGGCAGCAGCAGCTCCTTTGGTCCTTGGTGTTGCTTGAGTACCTGTTTAACAAAATTTAATAACAAATTAAAAAACTGGAATCAGAATTGCTTTTCTTTAAGAAAAGCTGTTCTTAACTTGAAACCATCAGTTTATATACAAACTTCTAAAAAACAGAAAAATCAAAGTTCGTATTCAATTTACAACTTACCTTCCCTGAAGTTGCTCTTGAACCTGCGGGGAACATTACGAAGGTAACGCATACGACCAGTTCCTGTAGTCTTCCTTCTGATTGCCTTTTCACTCCAGTTATCTAAGAGATTAGAAAAAATGTAAGTTGATTAAACAATATGCAAAAAGAGCTTCGAACTTTTATAAGAATGTGCATTTTAACAGTCTTAATATTTTCTGGAAGAAAAAAACTAATTTTAAATTCTCATAATGCGAAATACAAGTTCCACCACCAGACCATCTTAATTTTCATAGTTCAAAGCGAATTCACAATGGGCCAATGGGGTAAAAGTTTTATCAGAAACTGATACATTGTCAAGCAGCATGCAATCCACCAATAATTGATAAAGATGAAAAGTTCATGAGAATGATAATATATTACTCTGAAATATCATTTCATAGTTCATATAGTTCCTCTTCATTTAAACTATGTTGGCTTCATATTTTCATTCACATTAACACCAAGTGAAAACAAGCAAGATTTAGACTGGCATGCCATATCAGCTTTGCTAATGTACCGATCAAAATCTGTACACATATCTAAAAAATGCAACCTTTGACAACACGAACAGGTAATAAACTAATAATACAACTTTAAAGATGTGAAACCAAACAAGTGATTCATCAAAATCAGCATCAACTAACAAGTAATTCAACTTGACACTTGAGTATTTGATAAAGAATTGGCTGAGCTAACATAAAATCTCCCAAGATAAAAACTTTTGCAGCACTTTTTAAGGAAACTTAGTATTTTTCACTTGCAAACATGCAATTAGTCTTCTTGACTAAAATTAATAATAGCATTCAACAAATGCGAACCAAAAAATGGATCCAATTAAGCAAAACACCATACTCAAGTCAAAATCCAAATCTAATCCACCTACAGTTCAAAACACTAACCACAACTTATCAAAATCAAATTACATCAACATTCACACCCAAATTGATTGATCATCACACACAAAGGAAATCACAATCAGATAGAAGAAGACTTACATTTTCTGAGGCGAGCAGCAGGATACGCACACGCAGAGCATCGGCTCTTCTGCAGATGAAAGCTGCGTCTGCCGCATCTCACACACAGCGTGTGTGTTTTGTTCCTCCTCTTACCGAAACTCCCTGTTCCTTTACCCTAGATCAAATCAACAAAAAGACGATGAAATTAAACAACTTTCGAAAGGATTGATGTGAATGAATGTATGAGGAAGATTACCATCTCTGCAGATTGAGAAGAAACAAAACCCTAGCTTCAATACGATGAAAAACGAAGGGTGAAAGTATATGATGCGATTAGGGTTTTGATTTGAAGAAAAGAGATTGGGCCATGCTGGGCTAATTAGCCCAAAAGTTTTCTATATACATTTTTTTTAAACTACTACTCACACGTAGAGATGAGCAAATTGGGTTTTGGGCCATACCCGAAACCGGGTTCAAACCGGGTTGGGCCCAATTGGGTTTTTTTGTACCCGAGTATTGGTGAACCCGGGTACGAACCCGGGTCGGGTTCACTTACTTGAAAACAATACCCGCCATACCCGGGTAGGGTAGGGTCGGGTCCGGAATCGGGTCCAATACCGGGTTTAGTTTTTTTTTTCCTTCTTTTATTTCTTGTTTTTATGTCCAATACCGGGTTCAATATCGGGTCCAATACCGGGTTCAATTCGGGTTTAAACCGAGTTGGGTTCGGGTCGGGTTCACTAAAAAAACTCAAAAACTAAACCCGGTTCCAACCCTACGGGTTTAAACGGGTCCAACCCGGGTATCTCTCATCGGGTACTACCCGTACCCGGGTCCGGGACGGGTACACCGGGTCGGGTCCGAAACCGGTTTTTATGCCCACCTCTACTCACACGTTAAACAACATTAACTTCCAAGCTATCATATACTAGAGTTTAAACACTGATCTATTTACTATTAAGGTAGCAACTTAAGTGGTAGTTTTTCATATATGTAATGGTATAAAACATTATAACATACTACCGGTTCAAACTAAAAAAAAGCCACAGATCTATTTATTTATTAATTGTATTTATTTGTATCAAACACTATTTTTGACTACATGATTATAAAATCAAGAGAAAAAAAAATTATGAATCGTTGAATGTACAAATCTAGCCAACTTTTGACTTTTACATGGTTTTGAAACAGCAAAAGGTTGGTGAGATAACTTTCTTGTTCACAATGACTTAACCTGCAGTCACTTTGACCCATCTCTATTTATCTTCTCACATGCCTCTTATGTTACGTATTGTGACACCATACATTAATCCCAAATCGGTCGCGGACAGAAAAGATTTCTGGTTCATAAGGAATGTCTGGTATCTAATATCACCAACGTGTTGTGGCGTATTGGTTGTAGATGAGAGGAGAACTCCACAGTTAAGTGTGCTCAGGTAGGAGTGTTCAATATTCGAATTGGATTCGACAAACTCGAAATTCGATTCGAGTCGAAAATCACTGATTCGAAATTTGATTCGAATTCGTTTCGATTCGAGGTCTAATTATGGAATTCGAATTGAATTGTGAATTTGTGATTTTCGATTCGATTCGGAATTCGAATTACAAGACACACACATACATTTATTTATTTTATATATTAATTTAGGAATATGTATATGAAAAATTAAAACTTAAAAGTTTAAAAATATATATTCTAAAATGTTAAAGTCTAATTGATACCTTTTAACTTATTTAAAACTTGTAATATTTTATATGTTATGCTTGTTTATTTATTTTGAGCATATGAAATTGGATTTGTCGAATAAATTTTGAAAATGCTATTCAATTAAATATTATTTATTAAATACGAATCGATTAAATATTTTTTTATTTCGAATACAAACCGAATTTGAATCCTATTTGAAAGTTTCGAATTCGAATCTAGTTTGAAAATTTCAAAATTCGACTTATTCGATTCAATTAACTCGACTTCGACTTGATTCGATTCGATGAACACCCCTAGTTTCGATTAATATCACTAAATACTACATGTGTCTTATACTCGTGAATTTTCCTTTTTTTTAAAACTAATCACATGTCCGGTCCCATGTGAAAATTACGGTCTCATTACTCGTCCTGAATGTTTTGGGTTTCAGATTTACCTGTTAAAATTGGGTTTATTTGGCATCCCTAAAGTGCATTGTCGTGTTAGGCGAATTATGTCACTAACAACACGCCTGCATGTCTTGCCATTATCAAGCATGCATGTAAAGCGTCGTTACTTATTAGCCCCAGAGTTTGTGGAGCATGCATTTATGTGGGTCATATATTATATCCTGATTTCTTGAAATATGTTTGTTCATATAAGTCATTAGCTTGTAATAACTTTAGTTCCCTAAATATAGTTATAAAAAAGTATGTTATGTATATAAGGTTAGTGGGGGTGGGTGGTTGAGTCCAATGGTAAATTCATTTGGAGTTCGAGCGGTGAAGATCTCGTAAGGTCAAGACAGGGCCGTCCCGGAAAATTCTTGAAAACTTTTAGGCCATGGGTGAGGAAAAAAACAAGTCTTTATAATATAAGTCAATAACTTGTATATATAATAAGTTTATAATACGACAATAATTGTTATAACAATAACAAAACAAACTTATTGTAGCAACATAATCTAATTTACTTATTAAAGTGAATCATGGGATATTTCTAGCGTATTTTGTAGCAAAGCTCGCGACCAAGTCTTTATAGTTCGTAGTGTGTAACGTTTGATCGGCCTTTTACTGCGCCCACCTTGAATCACATTTTTTCTTATTTGGTTTTTAAAATGAGGTTAAAATTTAGACTTTTAGAGATGGGTAAATGATAGTAAGCTCATATAATTAAAATTGTTAATGACCTGTAATATTTAACAAGGCAAACATAATTAAATAGTAATGAGTTTGTTATTGACCTAATGAGTTTAAGTGTTTAATTAAGTATATATAGTTTTTAAAAAATATATATATTTTTATATTTTATATAATATAATATTTTTACAGAAACTTCGAGGCCAAAGGGAGATTAGGCTCTTGACGGTCGTACATCTCACCTCTCCTTAGGGCTGACCTTGGGTCAAGGGTTCGAGTTCTGTATGATATCTTTTTTTTAGATTCTTCGTAGCGGGTTAAAGAAAATTAAAGAAAATTAACAATGTATAAGAATTCTAGCTTTTTAAATATCTATCAATTGAAGTAAGTTTAAACTAACAAAGTTTCATATTATTATTTATTTGTTTATTTCCATTTTATTTTCATGTTTTGAATTGGCAGATTCCATGCGCAGCACTCATCCGAGCCCGACAATCTTCAATACAAACAAACATGGGGATTAAGGAACAAAGGATGTGGAAAATATAGGCAATTAACTGGTGAGGGTAAGAAGGTAAAGGCTAAGAGAAAGAAGCCTAAAAGATTGTGTAATTTTTGTAAGAAATATGTGGGTGGTCGTTATACTCGCAATTGTCCGGATAGATTAAAATTACTCAAAAAGGAATCCAAAAAGCTACAGAAGAAGAGGATTCATCACATGATTCATTTAAAGACAAATCGTGAGAAGACGAAAGTGATGAAGAAGAAGATCAAGAAAAAGATGATGATAAAAAAGAACACAGTGTGGAAGATAAACACTACGATTACGTATACATAATGGTTATATTACATAGCTGAATGTAACTTTTCTTTACATGTATTATTTATTGATTTCCTTGATTACACATATGTATCATGCAATATAGCAATAAATTGGATGTGAAAGAAGTATGCGGAGTAAAAAAAGATGAATTGAGGAAGATAATGATTAATTCAAAGGATTTCCTTTTATGAAAGCATTTGGGGTACGTATATGTAAGGAAGATGAACAAAACAACCACTAAAACATGATGAACAAGATGACACGAAGAACATGAAGATTTATAGTTTTATCATAATCACATGTATGTAACATTGTTGCTACATATACGTAACTCTGCTATTACGTATATGTACCACTGTTACGTGTATCAAATTTACACATATGTATGACAATGTTACATATACGTAACACACAATGTTACGCATACGTAACACAGTGTGATGCATGCATAACCAGTCATTTTCTTTAGTTTAGTTGTCTTTTATTTTTTAAAAATAATGATTATTTAATTTTTCAATCCAAAGTATAATATATATGATTATTTAAATATCATTTAAATATAAGGATAGGTGAGAGGTGAGAGAAAAGAGAAGATGTGAGTAAATTTAAGATTTTTTTAATTATATGTGGTAGTTACTAAGATAATTATTTTGTATTCTTCCTGTTTTACCCTTAATGTCTATAAAAACACTCATAATCTTTAATTTATTTATTAAAATGCTACTAATTAATCTCAAGCATAGATCAAAAAGATCAATGGTGAATAAATGGTTTTCTTGTTTTTTAATTATAATATTGCTTTTATTAGAACCCTCCCATATATATATATATATATATATATATATATATATATATATATATATATATATATATATATATATATATGTATAGGATTAGGATCGTTATAGAACCACATTTTATTTTCAGAACTAAAGAACAATTGATTTACATAAATGTAACTTAAGTTTGATAATACTTGATCTGTTTAACATATGTGTATATCTGTAAAACAACTAAATATCACCAGCCTTAACTTACATTTATGTAAATCAATGGTTCATAATTTACATTTATATAAATCAATAGTTCATAATTTATATTTATGTAAATTAATGATTTTTTTGGTTCTGAAAATAAAAAGGGGTTCTGTAATGATCCTAACCCTATATATATATATATATATATATATATATATATATATATATATATATATATATATATATATATATATATATATATATATATATAGGGTAGGGTTATCTTGAGAACCACCCTTTTTAGTGAGAACTCTAGGAACCAACATCAACCACACATTTTAGTCACATGCCACTTCCACCTTTTTTTTAAAACGTTCATAACTTTTTTTCATGACATTATTTTTTCATAAAAATTTCACCATTAATTTCATCATTTTTTATCTTTCCAACGCCTACCATATTGATATATTTTATTAAAAAAATTCGTCCACCTGTTATTTACACATGTGTAAATTAGTCATTACATATGTGTAAATTCTGTTTTACACATGTGTACTTCCAAGAATTACATATGTGTAAAATGACGTTTGTAAAAAAAACGAGATTTTTTTTATTTTTTATAATTTTTTTTTATTTTTTTAATGGTAGAGGAAAATGAGAGAAACACTTCTGTGTTTTTACTTTTTTTATTTTTTTATTATTTTTTATTTTATGATTTTTATGATTATATTGTTGTTAATTACAATTTTGCCATTGAAAACTAGTGGTTCACATTGTTTCCTAGAGTTCTCACAAAAAAAGGAGTTCTCATTTGATCTCTCCCCTATATATATATATATATATATATATATATATATATATATATATATATATATATATATATATATATATATATATATATAGGGTAGGGTTATATTGAGAACCACCCTTTTTAGTGAGAACCAATATCAACCACACATTTTAGTCACATGCAAGTCACATGTCACTTCCACCTTTTTTAAAAATGTTCATAACTTTTTTTCATGACATTATTTTTTCATAAAAATTTCACCATTAATTTCATTATTTTTTTATCTTTCCAACGCCTACCATATTGATATATTTTTTTTAAAAATTTGTCCACCCGTTATTTACACATGTGTAAATTAGTCATTACATATGTGTAAATTCTGTTTTACACATGTGTAATTCCAAGAATTATATATGTGTAAAATGACGTTCATAAAAAAAACGAGATTTTTTTTATTTTTTATAATTTTTTTTTTATTTTTTTAATGGTAGAGGGAAACGAGAGAAACACTTCTGTGTTTTTACTTTTTTTATTTTTTTATTATTTTTTATTTTATGATTTTTTTTATTATGTTGTTGTAAATTACAATTTTGCCATTGAAAACTAATGGTTCACATTGGTTCCTAGAGTTCTCATTTGATCCCTCCCCTATATATATATATATATATATATATATATATATATATATATATATATATATATTTCTAAATCGCAAGGAAGACGAATAAACATTTCAATTTTATCATTCTTTGTCGAAAAATCTTAAAATTAAAAAAAATCATATTGTTACGTGTGTTCTACTATTATTTAGTATTCTGTATACAACACTTAAATATGTATGTATGCATGTGTGTGTATATATATATATATATGTATGTATGTATGTATGTATGCATGGATGCATGCGTGCGAGGCGGTGGTTTATATATAAAAACCACTAGATATACAGGGACTATTATAAACAATTCATTTTATCGTAAATACATGTATTTGTTAAATGATTATATTAATTACTAATAATACTGTTTTAATTTTTTTAGATTTAAAAATAGTTTTTTAAAATTTAAAAAGATATTTTTGTTAATGTTATTTCTAAAGAAATATTTTTTTTATAAAATAAGATTTTTTTCAAAATATTAAACTTTTTATAAACCAAAAATAATTATACTGAGAATTATAACAAGAAAAAATTTAAAAACGACATTTCTTTTAAAATGGTTTATTTTGAAACAAAGTATTTTTTCTGAAAAAACAAAATAAAAAACAAAAAATAGAAAATTAAAAACTTAATATCATTATTTTATTACTTATATATTTTACTCATACGTAGTTTTGATCATATTTTATCTTAAAATATCATTTTATAATTAATAAAAATCTATTTTGTTTAATATTTTATTTATTTAATCCGTGTAGTACATGGATTTAGTAAATAGTTCCTATGTATTTAGTCGTCTTTTAAACCATTCACATATGTATCACTTGTAATTTCTTGTATGTGTCAAATAATTGAAAATCATGAAACTAAATTTATTAATTAAGTCATGTCAAATCTTTCACGTCTAAATTCATTTCTATAAAATTAAAATCATTAATTACTTTTAAAAGGAAAATTCGCGAAAGAAATCTTAATCATTGTTAATCAACAATCACTTTTTTGATTAATCAAAACAATTAACATGGGATGTCTGATTATGGTGGGGGCTTTGCCATATATTCGATTTAAGTCTCAACAAGTTGCCTCAAAAGGGAGGGAACATTTTCTTGTTCATCAACTTTCTTTGAATAGTCACGGAAAATGCATAAATCTTTTGTAAAATCGTAAATATAATTATTATATATAACATTAATATATATTATATAACATTGTTATCAAATGAATATATTCAACAGTCTTATAGTTGGTTTTTTAATCCATAAAATTAGAGAGTGACGTCAACAAGTTGGTCGGATGGATTGAATAACTACATATAATAACTATGCACTATAATAAGTTCTCCTGATGATGCAAGTTAAAATAGTTGGGTCACATTTAACTGTTTCTTTTGTTGCAAATTAATTGGATATAAATCGAAATTGTGATTTATTGTTTGATAATATAATTCAAACATTCACTTTCATTGTTTAGGACAATCTTGTTGTCACGTCATAGTTGTTGATCTGATTTTGTTTATTTTCCCAATTCTCGAACATTCACTTTTATTGCTTAAATACAAATCACGTAGAAGATGTAAACAAAATGAAGGTTGCTGACGTGGTTACAACCCCCACCCCAACCCACCACCATGACAATTGGTAGGGTTTTTTTTTCAATCCTTTTAAGTTTGATTAAATATATAATATTACTCTACATCTTTAAAATCAAACGTAATGAATAGTACCAACATTAGTTGCTAATTGCTAATTTTGAGTCTTGAAATTTGGGAGTTGTTTGCTTAAAAGCGAATAGATTAACGATTTTTTGTTTATATATCACAATGTTTGATATTGTATCCTTCATTGAGAATGTTATTAGACAATAGGGTTAATTATTTATGGTTATTAACGGTTGGATGTTTATAGTTTATGATAGTTCATAGGGGTAAAATAGTAAACTTGTATAGTTATTCAAAAATCTAATCAAACAACATTTACAGTCTCAATACTTATGGGTTCAAAGTCTTTTATCTTTTCAAACATCTAACCGATTCAAGGCTTAATAGTTTAGAGATTATCAAACAGGCTTTATGTTTCAATCAACATTAGAGAAAATGAGAGAGTTTGTAACTCTCAATCACTTAACTCTAATTTATAAGGTGTTTACACATTATTCCCAACTACAGATTCATGTTTTGCATCTTTGTACATTGACCCCAATATTTTAATAATTTACCATACATAAAATGTATTTGGGATGTTACACTGCATCAATAAATAAACACACTTCGGATTAGTGCATAACCACTCAAAAGGTTTATGAAATGGTTAGGTTGTCACACACACACACGCTCATTCCGTTCTACCTTTTTTCACCATAGGCTTAGCTTCCAATCGTCTAAATTGTTTATATATAACTTCTTTTTCCCGCGCATATATATAGGCAGGTTTATGTTTAAAGATAAATTTTCGTAAGAAGCGTGAAGTTAAGGAATAATTACGTAACATATGCATAATGATCACTCAAATTATGAACATAAATGACGTGACCTATATACATAATTACCCAACCTTATGTATCTAATTATGCAATGTTTACGAAAAACAGACTTTAGCCAGTAATTAGTATGAAATTAAAGAAAAAGAAATTAAGAATCTTAATTTTAGACCATTTACCACTCTAATCATGTTTATCAAGTGTCCTTTGAAAGTAATCAAGTATGCACAAACTTATGGTTTGGAATTTAAATATTTTTAGGAAACTTAAGCATGAGAGGAACAATTATTATTGCACCATCCTTTCAAAGTCGCAAACAAAAGTTTAAGCGAGTGGGTGTTTAATTTTCAAGATATGTGATGATTAATGGTGTCCATGGTTTAAACATAGAGCAACATACTTAACTTACAAAACAAAACTTAAAATTCTCATAATTAATCTAAAAAGCAATTTCGTACGTCCATATAGAGTCGTGTTTTACAATATGTTATTTTTTCTATCAAATGTCTTTGTTACTACTATTACACGTATAATAATTGATATTTTAAATATGAACTTTAATGATCGGCCAACTGATTAAACTAGGAGTGTCAGTGCTACGAGTTAGCTAGATAACAAACATTATATATATAATTTGTTCAGTTTCCGGTGAACAAGATAAAACTGGTCAAAACCCACCGATGTTTATCTCATCCATAGTTGACTGTCTAGTTTTAAGACTGAATCATCCAGGGAGATTGATAAATTATCAAAGCTACTAGTTGATTAAGGAAATATACTTTTGCTAGCTATTCTAGACCATACCGGTTGTATATACATAAATGTTGTGTGATACATAGCGTGGTCCTACCACAAAATCAATGGTTATTGTTGCGTTGTCGAAGCTACTAGTTAATTACGAGTTACACTTCTACACGTTACGAGTCTTGAACATACTAGATATTGGCTGTATATTCATAACTTTTGATACGGAAAGTGGTCCTAGCATCTAGTGATCGTATGGAATTTCAATACTGCATTATCAATTTCATATTTTTAATTAGATTACGATATTTTTTTTATATTTCTGTGTATCTATACGTACATATACACACATGAACGTACAATCTGCACACGAAATTATTGAATTATGTCATAATATTTTTATTATGTCTTCTTGCATATTTTTTGACTACTGTATACTATTAACAGTTGCGCATTAGAAAGCGTAAAAATGTTAAATAATGTTATAGCCAGTAAAATTAAGCGAAATATATCCGGTCTAAAATAAATATACATCTTTATATGTAATTTGTCTTAAAAGCGTATATTTTCTAAGTAATTTATTGTAATTTCATTCTAATACTTATATGTAATTATCAATAAACAATATTAATTCACATCCCAAAACTGTATGAAATTTATACAGATAAAATTTGATATTTAACTATTAGAATGTATTTTAATTATATTTCTAGAAATTTATATTTCTAATTTTAATTTTTACCCCGTCTAAATTTCAATATAGGAAATACATGACCTAAATACTTTAATTCGTGGATACTTCTTATTGCTAATAGATGTTTCTTAGAATTACAAGACCCTTCTACTTATTTCTTGATGTTTTAAATTTTTTTGTAGTGAGATGTTAAAATTTGTAAGACTCAGTTTCAATGACATTTTCTTTGGTATTTATCAGACAGTTTGAATAAAAGTTACATCAACAACTTATTATGAAAATAAATAGCGTCAAAATGTTGATATAAAAACATGTCGCAACAGGAAATAGACGTTTTATACAAAAATTAAAAATCTTAACGTAGCTTTGACAGTTTATACATTATCATGCATAACTTCTTAAGAACATCGCGAAGACATATTCAGATATTTATAAAACATTAAAATTATACAAGGAAAGTAAAACTTTAATTCAAAATAATTATAAATTAAAAAAAAATAAGTCAAAAACTTAAAAGAAAAGGTGTTGGCATCAAGTAGAACGTGGATGTACACGTGATGGTCTTTTAATTGACTTTCACATAGTTTTGTCAGCCACCGGTCACTTTTCTAGAAAGACTATTCATCCCCTGTGAGGCTAATTAATAATTAACAATAATAATAATAAGAGTATTTTTTAAACGGTTGGTTAGTTGTCAAAAGTTAGTACACCTAGTTAGTAATAATTCATCAATGCCAAAATTTAAACCTTGAACCTTCAAAAGAGGCAAAACCTCCCACCCCCCTCTTGAACCATTAGGCCAAAAGATCATTGGCAATAATAATAAGACTTAGGAGCTGTTTGGTAGCCTCTTAATGATTCCATTAAGAGGCTACCTCTGAATGGTTAAGTAATGTATGTGTTTGTTTCAGAAAAAAACACCTCTGAATGGGTTCATTCAACACTGAATGGTTAAGTGATGGGGAAGTGCTGAATGGAAAATTTTACCCCTTTACCCTTCACAAACATAAAAAAAAGAAACACACCATCGTTCCCCACCCCTCCCCCCAAATTCCCGGCGACACCCGCGTCGGCCGTGCGTCGCCGCCGCACCCGTTGCCAGCCGCCGCCCCCGTCGCAACCTGCTCTCTTCAAGACTTCCACCTACAACTCTTTCAAGGTTAGATTTCTCTCGTTTTATCTTGATTTCTTTCAAGATTTGCACTATAACACTTTATTTCTATTTGTTTTCTCATCTATTTGATTACCATTATGTTTACATACATAATTTCATAGATTTAATTTCTAGGGTTTTATAAGTTTCAAAAAATGGGGCTTTTATGAAATTGGGTTTTGTTTGATTGTTTGAAGAATTTGTGCAAGTTTGTGGATGTTGGTAGTTTGTGCAAGTTGGTATAACTATTTAATTAAAGAATTTGGTTTGATTCAATAGTTCATAGTTTATGAAATTGGGTTTGATTTGAATGTTTGAAGAATTTGTGCAAGTTGGTATAACTATTTAATTGAAGAATTTGGTTTGATTCAATAGTTCATAATTTATGAAATTGAGTTTTGTTTGATTGTTTGAAGATTTTGTGCAAGTTTGTGGATGTTGGTAGTTTGTGCAAGTTGGTATAACTATTTAATTGAAGAATTTGGTTTGATTTAATAGCTTATAGTTTATAAAATTAGGTTTTGTTTGATTGTTTGAAGATTTTGTGCAAGTTTGTGGATGTTGGTAGTTTGTGCAAGTTGGTATAACTATTTAATTGAAGAATTTGGTTTGATTTAATAGTTTATAGTTTATGAAATTAGGTTTTGTTTGATTGTTTGAAGTTTTTGTGCAAGTTGGGTTAACCATTTGATGTTGGTAGTTTGTGCAAGTTGGTATAACCATTTAATTGAATAAGTTATGTTTATTAAAGTTTGTCGTAATCCTAGTTTTTAAGAATTTTTCTTCTTGCATATTTGTATTATTTGAAGAAAATGGCTCAAAAAAGGATTAGGATTAACTGGAAGCAAGATGGGGTTGAAAAAACTTTTCTAGAAACATGTGTCCATGAATTGACTCTTCATGGACGTGAGGGAAGCAGTATTAAATAACTTTCTTAGAAGAATGTAGTAGAAAAATTGAAAACAGAACACAATTTTATAGCGGATCAAAAACAAATAAAGAATCGTTACGACTATCTTAAAGCTAAATTTGCCGCTTGGACAAAGCTAAAAAACAAAACTGGCAATATTTATGATCCCGTAACAAACACATTTAATTTGTCGGAAGAAGAATGACAGTTAGAGATGAAGGTATTGCGTTAATATTTTTAAATAATAATAATAATTATTATTATATTTCAATAATCTTATATAATATTTTTTCACACAGTCAAACAAATATGTAGAGGCTTTAAGAAGTGTTCCCCTTTGTTACCCCGAGCTTTGTCTTTAATTATTTGAGGGTTCTACTTCCACTGGGTTTGATAGTTGGGGGCCATCATCAACACTTCCTTGTCCTTCTGATGAAGTGTCTGATCAAAATTTAAATGACCTTGATAAAATAGATTGCACTCAACCGGAAGTATGTGTTAGTGAAGAGTCATCTAATCGTTCCAAAAATAAAAGGAGAACCTCGACTGCTGGTGTTAGTGAAGAGTCAACAATTCGGTCTAAATCTAAAAAGGAGAAACGAAAAGACAAGGAAACATTAAGCTCAAAGTTAATAGAGATTGGGGAGCAAATCTCTCAGGTTGTAAAGATGTTAATTGAAAAAACATTTTGTCTAATGATATGGATGCATGCATGGACAAGTTAGAGAGTTTAAGATGGGGAATGTTTGATGCGAAATATCAAACGACACTTTTGCTTTTTGGTGAGAGTGCGGACATAAAGAAAGTTTGGCTGCGACTATAGCCGTCGCCAGTTCGTTCACGATATAGAATGGGGTTCACAAAGCATTGATTATATGAATAATTTGCGTGACACGATAACTACTCATTTAGTTTCAAGTGATTAACATTTGGATTTTAGTATGTTGTATTTGGATTTTAATATGTTGTATTTGGATTAGTTTGTATTTGGATTTTAATATGTTGTATTTGGATTTTATTATGTTGTATTTGGAATAATTTTTATGATGTTTTGTATTTTTTTATAAATATTTATCATTCAGTGTCTTCATTCAGATATATAGCCAAACAGATACATTTTATTAAACACAAAATAGTTCAGAGGGGTAAAATAGTCATTCTTTACATAATGGTTCAGATGCAACCAAACAACCACTTATTGGTTCAACACTTAACCATTCAGACCTCTTAATCATTTAGAGCTCTTAATCATTCAGTACTTAATGGTTCAGATGCAACCAAACAGCCCCTTAAATTTAATTTTGTTCCTTAAACTTTGATGAAAATAACTATTTTACTCTAAATATTAAAGAAATCAATTTAGCTCCAAAGGTTTTATAAGTTGTTTCAATTCAATCTAAAAGTTTCATAAATTGTTTAAACTTGAATTCAAAAAATAAACACACTTTTGGACTGAAATTGAAACAAATGATAAAATTTTTGCATTGAAATTGATGTTTTAAAACTTTTGAAGGAAAATGGTTACTTTTGTCAAACCTTAGGGAGCAACATTAAAATTAATTATAATAATAATAATAATAATAATAATAATAATAATAATAATAATAATAATAATAATAATAATAATAATAATAATATTAATAATTACTATTATTATTATTAATTATTATTATAACAAAGATAATAATAATAATAATAATAATAATGTCTTATTCATTGTTTTAAGTTATGCCATGGCGTATATCTTCATTGCAAACTTGCAGGTTGAGATGACGTTGTGATGACACAGTGGCAACCCCATGATTAAAAAGACGTCAAATGTCTCACTTTCAACTAATCAAACCAAACTAGCGTGTTTAGCCAGATACCAGTTGAACGCTTGATCATATCTAAGAAAAATAATAAAAACTTTTGAGTGAAATATTCTTTTACCCATGCGGAGTGGTGGTATATCTACATAGTTTTATTTTTCAGTTATTTTAAGATTTAAGGTTGTGGTTTGCTATTTTTCTATTAGTATTTATGTATTTGACAAAAAAATGTCATTACCATATAAAATATAGAAAAATATAATTATCACATATTATATCTCATCTCTTCCAAACCCTAAACACCCCTCCCACCTTCGTCATTTACTTACTGCCGACATCACCTACGCCCATCCTTCCGCAACCCTCCAAACAAGTCTGATGACTTTCATAATCGAGTTTCATAAAATCAATGTTTATAAAACGAAATCAAAGTTGATTAATGATAATGATTTTGATTTGGCCATAGTTTGATTTGTGTTTTTGTAACACCCCAACTTTTATGATGTTTTATAAAGGAAGTTTAATGAGATAAAGATGTTAACTATTTATGTTAAAGGGAAATGATTAAAGAACCACATGATGAAAGTTGGAAACTATGAGAACAACCCTAAGACCCTAGTAGCCACCCTCCTTTTCTTATTTGCTTTTGATACTCACGTAATTTAGCGAAAGAAAGAGGTAGAGAGACTATGATATTTGAGCCAGATCACTCATTTTCAGGTAGCTTCAAGGAATTGTAAACAAATTCAAGCTGACATTACAATCCAGAATCGAAGATGGGTATGATTGTGGCACTTTCACTAGAATGAAGGGGTTCGAAGCTCGTTCAAGCTTGGTTTCAGTTATAATAATGTTCGTACACGTATGTAAGGTGACATATGCTCTTCAAAGCCTTCAATAAGGTTATAATCACATGAAATGCAATAGTAAGTGTCTTTGCTAGGAACATCTGATAATAATTACTCTTATGTTAAAAATAGTTATAGTAGTTATAACCGTTAACTGCTATGCATTTCATGAAAATTACGATGCTTTGTTGTAACTTTTCAACTCTATATAAAGGAATAATTTGTCTCCTTTGTGCTTTGAGTTCTGACACTATTTTTCACAACTAAATTTCCGTACTCATTATTGACAAATACTTTGTGTTATTCAATTGAAAACTTCGTGCGTACCAACAAAATATTTTAATCTGAAAGTGTCTAACATGATCCAAAAAAATACCCAAACATATATGAATTACAATACCAACTGAATTAAGCTCTTTTATTTAATATTTTTCTTCAACATATATATACAAGCACAATTATCACACTTGCAATGGTCAAAACCTAATTTGACCCAACAATCTTTGCCTCTCTATTTCCATGAAAATTTGCTAATTAAAGCAATTGCTTTGTACTAACAAAAATTTGTGATTCACTTTGAGATCAATAGAATATGTGTTATCTACCAAGACTCAAGAAAAAGGCAAAAGAATATATAACATCCAAAAAAATTATCGCGAAACAAGTAAAAACACAAAACTATGATTGCAACGACGATCGTTTGGTTGTCTTTATGAGATGGCTCGCTTCTACTTTCCAACATTTGCCAATGTCTTCTGCTATTCGCTTAGCATCCATTGACGCACCAAGCAAGCCACGTTTGGTAAACCCTACTGCATAAAGCCCATATGCACCTTTCCAACCATTAGGAAATGGTCTTTGAGGATACCCATCTTTCTCTGAGAACATCTCTTTCTCCTATACACATAAAAATATATTTTTTAAATATTAAGATATTAATATATATTCATCTGAAAAGTAGTGATTAACCTTTTGGAAAATCTTTATATATTATTTTGTTTTTCACATTTATATCATCAATCTTTGTAGAAAAAAATAATTTCAATTGTATACAATTCATAATAAAAACTATGGAGAGAAAAGTACCTTTAACCAATATGGTACATTGCTTTTGTATCCTGTTGCTAAAATAATTGCATCAAAATTCTCTGTTTTCCCATTAAAAAATTGTACACCATGATTCCCTATTTGTTGAATGCCTGGATATATCTACAAGATTTAATCACAAAATTAATGCGATATTGTAAAAACCCATATCAAGAAACAAATATATCAAAAAATTATGAATATATCATAAATGGTCAAGTTTTATTAACTTATATGACTAATAGTTAATGAGCCTTAGATCAATTGATTTGAAATGATACATCTCATGGCTTTCTAAAGTGAAGATAATATGTTCGAGTTTCACTTAGTGCAATATGTTTCAAGTGGGCCAAATGTTTTATCATAGTGGGCCGGGTTACCAGCGTTGTCTGTGTTCGCGGGCGTGGGTGATATTTTGTCACTGGATTTACCCGAGTGGCCGGGCTTAAAGTATTTGTTAGCCGTTTAAAAAAACAAACTTATGTGACTATTTATTCAGTTAATGCATCAACTGAAAACACACTAGCTGATCTATGATTAACAAATAGACACTCAACTCTATGTATTTTAAACATAGTGATCATATATGTGCAAAATGTAAATGTCATCTATTTGAATATTACAAACTAGTATAACTTCATGATGATGTTTGATATTTACAATAATCATATCTTAAACCTTTTCATTTCCCCCTCTAATTTTGTATAAATGTATGGACACTTTTGTTGTTACTCCCTTTCCTAAAATATTCCAACATTGATACATTTTCTAGTGATATAAAGCATTCTAGGTTCAAAAGCTAACGAAGTGGAGTGAAAAGCATGTATGAGTATAAATGGAGATATGTGTGAGCATACGTTATGATCAAACAAATCTAAAACCAATGATTGTAGATTTGAATAGAAGGAAATCCAATTACAATGACAAGGGAAGAGAATTAAGGAAACAAAATGCACATCAAAAATAAAAAGAAAAGCGCTCATAAATAGTAACCAGGCTTACCTTAATGTCTCCACTTTTGATCTTGGCTAGGGCCCCAACATCTAACACGGGCGTCTTTCCAGATATGTTCTTGAGTTCGAGTGGTCCCACCATGGGCCGGTCAAGTCCAAACCTAGCTGTGTTTCCAAGTACTAGCCATGACACGAACAACAGAAACCGGTCAACTAATCTCACTGGTAACCACTTGAGCAACCACATGGACAACCCAAAAGTCGATTTTCCCAACATATCTCGTGGTAGGACATGCACCTAATTCCCGATTTAACCATCCACTAATTAGTTGAATTGCACTTTTTCATAAAATGGCAACAAAAGAATCAGATATATTGGAAAAATAACTTGACAACCAAATGAGCGACAAATTACCAACAAAAGGTAAGAGACTGAAAAAAGTTAATGTTAGTTACTTTCTTAATTACACCATTTGCAACTATCATTATCCCTAGATATATAATACCTACTATATTTTGAAATTTTAAGGGGTAAAATTTCTTTTTACCATCGGATTGTGACTAACAAAAAAAAGAGAGATAGGGGAAATAAAGGTGAAATTTGATGTGGTTGTGTAACAAGTCTTTTTGCCTTTCTTGAAGTGGTAGTTCACTTTCAATATTGAGGGCCATGCACCCCATATATTAAAGGACCCTTTACAGTTATGAAACGCTCTTCTAATTATGAATTTTGTTTTAGGCTTTTGTTTAAGGTGCTTTTCATGAATGGAGTTCCATACTCCATTGCTCCCATATGCTTGAAATTACCAAGAAAGTCACTTTTTGAAAAGATTTTTCTACTAATTACAAGATCTTTTAATATATTAATACTAATTTATTAATGAATTATAAATCAATATTCAAATATTATCAGATTTTTATCGTTTAGTTGTTCATTGCAATCTTATTTAATCATTGCATAATATCCATGTGATGTATAAATCCTCCTTAATAAATATATGTTGATGAGTCATTATTAAAGGTAACTTCGCATTATAATATTTTCTTAAAATAACTTATTATTCTACCTCTACTGATCATCTATGTTTACAAATCATTTAATTTAAACACTCGATCTCTTAAATAGATGGAAAACATATTAACATCAGAATAAATTCTTAGGGGCTTGCATGATAATATTTTTATACAATTTAATTTCGTATATTCAATTTACGTTCACTTATTACTACGATTAAAAAAAACTTTAAAAAATTTAGTGTATCAATAAAAATAAAAGTTAATAACTTTGTGTCTTAGTGACTGATCTTATAAATATAATATATATATATATATATATATATATATATATATATATATATATTTATATGATATTTAAAGTAAAAAAATTGTTGTTAAAAAAATAAAATAATAAGAAGTTGATCGGATTTGTATGTCTAAAAGAATTTGTAAGAATATGCCAGAATAAATTTAACACATGAAATAAATTCCCGTATTTCATTGCTATATTAGATAAAAACTTGTTTGACATGAGCTTCCGACAGGGCCCCTCATTTTAGAGTGAACTACTTTGAATCACTATAATTTACCAATTATATACAATCTTAGAATATGTTCCCCTAATTAATATTAACCCTAGTTCATAGCCTTTTTCACATCTATAGATTGTAATAATATATTTATCAGAACAACAAAAAGTACAAAAACAAAATTTTTTATTTAATTTCTTATAACTTATTTTCTACTAAAATATTATATTTCTCAAAACACAACTCTTACTATATATAATATACAAACACTCATTTTTACAAGATGACATATTAAATTAGATTAGATTTTTTAATAAGAAACCATTTTTAATACTCAAGCCCGCATGATAAACACATATGCCTCTCAAGTGAAAGTCTTACATATGTTTCCATCCCAGACATGATGTAATTAAAAGATATATATAGTCAGAAGTTGTAAGACGGTTTAAAAAACCAAACGAAAAAAAACATCTAATTTGTAAATTAATCTAAGAGTAGTTTTGATATGATATGATATGATAAGGAAGTAAAATACTCACAGCATCCCTAACCACAAGTGAAGGTTTAGCATTGTGATTGCATAGATCCAAACACACTTCCATTCCTGAGTTCCCACATCCCACCACCAACACTTTCTTCCCCTTATACACACTTCCACTCTTATACTCCGATGTATGCTTCACCTCACCACCAAACTCCGGCAACCCTTTGATCTCCGGCACCACCGCCTCCGCATTCTCGCCCGTCGCCACCACTAACCACCGGCAAACATACTCCATCTCCCCCCCTTTCACCCCCACACTCCTCACTCTCCACATCCCTATACTCTCATCATACTCCGCCTTCTCTACGCGCGAATCAAACACCGGATCGATCCTAAACCGCCTCGCATACGCCTCTAGATACTCAACAAACTGTTGTTTATCCGGGTACGTCGGGAAATCCTCAGGGAAGGGCATAAGAGGCAACTCACAAAATCTTTTAGGAAGGTGTAACCTTAGCCTATCATAGGTTTTGAGCTGCCAAAGAGAAGCTATACAGTTTGATCTTTCGATTACGACACTTGGGACTCCTTGCTCTTTGAGACAGGCCGCGGTGGCTAGCCCTGACGGACCAGCTCCTACTATAACGGGCCCGGGAACCCATACTTGGCGCCTGAGTTTGCAATATGGGAACACATAATGAGGGTCATGAGCCATTTTTCCTTGTAGTTCTTTTAAAGTATCCATCTTGTTGTATGTTGTTTAATTTTGAAGGGTTCAAGAAGATGAATATGTGGGTTGGATTAAATGAGATTAATATGAGAGAGATGGAGATGGTGATATATGAATACACACATTCCTTTTGTTCATAGGAGATGGTGTGAAGAATTAAATTGGGTGAGTGTATATATGAGGGTCAAGTGGCATGGAGGAACTAATGGGAGTGGGGACATATATATAGTTTTTTTTTCTCTAACTTTAATGTTATATTAATAATATTTCAGAATATTTGGATTATATAGTAAATATGTGACCTAACTATTTTTATGTTATAATGTATTACAATAGATGTACACACATGTCCCTTTAGGTTGTAATCAATATAGGTTCTACCTTTACATATAAATCATGTATCTTTGTATGAAGGTCCAAATGTAGTTATGGTTTGGTTAGATTCTGATTTAATTATTTCATTTCATTGTGTTAGTTAGTTACAATTGAAAAATTACTTTAAAAACCTAAAATCAGTGGTTTATTGTCAGGGAAGAGTATAAAGAACCGGATCATATAGTATAAGTATAAAGATTAGGATATATATATTTAGGTAATAGTAAACATACATAATCATGTATAAAGAAAATGCAATTATAATTGCTAACTTTTATTGGTCAATTATTTCTATTAAGAGAATTGTTGAATAGGATTGTCATGTCAATATCAGAAAACAAGAAATGGAAAATAATTTTAGCATACCCGCGTTTAATGATTTGTGGATGGAACTTTTTAACTCATGGACAAAATAGATACGAAATATAAAGTTTATTAGTTTATTGTAACCAAAAACCACTAAATGACTAAACAAGTCAATAAATTAATTGGATAGAAAACCAATTTATTTATTACAAATGTTGTGGTCTTTAGATGTCACACTTCACGAAAATGCACCCATCCATTTTCTGTGAGAAGTGGACAAATATGTTTTGGAAACGATTGTGGGTGCACTAAAGATTCTAATACTTAAGCTTCAGCTTAAAATTTACAATGGTTATCGTATTTTACCTTCATGGTGAACTAAATTATGTAATGTTGTAAAATAAAAACATAAATTGTCAAGTTAGCTTCAACTCGTTCAAATAAAAATCTGCAATGACCTTTGCTGTCAGTTTATTATCAATTCAAGACACTTGGCCGGTGCTCCTTTCTCAAACCAGAACAACTCTAGACGTTAGGGAAGCTATAGATCATTTCCAGCCCTACCCTAGAAGGGCTTGAAGTTGAAGCAGACATCCAAAAGGGCTTCTTTTGATGGAAAAACTCCAAGAGATTTAAAAAACTTCCTACTCCCACTGAGATTTTGTTAGGGAAAGCTCTGAACCCTCACGATCTAGATGCTTAGCTTATCTTATGTGGTTTGGGCATACGAGTTCGAATAGCATTCACGTGGTTAGCATTTTTCACTTAGCTTGCTCTTCCATGACATTCCAAGCCAAACAACCCAGATTTGTCCTCGTAAGTCTCTCTGCATTTTGGAAGCAGAGCATGCAAAAAAATCAAGCAATTGAATGAATTCCATTTTTATCGGCACCACACGAAGAAGATGAAATAAATGCTTTGTTTTAATTAGCTCTTGGATTGAGGAAAAAATGATAGTTAGAGCTTGCTTTTAATAAATTTTAAAAGTTAACTAGATAAAAAAAGTATTAAAACTAACATATATTGTAAATTTCAAGAATATGCACTTAAATAGATGTTTTTTTAATGCATAATACTTCTAAAACTTTCGAGTTTTATGCCATGAAAACCAGAAACTGAAAAAATTTCATGACACCAATAACTTCAAGAAAAATGTTATAAATTTCACACAAATTTTAATGGTATATATAAAGATATACTTAATTAACTTAAAAGACAGAAGATTACAAAAAATAAATTATTTGATTTAATAATTGATAATAACAATAATAACAACAACAACAAAAATTATAGTTTTATGTTTTAAAATTATTCAAAAGAAAACAAAATTTATAGTCAGCTACCGTAAAAGTTATAGTCTTATATAGTTAAATATAATTGTTTTAGCATAATACATGATAATTATAAGTGTCAAATTTAATACAGTTAACAAACTTTTTTCACAAAATACGATGATTTTATCGATATAAATAGTCAAATATAGTGCTTCCAATTATATTTAACATTTTATAAAACTATCAAAAACCTAATATTCATGATATAAGCAACGAACCTCTTTTAAATATCAATTAATTTGTTTAGATATTTGTATTTTATTTTTTATAGTTGATTTGATATCACTAGTTTCATATTCCTAAAGAAACATATCCAACTTGATTAATATATACTTAAATCAATATTATATTGAAAAACTTTAAGTTAACTCCAACTTAAGCAACTAGAATACTTGTACATACCCATTATATAAACCCCCTACATAACTAATTGAGTGCTAAAGCATTATTCTCTATTTTTTGTTCACCCTTCCATATATAACTTAAAAGTGTGAATCAATTAAACCCAAAAAGTCATAAAGAGGGAATAATAAAGGTTCTTGCGAGGGTTATTTATATTCGAAACAAATAGCTTTAATAAACTCGTGTAAATACACGGTTAAATAAATAAATATTAAATAAAATAAACTTTTATTAATTATAAAATGATATCATGATTGAAATTACGTTTGAGTAAGGACTTAAATGATAAAACAATAACTTTTAAACTTTTTAAAAACTCTTTAAACTTTTTATAAACTTTTTTTAAAACCTTCTTTTTTTTGTTTTTTCCAAAAAAAGTTAAACATTTTGTTTCAAAATAAACCATTTAAAAAATATCATTTTAAACTTTTTTCGTATTATAACTCCTAAATTTAATTCATTTTGGTTTAAAAAAGATTTAACTTTTATAAAAATACCAATTTTATTTCATATTTTTTAAAAAGTTTGATGTTTTGGAAAACAATATTATTTTATAATTACTTCTCTAGAAATAACATCAAAAAAATATCTCTATTTTAATTTATTAAAAATTATTTTTAACTATAAAGAATTTAATAATTTTATTAATAATTAATTATAATTAATATAATTATTTAATATAAGAGAAAAACGGAAAATTTTTAATAAGAAAATATGTGATACTGTTAAGTGTTTCCTTTAGTTATTTTTTATTAAAGTATGAATATGCAAATGAAGATGATATTTTCTAAATCTTATTACTATCTGCTTAAATGTTTTTATTCAAACTTATGTTATACATGAGTTTGTAAACTAACCTAGAAATACACAAAGATTGAGATGTATGAGTGTGACCACCGTAGAAGTGAAAGACTTGTGCTTATTATGAGATTAACTTATAAATCTTGATAGAAGATTGCTCATTAGATAAACAAAAAAGTTAACTAATTAGTTAATGTTTAACATCCATATTATGCTTTGGTATAGAGTAAGATTTTATATGGCCAACTATAAACTAATACAACTACCATTTACTTACATTCTCTCTCGTAGAATCTCTCTGTATATAGGCCACTTCCTAAAATTTGTAGCATATGAAACATACAAAGTGACATATATGTATGAAAAACGAAAGTTCTTCCCGTCCCTTCTAATTACAGGGTTTTAGAGATATTAAATTAGTCATACAATTAATATGCATACATAAAATCTTGGTAAATTAGAGGCACGTTATAAGGTAGACTAGATCAATAATCTAATAACATCGTTTTTAATACAAAAATAATAATATTATATATAGATTAAAAAGTATAAAGTTCTTGATTATGATATATTAAAAAAAATGATAGTGAGCTATGCAAAAGACATTTGAGATTAAAAAAATGATGAAACTAAATTTAGTAGTATATGGAAATAATTACAATCAAATTTAGTTTTTGCTAGTTTTACTTCCTATAAATTAAGATATTATCCGTCTTAATTTCAACCTTCGGATTATTATGATAATTGGTCGAGATACCTTTCAATGCTGAAAACCCTATCGTATCTGTAGCCCTCCTACCATAGCCTACGCATGTCCTAATATCATATCTTAGTTTCACATCCACGTAGACCAAGTGTATCCGTCTTTGATTAATGAAGATTTCGATTGACATCTTGCTCATGTAATAAAATTTGTTTCTCATTGCTCTCTTCTAAAGCTTAAAAAAGAATATATGAGAAAATTAGTCTGATTGCTTGTTTACGTATGTGACATATAACAAAACATTATACAAACATTGAACAATCACTAAAATATTTATACATGTATCAACTTAAACAACCCGAATACTTTTTATGTGCTTGAAGAACAACCTCAAGCATAACAAAGTAAGCGCTAAAGAGTGTTCACACTTCCAAATATGTTTATTCGTTTTGAAAACATGTGCTTTAAAAAGTGTAAATTATAATAATGCTTGAAGCCCACGCCCACCCCCAAGCAGCGAATAGTGCTTCTTTTAGAGAGTTATTTACATTAAAAAAAAGGACACTTTAAGGAATTATTAGCCGAGTTTATAATTCAAATAATAACTTGGAGTTTTTCTTCAAATGATGCTGTGAATTGTGGCCCTAGTGGTCTTGGACATGCGAGAGGGGTAATAAAAATAAACAAGAGGACTCCAGATTATTATTTAGATTTTAACTTCTTTATAACATTATAATAAGCTCACTATCATTTACATACGAACTTAATTGTTTCACGTAGAATTGTGAGAATGAATGAAAGTTATATTTACAGAAAAACAGAAACGTAATAAATAATGATGTTGAAATGTCAACTTGGAGTCTGGGGAACAATGTAGTGTTTTATGTGGTTACAAATTAGATCAAGTAAAATAATTCTGTATAATATACGTGACTGTTTTTTATTTAATCATTAATAATATCTAAAATATACAACCAACAGATTTCATAAGCGATGAACTAAAACTCGATGCAATTAATTGTATCTTATAAGAAGTTAGAGAATGATATGTGGAAACTCATTATATTTTAAAGGGAGTCATAAGCACCTTTAAGGGTAGGGGCTACTTTATTGTGGTAGAAATTAGAAATGAGCAAGTAGGGGGCAACAACTAAAGAGGTAGTGAGACCGACCGTGAATGCGACCCCTATTATATACTCATCGTGGAGCAACGTTTTATTTCAAAATTTTTTTTCCTATAAAGAGTTGTTTTTCCACAAAATCATCATAGGTTATTCTATTTATTTTTTCATTATTCCCAAAGAAACATCAATGAGGCGATCCTCAAGTTTGTCATAGCATTATTAATATCCATAAGTAGTTTAATTATCTCAAGACCTTCAGAAGGGGCGCTTTGGTGTGCAATAGGATGGTACCATAGGTAATCCCTTTCTTGCACTTAGGCAAGACATAACTATAGCACTATTATTTGGAGTTTTACAATTTTACTACATAATTCTTTTCTTCCACATAGGCAAGATTTAACTATAACATTCATAGCACATATCACTATTTAGCTATAATTGAAGTAGTCCAAGTGTGGTCCATTTCGAACGAAGGAAAAATGGTTAAGGGTTGTCTGTTACGGATAGGCATTCTACTTGTGATGGTGAACCTGTTATGGATGAAGAACAATGTCTAAGTGTTGTCTCTAATGGATAGGCGTGGTTTAGTACGGATAGGTAAAATTATTACGGATGACCAAGTGTTACAAAGGAAGATGTGAAATGTTCTAAGTGTAGGTTTTTGGGGAATGACCATTAAGTATAGTCTATTATGGATGAAGAACCCTATTACGAAGAGCAACACCATTGATCTTTGCTAAACTGTTGTGGATGAGCAATCCCATTACGAACAACTAGTCAATTATGGTTGCAGTAACACTTTACTAAAGTAATAGCAATGGTGGTGGACTTTATTTTGTTACAGATGGTTCTATTTTAAATGAAATGGGTCTATTGCAGAGCACTAGTATTATAATACGTGTGAACTACTTGGCATGAAGCTATCTATACTAGGATCCTTACTTAGTCTCATTCTCAGTTTAAGTTTAAACATCAAAAAGCCCAAATCTATCAAACTACAACTCTAATAAAAACTCGTAAGGCCCTTTCTAGGAGTCCTCACAGTTAGACGTACGCATCAAAAACATATTTCTTAAAACTCAAATAACTATAATTCATACTAGATAAACATAAAATTTCTTTACATTAACATTTGCTTATAAAATATAAAATATCATAACGTTTATATTAAACTAGTGGAGCTTGGATGCTCCCCTTTGTTATACCGGGTAGCTCTTATTTCAACGCTAAGCTATCAACGTTTTCATCATAGCTGGTTAGCCTAATATGCATACTAAAAAGTCAGCATTGATGAGCGAGTTACAGTTTGAACTTTAAAACATATCTTGACATTTAATATAACAATACATAACATTATTAGATATTTCATCATGATGTATCATACCACATAACACAATATAACATAACTTATCATGGCATATCATATCATATATATCAAAGTCTAGTTAGTTCTCATAACCTTTACATATATAACATCTTGAATGCAACCGGAGTTACATTCATCAACGTACCGTTATAGGATCCTAGAAACCTTTTCTTGCATAAAGAAAGACTTAGGGGCTGTTTGATTACGCTGACTGAGTAAGATCTGACTGAGTCAGAAGCTGACCCAGTAAGAAGTTCTGACTGAGTCTGCATCTGACTGAAACTTGACTGTTTGATTTAGTATCTGACTGGCTCTGCTGAATGATAAAAATAACCTTATTGTCCCGTTATTCTAACGAGTTTAAATTTAACTGGTGTTGTGTGATCAATACAAATAGCTAATATACAAAAAACCAATATACAAAAAAACCAATATAAAAATAACCAATTTACCCACAAGAAAAAAGGTTTTCTACATACACATCTACAAACACATATACATACACATCTACATACATACACATATACATCTACATACACATATACATACACATCTATATGCATATACATCTATACATATACATCTACTGATAAATGGTAAAGAAAACGAAGATGATGACGACGATGAAGCTGATACGCTCGGGAGGTGCTCGGTCGGGAGGTGCTCGGCCGGCTCGCGCAGGGAGGTGCTCGGTCGGCTCGCGCAGGTCCGCTCGCGCAGGTCCGTTCGCGCAGGTCCGCTCGCGCAGGGAGGTCGCGCAGGTCGGCTGCGCAGATCGAGAGCGTGGGGGAGGAAGGGGGCGCCGATCAGGGAAGGGGAGGAGTGTTGGCCTGGGTCAGCAACTTGTTTTTTCAAGTCTGGGTCAGACCATATGACCCGGTCAGATCGTTCCATTCGCGTATCAAACGGGCTGACCCGCTGACCGAGTCAGCCGGTCAGCCGAGTCAGCCGGGTCAGACCAAAACAAACAGCCCCTTACATTGTTAGCCCTTTCTTGCAAGACTTGTTTTCTTTAATTTCTTGCCATGCTAGCAAGACTTACCCTTTCCTGTGTAAAATAGGACATATCTTTTTTCATGTACAAAATAATACTCTGCTATTTCTTGTTATTAGACAATACTTAACCATTTTTTGTTAATGGACAAGACTTGAACCTTTCTTTTACAAAGACAAGACTTAACATACACACATTGACATTAGTCATTTAGATATATTTATGATCTTTTACTTAGCAACACACAATCTTTTTCTTGCTTCATAAGCAAGAATTAGTGTACATACTCTTATTTTACATGTGACCTTTTTTCACACTCGGTAAGACTTAACATATCTTTCATCCATCATTTCCCTTTCTTGTATGAATACGACACTTTATTTTACCCGTTAAGTTACTTTACAATACATGCATCATACTACACATTTTGTTTAATATTGGTCTTTGGATTACATAAGTTGTTTCATGGGGGGGGGGTGGTGGTTTGGTTACCAAGAGATAAAATGGTTACGGATGTTAGTCATTTGGCTAAGACATACTACTTATAGATTTACAACTAGTTACGAAGATACAATGAACTTGCAGAGGTATGTTCTTAGGGCATGTTTGGTTCAAAGAATTTGATGGAATTGGAATTAGAATTGGAAAATTTTCCTTTTAAAATCATGTTTGGTTGGAAATGGAATTGAAAAATTTTCCATCAAATTCCATCAACCAAAGGAATGTTACATTCCATCCCACATGTGATGGAATTTTAGATTTTCCAATGGAATGTATAAGAATTACTAGCCTACCCCATCTTTCATCTTATAAAAAAGAACCACATATGAAGATCAAAATCTAAAAAAACTAATCAAAACCCAACAAAATCATCGATTTGTTCCAACAAAATCTGAAGAACCATCTTTCGATTCATTCCATCAGAACCCAACAAAATCATACCTGCAACCTTGGACCCTTTAACCTTCGATTTGTTCTGTCATAACCTAACAAAATTATAGGCACCAACCTTCGACCTTACATTCGTTCCATTATAGCCCAATAAAATCATCGGTTGCAACCGTTGATCTTGCAACCATTGGCTGCAACTATCTCCTACAACCATCGATTTTGCAACCTTCGACCTTCGGCATCAGAGAATAATCGATTTGGGCTCGATGATGATGGTGAAGAACGATGGTGGAGGTTAATTTTGTGGTAAAATGAAGACAAGTTGGTGGAGGCTGGTAAAATGATAAGGGCTCTGTGATTTTGATTTTAGGGTTGAGGTCTTGGGGATGAAGAAAAGAAGAGAGGGGCAATATAGTAATTTTAACATTTTAAATTTCCAATTCATTTTATAAAAATACCAACCAAAAAAATCATAGGATTTGTAAAGGATTCCTTTACATTCCAATTCCACTCAAGATTCCAATTCCATTTAAAAACATTCTGTGAAGCAAACGCACCCTTACTTATGAAGGTACATTGTACTCTGTAAGTACTATAACTTGGGTAAATTTGGACAACTATATAAGAGGAGGTTATGGGCACTTCGTAAGTGGCTTGCCGAGGTACGAAGATACAATGAACTTTCAAATGGGAGCTTGCAGAGGTACATTCCACTTACGGAGGTTATGTGCATTTCGTAAGTGGCTTGACGTAGAACTCTCCAGGTGTTATAAATAGTTATGGAGGTGCACATACTTACGAGGTACCTACTTGCGAACATAAAATCTACTTGCAGGGTTTCATACTTGCCATTTCCAGCTTTACGATTGTAGGGACTTTACATACGGAGGATCTATAGTCCACTTACATATGTGCGGTCCACCCCTTAAGTACCTTGTCTTAGACTCTTTTGTGGATATGTGGTCACCCCATTACTTACGAGAGTAACAACCAACTTACAAGGCACTATAGCATGCACAATAACCTTTAACCTAGTGTTTTTATATAATCATCAACATTTAATCTTGTACTACATGCATAGATCTAACATGCCATTAATAGGCTTCCAATGTTCACGTACATTCATGTATGCATATAATTATGCATCAAAACATAACCCAAGAACTATCATACATAAAAATCCAAACTCTATTTATTTTCAAAGCATTAGATCTGTAACAAAATCGTTCATGAGTATACATGTCAGCCCAAATCATTATCATGTACATAAAAAGGGCATTTAGAACTCATATTATAGCAAAAAAACATAAGGAAATCCCTAGAAATGGAGCTTCTTGTTGGAATGCTTTAAGCTTCAATATTTTTGTATGCAAGTCACTTTTCAATGTAAGATCTTATCACCCCGAAGCTAGATGTAAATAAATATAAATGCTTTAGACATAAAAAGCTTATCCTTTTTACATGTTTCTTAGTTTCTCTCTCTAGCTCTTTCTTTCTTTAAAAGCTTACAGCTGAAGTAAAGGTAAAGAAGAAGCGTTGGGCAGCCACCTTCGCTTCTATAGAAACTGTTGTGGTATAAGTTTTCTTTTTTGACAATTCTCCAACCCCTTTGGTTTCTTTTCAACCGACTATGAGCCCCCTTTTTATTTCTTCTTAAAATCCACAATTTAACCAAGATTTTTGAGGCGTTACAACTCATATGTTATCTTCCTACTATAATAAAAAGGTAAATGTGGATGTCACGTGTCAGCATCACATTTATTGTCATCAAACTTTTCCCGCTTCTTTCTCCTATTAAATAACTGCATTAATTACTAATAATATTATTTATTTATTTTTACATTATATTTAGTTTTTTAATACACTAAGAAGCAGAAGCCAGAGCTCCCCTTTTTGGTCTGATGCTTTGTTATAGATTAGGATAGATCTTTTTATTAATGTTAATTCTATAGAAAATTAAAAATAGTTTTTTATATAAAGAATTTTTTCTAAAAAATCAAACTATTTTTACGTAATATTTTTAAATTAGTTTTTTTAAAGTAATTTTTTATAAAAAATAATTAAAATAGGAAGTTATAGTAAGGATGTTTTAATAAAATAAAAATTTTTCAAAACGTTATTTTGAAACAAAATGTTTACTTTATCTTTGAAAAAAACAAATAAATTTAAAAAGTTCATATTATCGTTTTATTACTTATAGTTATTACTCATATATAATTACAATCATATCATGTCTTAGTATATCATTTTATAATTAATAATTTTTATTATATTTAATATATTATTTATTCAACCCGTGTAATATACGAGTTTACTAAAGCTAGTAATGAAATAGAAAGCTAAACTTGGTCATTAAGAAGGCTAGAAAAAGTAAGAGGGTTTATAAATATGGAATTCAAAATTTTTTATTTTTGCTTTAATTATTAGGATGAGCCAACCCTTAGAATTCTTTTTATCATACTTATCATGTGAATTTAATATTAATGCTACTTAGTTACAAGTAAAAGAACTGATATTAAAATTATTGCTACTTAGTTACAAGTAAAAGAGAACTGATATGTTTATAAAAATCATAAAGTGATATTGAATTTTGATCATGTCATTTTCGTTCTCAATTAGTTAGATAATGTTGAGAGTGTAAGCGGAGAGAGGAGGATTTAATCAAAACAACTCATAATAAATGACCTCTCTTGACAATGGAAATGATAGGATCATAATTCGTTGATATCACCATCAAAACAACATATGAACATATCTTATGTTTCTACTTGCATACAACTCAACCACAAGAATGTTAGCAATTATTAAAACTAGAACAATAAACATTATAAGGTAAACTCAGAAAATCCAAAACCAAAGTAGCCGGAGGTATAAATTCACAAGGAGAAGTTTTCAATTCATTTTTGACATGTGAGAAATAATACTTAGCAAAAACAGACTATATAATATGTAAAATAAATATAACTAGGAAAAACAAAACAAAATCAATAACAAAATCACACAGCTAAAATTGACTAAATTCCATAATTTGTAGTAGAGATCATATAAAAGATGAATAAACACAAACAAATTTTACGTTTATTTAGGTTACTGCAGCCAAAGTGATATTTGTAATGTTAAAGATGAACTCGATGGTCCGAGTAAGACACCAAGGCTTATGATTGTGTACAGAACAAGAAATTTGAAGGAGATTTATTACGTTGAAATGTTTTAAGTATCATATATGGGGTACAGTTATTGTAAAAAAATATATTTATATTAAAAAACTAAAAAAAGATTCTAGGCTTAACATATAAAAAAGATATTATTTTGGTCATTCTGTTAAATACGTCAGGTAATTGTATCAATATCAGTTCATAGTGTCGAATATTAATCACAATTTGTTTATATGTATTCATTATTGTGTTTTACGGTTTAGAATATTTCGTGCTATTTTTGTCATTGTTATTTATATATTAAATAAACCTGTTCTTATCTTATCACTATGTTTTACAATTAGAAGTACGCAAGTATGTTATTTCACCGGTGCATTCTTCCTCATTGTGTCCTGTATACCACAATGATGACCAAAAAACACAATTAGACATATTATCATTGTGTTTTATGTTTTATCTAAATATGTGTTATGTTATATTAATTAATTGCTAATTTATTAATATGTTAAACATATTAAATAATAATGTTATTTCACCATTATGTTTTAAAATTCTTCATTTTAGAAAAAACACAATAAGGTTCAGAAATACACAATAGGGTTTAGAAAAACACAATAAATAACAAAAAAATACAATTAATTTCACTAAATACACAATGACAAACATATATCATATGAGCTGAAAAACAAAAAAAAATTATCTTTTTATATAACGATACTTTATTCATTTTAAAGACAAAAACTACTTTTTTATGGTGTAATTTTAATAAATAATAATGTCGTATATAACAATTATGAACGTTTAAAAAAGATGTGAAAGACTTAAAAAATGTCTACAAAAGTGGCAATGTTTAAAATACATCTGTAACAAACTTTATCCTTGTATTATCTCTACTATTAATTAAGAAAATTAATGGTTGAGATTTCTATTTATACTTTTTAGATTTTTTACCTCTTTTATTTGAACTATTTCTTCATATATGAGAGATCTTTGTATCTTATATCATATTTTATATTGGGAACGAACTGAAAAATTAATTGATTATTAAATGAATAGTTACAATGACAACACTAAGACTAGGTGGTTTCGTGAGCAAGGGAGGGTGGGGAACTATCGGCCCCGGGTGGGAACACCACCCCTCAAACTTGGTATTTTTTTAGATCCATGCCCAGTGAATTTTCACCAGGTAACACCGATTGAGAGGGCAATGTCTCGTAAGTGGTTTAAGAGTCGGTTTAGACTTTAATATTATCTTATGTAGTACATCGCACGTCTTACATACCGGATTTGAATGTCGATAGTTATATTAATATTTTATGTATTTTTGTTGTTATTTATGTTACTTTTTAATTAATAAAATTATTTTTTAATTTTATTTTTTTTAATTTTAATGTTTTATTTATTTCAATATATAGTGTTAAGTAGTTTCAGGCAGATGACAATTTTTCATTATGAAATGATTTGAATACTTTTAGTTGTTTGGGTTCCATCTCCACCCTACAACAACTATAAGGATTCTATTTTCAAATGATTACCATAACGTATATATCTAATAATTTTATGTTGTACCAACCAGTAAACGGGCAAAGAAAATGTGTGAAAATTATTATCTTTTATACTTGAAAATATATAACAATTTTAATTTTATAAAATAATATGTATTTAGTTTTTCACGCTTATAAAACTACATAAGGATGTGAAGCTGGTATTTTTCTAATAAATAAGTCTAAAAATGAGTCGAATCAATTATTTTGTTGTAATGCTATTAAAAGTATATTATTATGTATATTTTAAAGAGAGTGGTTAGTTTCTTTTTCTTAGTGTGATTCTTAGTCTATAGATAACATGTCAAAACAACTAATTGGAAAAGTTAAACCAACTAAATGATTGGTTATATGTTTTATAATATGTATGTGGTGAGTGGGGAGTAGTTACCGGCTATGTGAACTACTTAGTATGTTTTCCACTTATAAGTTGTATCACTTGCGAGTGTTGCATGCCTAAAATGATATACACAATCCACATGGCCAAGCGAATGCATCTTTAATGACCAATACATGCACACAAAATTTGAATTTTAAATTCTTTTAGTTTTTTTTTTGAACTGCAATTTTATTACTCCAAGCTAGAAAAAAACGAAATATACAGAATTAAATTCTTTTAGCTAATTAATTATTTACATAATAGTTATATGTTTAGAAGTGGAAAAATAAAATTGACATCAAGATCTAAGTTATAATTATTATACTCTGACACTCAATTCAGAGACCTAAATTAAAATGTAAAAGATTAATACGGAGCGTAATTAGAGTTAGAGCATGTATGCAGAAGGAAGTCATTATTTTTATTTATAGTATTTTGATATTTTTAGATGATAATGGCATCTTCATTAGCCTTATCCCTCGTCTAATCTAGCAAGGTACGATGACATGTTAACTGCTTGTCCATGCATGTTAGTTTAATTATGTCTTTATGAGACCATTAAATGATCGCCTCGTGATGTTTTCTTACAATTTTTGACAACACTCAAGTTTCTAAGGTTCTAACATAGAACCTTTAAAGTTTTAATCTTTTTTTTAACGGCTAGTTAGTTGTTAAAAATTAGTAACACCTAGTTAGTGTACAATTCGTCATTGTCAAGGTTTGAACCTTAAACTTTCAAGTTTAAAGTTCTAACCTAACATGTAAGTATTAACCTAGAAGCTTTTTAATTTTTCTTTTCATAACAAATTTACACCTAATTCCAGGTAATCTTATACTTACAATTGAATCCACACCACATTTGTCCCTCATATTTAATTAACGTCAACATCATATTATAAAAAAGAATAACCATAGAATTTGTCATTTATATAAAAACATTAATCTAGATTAAATATCAAATATTATAGTTTATAATATTAGACACTTTTATTTAATTGTCTTTTAGTTCGTTCGAAATGTTTAATTTATATATTGTAATATGCATAAATGCATTATTGTTGTTTAATGTATTAATCATTTGAATCTAGAAACACAAACAATAAAGTTCAAAAAGTAGAATTTTGATGCTATTCATAAATAATTTTATTTTTATAGTGTTCAGACAGAACGCATAATATATTAATAATTACAAGCGTGCGTTAAATATTATTACCACTTTAACCAGGTTTAAAGTGCAATAATTTGTTGGTTAAGTTCGCATTCTTTTACTCGACAAAATTAAACCGAAAGTAGCGTTAGAATAATATTAATCAATATTTTTATAATATGAGTTTTCCCATACACGCATTTTAAATTCAGATATCAAATCAACTTATAATTAAATGATTAATGCCTAAGTTATGATTGCTAAATCTACAAAATAAAGTAAAGCAACTCAATTTTAAAGTTCTTAACAAATAAATTTAATGAAAATAAAAAAGGTTAAGCACTATCTTTTGAATTATGCATGAAAATGTAATTAAATATTTAGTCATTAAAAGCCTGCAATATAAAACTCAAACGAGTTTATTTTTTAAAGTTAACTAGGTTTATTACCTGTCGCGCGTTGCCGCGGCATTGTACGTGACGTCATAAAATATACACTACAATCAACTCGACTCGTCTCCGAACTAACTTTGTTTCAATACGTAGAGTAACTTAAATTTATATTATTGAACAAAAAACGTTTAATATTTGACCTGATTATTTTCCAAACAAAATTAATGTCGAATCATAGACTTACAATCGCTCCGACCTTTTCCGAACTAATTTACGTCCAAACGTATAGTAAATGAAAAAGTATTGTATTGACCCGATGCGTTTCCAAACAAACCAATGTCGAAACGTAGGTCAACTCAAAGCGTACATAAAAATAAGCACGAAAATGTTTATATTTGTCCCAACTCATTTCGGAGTAAAATTTACGTCAAAACTTAAACGTATGTCGAAACATAGACAGTTTAAAATTGTATAGATTAAAGCTTGGAAACATTTTATATATGACTCGAGTCATTTCTAATTACATCTAAACGTAGACGAATTTGTCTTGCACATTGACACGTAAACGGAACTTAACATTGAAACGACAACCCGTTAGAAAGTCATAACAAATTAAATAATCATTTCTGAAAAAAAGAAATAAGTTATTTATAAAGAAAAAAATAAAGAAAAGGGTGATTTATAAAAGAAAAAAAACAACAAAAAAACAGCAAAAAAAAAAACAAAACTTAAAAAGAAAGCGAAAATGAAAGATTGAAGAGTCGAACCCAAGTGGAGGGTGTAGAAAGGGATGCACTAAACCACCCTGGTAACAAAGAAAAAGAATAAGAATAAGAATCTGATACGTGGCAAGGCCGGTGGCAACCCCACCGACCTTGCTTTTTAAGTTATTAAAATTTGATAAATTCAAAGAAAAAAAAAACAATTAACAAACCACCAACGAATAAGAATCTGACATGTGGCACTAGCTTGCTTTTTAAGTTATAGTAATTTCTACAAACATGTATGTACAAATTGAGTTTCCGTAATATAATCTTAGTTGTAACAAAATGAATGGGAGGCCGGAAGTCTTACAAAAAAAAAAAAACTAAAAATTCTTATTGCTCATCTAAACGAGTTTCATGTGTTTATTTTCCACACCATCCTTTATTCAATATGTAATTATATTTAGTTTCATGTGGTTTTAACTTTCATGACACATAAAGTATCTTACCAGTTGTATAAGAACGCAACCGAATCTCTAATAAGAAGCTTTCGAGTAGACCCGTGCTAATGTAGGTAAAGAAAGAATGAGACAAAGACCAGGTCATCATTTCCATATGATGAAATTAACACTAGAGCTTGACTCAATCTATTCTTCAATTCTTGAAACATTTTCTCTTGGTTAGCACCCTATACAAACTTCACTTTTTTTGTGTCAGCTAGTCAATAGCGTAGTTATCTTTAAGAAGTCTTGTATAAATCTTCGATATAAGTATCTCGCTAATTAAGCCCAGGAAACTATGAATCTCTAACGGTGTACTTGGGAAAATCTCATTGCATCATAGCTTTAACCTTATCGGGATCTACCATGGGTTCTACTAGGGTTACAATATGCCAAGGACCTGAACTTCATGAGCCAGAAAACTCATTTTAAAAACTTTGCAAATAACTTCTTCCCTCTCAATTTTTCTAGTACTTCCCGTGGGTGATAAATTATTAGACCGAATAACATCATAAGGAACTCTTAATGCCCGTAACACCGGTGAAATGCAGTCTTTGATCATATCCTGAGCGTAGAACTATATCGGAGAACCAACTTGCTTATTGTAGTTGATTAAATAAATCATCAAGCCTTGGTAGTTGATTAATATCATTACCGTGAGCTTATTCAACTCCCTAAAGGCAATACACATGCACATTTTGACATCCTTCTTCTTTACAAACAAGACCAGAGCCCCTCCCCACCCTCCCCCAAAATGTGTGATACATGGTCGGATAAACCCTTTATCAAGGAGCCAGACGATATATTACTTTGGCAACGGGCTAAGCCCTAAGGAATACACAGATTTAAAACTCTATATTCCGCTTCGATGAAACTCCCGACTGATCCACAAGGAGCACATCTAAGAAATTACACACCACAGGTACATCCTTTAGAATTTTGTTTCATCTTTAACATCAACAACATATGCTAGGTATGAATAAGTAGGATCCATACTCTCGCTTCATGAACTTTTTTGCTTTGATAATGGAGATGACCTTTGGCAATGTACATACTTTATTACATATCATGTTAACTTCGTGAACAACTAACAAGTCTATTCCCAATACAACATCAAACCCTCCCAAGGTTATAAGAAATAACCTATTACGAAATTTATGGCACTTTAATTCTATATGACAGCCGTCTAAAACATCAGTTATTCTACACTACAAGAAATAAGGGCTATCGCGACGACATTTGTCGTCGCGATAGGTTCGGTTTGTCGTCGCCATAGGCTATGGCAACGACATGTCGTCGCCATAGACCTAGTCGTCACAGCCTTGTCGCTATAGCCTATTTTTGAGTCGTCGCCAAAACCCTTGTCGCCATAGAGGGCTATCCCGACGACATGTTGTCGCCACAAAGTTGTCGGCAAAAATTTTTCATATTATATTTTAAATTAAAAATAATTTTATTTTTCAGCCTATGGCGACGACATGTCGTCGCCATAGGTCAAACTAAATTTTTTTTATATTTTAATAAAAAAATATATAAAAATATTTTAAAAACCCTATGGCGACGACTAATTTTTTTTCATATTGTATTTTAATTGTTTTTATATTTTTCAGGTATTTTAATATTTAATTTATAAATTGTTTTTATATTTTCCAAGTTTTTCCTAATATTTCAGGTTTCGTGAACATATTTATAAACTAAACGCAAGCTAATATTACTAATACACAAAAGATATCATTTTACAATTCAAGTTAAATACACGCGCTTTTAAATAAAATAACCAACGTACATATTTTTAATCTTTTACAAAATAACCAACATCTAATTTTCGTCATCTTGATCATCTTCATCATCATTAGGATTTGACTCTTTTTTAAAATTCATTCATCCGTTCCTGCACTTCACGCATGTATTCCTAAGTGTATTCATTTCCTCATCCCATGTAATAATGACCCACCTGATTGTTCATAACAAGAGATGCTTATTAGGATTTGATTGAAAATTCGACAACATAATTGATGTAAATGAAAAAAAACATCACATCCAATTATAAATAATAAAAGATAACAGTTTTAAGTTTTAATAAAGCAACAATGCACGTAATAATATTTAAATTAAGTCTATAAAAGATAACAATTTTAAATTAATTACCATTAATCCTAAAACTAGTTACAAAACATAATTCATCATATCATTTTATCAACTCAAACCAATAACCAAATCAAACAACTTATATAATTCTAACAACATAAATCATCTATAACCATAATTTAACTTAATATTTTAACTAATTAACAAAAGAATGTAACATAAATACCTTTAAGTTCTAACACAAAAATCATCTAGCACACATATTCAATTTCATCACATGTTTATTAATTAAACTAATAACCAAATCAAAATCCAATACTTTCATCACATAATATGCATACATACATACATAACTTAAAGCATATCATTAACCAAATCAAAACAAGAACAAAATCAAACCAAAAATCAAATATATCAACATATTATCATTTCATTCTACTAAACAAGAACCAAATCAAAATAATAACTAATGAAATAGACAATATACACACCTTAAAACCTTAACAAAAATGATAATAATGAGATGTTGTCGGTGACGATGGTGGTGAGATAATGATACAACAACCTAGAGAGACATGAATGGAGGTGGTGGTAGGAACAATGGTGGTGGTGCAACCTAAAGATGATTCATTCTTGGTAGGGTGCGATAGGGGGGGTAAAGGGGGACAATGGAAGTGGTGGTGGTAGCGGCTAGGGACGGTGGTTGTGGCTAGAAATGGTGGTGGTGGTCGGATTTTGGTTATTTTCGCCGGAGATAAAGGCTGGTGGTGGGTGGGATTTGGGTTTGGGAAAGTGAAAGTGCTAATGTTGTATTCCTGATTTAAAAGATACTGCACCCTATGGCGACGACATGTCATCGCCATAGGGTTTTTATTTTTTAATTTTTTCCCAAATTAATGGCGGGGATAATCACGCGGCATATGAAACATCTATGGCGACGACATGGAACACCTGTGGCGACGACATGTCGTCGCCATAGGGTGTTTTCTGATATTTTATATTTATTTATTATTTTTAATAATGTAGCTATTAAAGATATTATATTATTATTATTATTATTAGTAGTAGTAGTAGTAGTAGTTTGTTATAATTATTATGATGATGGTTACTATTTATTATTATTATTATTATTATTATTATTATATTATTATTATTATTATTATTATTATTATTATTATTATTATTATTATTATTATTATTATTATTTTTATAATAATACTGTCATTATAATTATGATTATGCTTATTCTTATTATTACTCTTATAAACATATTACCATATGTATAATAATACGTGTTCGTCTTACCTAATCTTTGACACATATAATCAACCTTAATTATCATAACCGATCATGTTTGAGGTTTTTTTACACTCTTTGATGATAATTAAGAATAAACAAACTTAAATTACCAGGAGTATGCCTAATTTGCTATAAATTATTATCAATATGTGTAATTCAACACCAATGATCATAACCGGATCATAGCTAGCACTTGACGTATGAAATCGACCCTAATCATCATAACGGAACATATTTGACCTTTTTCACACTCATTGATGATAGCTAAGCATAAACAAACTTAAGTTACCATTACTAAGGATAATTTCCTTTAAATTACTAAGATCGTGTTTAATTTAACACAAATGATCATAATTGGATCATAGCTAACTTTTGACGAATGTAATCGACCCCAACCATCATAACCTAAACTATTTGGACTTGTTTAACACTCATTGATGATAGTTAAGCGTAAATAAAATAACTTACCATTAATAAGCATCATTTCCCGTAAATTACCATCGAATTGCATAATTTAACACTGTCATTGTAATTCAATCATAGCTAACTTTAATGTATTTGATAGACCCTAATCATCATAACCGAACATATTTGACCTTTTTTTACACTGATTGATGATATCAAAGCATAAATAAACTTAATTTACCATTAACAAGCATAATTTCCAGTCTCATTACCAACATTGTATTTAATTTAACACGAATGATCATAATTGGATCATAGATAACCTTTGACATATGTAATCGGCGATAATCATGATAACCTAAAATATTTGGCCTTGTTTAACACTCGTTGATGATAGTTAAGCATAAATAAAAATAACTTACCGTTAATAAGCATCATTTCCCATAAATTATCATCGAATTGCATAATTTAACACTGATCATCGTAATTCAATCATAGCTAACCTTTAATGTATTTGACCGAACCTAATCATCATCATCGAACATATTTGACCTTTTTTTGAAATTGATTGATGATATCATAGTGTATAATTGAATACAAATGATAATAATTGGATCATAATTAATGCTATCATCGTAACCAAACATATTTCGCATTGTTTGAAATTTATTGCTGATAATTAAGCAGAAATAAACTTACCCTACAGTTAATAAACTAATATTCCCACAAAGTACTATCAACGTATATAATTTAACATCGATAATCATAATTGGATTGAACCTGTAACGCATTTAATCAAAACTAACTATCATAACCGAATATATTTGATTCTAGCTGATATAAGTTATCTATAATTATAATTAATAAATATAAGATTTTTTAATATTATTATTATTATGACATATAATTATAATAATACTTATAATAATAGCAATGATGTGTACATAAATTATTATTAATAATGATATTAATAGTTATAAAATATATAATTCTTAAAAAAATTAAACACCTTATGGCGACGACATGTCGTCGCCATAGATGTTTCATAAAAGGCGGGCTTATTTCCCTCCAATTTATTTAGAGGGAAAAAAAGAAAAAAATTGGTTTTTACCTATCGCGACGACATGTCGTCGCCATAGATATTTCATAAAAGGCGGGCTTATTTGCCGCTAATTTATTAGAGGGGAAAAAAAAGAAAAAAATTTGTTTTTTACCTATCGCGACGACATGTCGTCGCGATAGGTAAAACAACATTTTGTGTTATTTAAAATAAATCAAAATTAAAATAAAATTACGTGTAGCGACTAAATATGGCGACGATTTTTATGTCGTCGCGATAGGTTGCACCCTAAGGCGACAAAAGGGCGTCGCTATAGCTATGCAGTAGCCAAAAATCAAATCACCCCTATGGCGACGACATGTCGTCGCGATAGGGTGACCTATAGCGACGAAACCGTGTCGTCGCCATAGGTCTAGTCGCGATAGGGTCAAATTCTTGTAGTGCTAGTGAATCAACTAATGGCAGTTTCTACTTCAATATATCTTTTATTCTTTTAGTATTTTTATTTAAAGCATGGCAAAATATAATGGATATAAAACTCATTCTTTCCTCAAATTCAAAAATAACATTAGAAAGGATATCGTTAATTAGAAACATACTTGAAACCATGTTAGGAATCTTCCTTGCTTCATCACGAAATATAGCATAAGCTATCGCCTTAGCCTTAGGCTAAACCGGACCAACCTCGCTTGTCTTCATCAATGTTAAATCCTTCTCTGTATGCACAAGTTCTCCACATGTATAATATTTGAGCATTGGGCAAAATATCCCTATATCCTAGGATAGTTGTAAGGTTTACCTACATCACACCCTCTTAGACCCTACTAATAATCTTGCTATAGGTGGGATTTCACTAGTACAATTGTTTTTGTTGTTGAATTTTGATTTAAGAAGTAGTTAAAGTTTGAAAATACAATCCGAGCACAAGTCATTATGGCTGAACTTCCTTTTTCAAAAATTTTTAAGTACGGTATACTATGAGTGAACAGCTTCTTTATTGAAAATTTAATAAGTATGGTTCACTGCTCTTGAAAAAAGTTCACTACATGTGAAGAACTATTAATGTAGGTGAACGACCGTCAATATGGATGAACAACCTTTATTGTGGGTGAATAACCTTCAATACATGTGATGAACCTTCAATATGGGTGAACAACCTTCATTTCGTGTGATCACCTTAATTGCAGGCGAACAATCTTCAATACGAGTGATTACTGCCCTACTATGAGTGTACTTAACCCTAAAGCGGGTGAAGAGTAGCTACCACAAGTTAAGAAAAACCTAATGCAGGTGAATTCAATTTGACATTTTAAACTTCATCTTTATTATTGTTTACCCGTAGCATTAAGCTACCGTGATGACATCCTTATCGTTTGCCCATTCTTAGTTAAGTTTAGGTATCAAGGAATGTCTGAATCTCTCAAACCTAGCTTTATTACCAACTTGTAAGGCCCCAAACCTAGGAGACCTTACAGTTGGTCAGTCATAGCATAAATATAGTTCTTAAACTAAAAACTTCATCACATTACAGAAAAATAAAACATTAAAAACCATTGTTTAAGACAAGGTATAAACACCATTTTAATAGAAAAATAGTTCAATATAAATCTCTTGTACATGATTTCAGTCTTTATTACATGGGTAGCCTTCAAGCAGGGGCGGCTCAACAGCTTAAAAAAATAAGCTAGGGCTTTAAGCCCACCTATTCTAATAGGCCACCGAAAAGTAAATCGTATTGTATAGTCTATTCTCAGTCTAAGCTCAAAATTAACTAAATTAGAAAAAAGAGTGAAAGAAAGAAGGAAACCTAGATCGGCAGGTCGTAGATATTCAACACAGGCTATTGGTCAATTCCTGATTGGGGGATGTGGCGAGGGGAGATGACACGAAGAGATGAACAAAGCCGGAAAGTTAGGATAAACAACTTCGCTCTTTTGATTTCATCATTCGTCTATGATATTGCTTGCCCCAAGCGAACCCAGTCACCAAGAACTTCGATTTCTTCACTAGAGTCACGAATAAGAACCCCCAACCTTCGTTTGTTTCTCTAATTTCATCCGGTGGAGTCACAATTTGCTTCTTTGATTTCATTGCAATTAAGAGCATTTAAACTTCGATTTCATCTAGACATCTAGTGGAGTAACGGACTCACGATTAGGTACTAGGCTGAACGGGTTTTTTTATTGATTGATTCTCTCCCTAAATAAGGTAAATTGCTTAATGTATTGCTAAATATTTTTCTTTAATTCTTTGTTCTAGGGACAAGTTATTAATTGCTAATTGTTCTAAATATGTTTTAATTTTGCATATGCTTCTTTTATTTGATTTACAACTTGCTAATTGTTTATTTGTTTTAGCTTTTTTACTTGTTATAGTTTATTAGAATATAAAATCATTGAATTAATTAGGATTTGCTTTGAATAAACTGATTTATGAATCATATATTAACTATTGTTTGTGCTTCAAAAACATAAGAGTTTTTAAAGATAAAATTTTAAAAAGCCTCTGATTTCATTTACCCATTAGGCCTTGAAAAACGTTGAGACGCCCCTGCCTTCAAGTCCATGCAAAGATGATCGTCCTATCCTCATACATACATGTATCAATTTGACATACAAGCTAAAAAATCAATTTTATTGAGTGAGTTCTAGTTCTTACATTCATTTACAAATATCATTCAAACCCGATGGGTAAACATGATTATTCACATATTTAAACATTATGGTAAAACATTTTACATCATTCATTCCATATCATAAAAGTCATTTTAATTTCCATCTCAACCACACAAGTACATGCAAGGCCTACAACTATACACAATCAAACAATAGATGCAAGACCTACAACTATACAAGCTAAGCAAATAATGATAAGCCTTTACTATATCTTGTCAAGAACAAGAGAAAGACTCCTGCTATACTAGCTGGCTAAGCAAATGAATGCAAAGCCTTTAATTATAACCAGTCACGCAACAGATTCAAGACTCACAACTATACTAGCTAAACAAATGGATGCTAAGCCTTTACCTATATCCAATGAAGCAAAAGATGCAAGATCCACAACTACAAGCTACGTAAATGAATGCTAAGACTTTAAACACTCATTCCTTAAAATATATTGGTTTAACAGTTCATTCTATATTATAAAATCATTACTTTGCTTTTAACAATAAATTATGCACAATCATTTTCATAAAACCATTATTAAACATGCATATAAGCCTTAAAATTATTAAAGAGTGCATTTAAAACTTACCTTGAATGCGAAGATAATGATCTACATACGAATAATACCCTAGACCGCTTCTTAGGCGGAAGCACTCGAAACAACGAAAATAATATTCAATCGACACTCCTTGCAACCTAAAACATTTTGTTCCACTCGTTAACCATCATACATCATCGATCACGAATGAATAGGGTTTGAACCCTTACCTTGATGAAGTAGATTGTAAAGAAGAAAACAGCCAACAAATGGCTCCTTAACTTGTAAAATCACCATCTAAAATAAGTCATGTCATCGACACAAGAGCTGAAAATTAAAGGTTAGCGACTTTCTTAACCTAACATGGGTTGTTTCGGGTTTTGACATATTTGTTTCTTCATATTCACGCAACACTGAGTCATTGACAAACCCTACCCTTAACTTTTCTTTAATCCTTATAACTAATTCTTTTTTAAGTTTTTGACCGAGACCAATAACTGGAAAGTGGGGTGCTACAAGTATATATGAGATGGATACTAATATACGAGTCAAGGGACTCTATGGGTGCAACCTCCCATCCCATGAAATAGAGGTAAGGCTGTTCTTATCTCACTCCTTATAGATCTACTCGTGAGTAGGATTTTATTAGGTATATTTGTTTGTCGAGCTTCTATGATGACATGAGTGCTTCTTTGACCCAACTGGTGAACGACAAAGGTTAAAGCTAGTGCTTCTTTTGTTCCAATTTTCAATCCAACTTATATTTTGATTTCTAATATGTTAGAGGGACTATAGCTTGGTGTGGATTCAAGTTGGTGTGATAGTAGCTTTTAATAAAGCGCATTTGATTTGATTTTACGATTTTTAAAGTTTTGTACCTAAGTTTGATTTTGTATTGAACACAAACCATCGTAGGTAATACCCTCATTGGATTTAACAATATTAAAAACAAACATCACCTTAGACTTTAACTTCACAATGGTCGTATAGAAGTTAACCAAAAAGTGTAATGCTCTGCACAATGAATCTTGATTATCAATTTAATAAGTAGTGATGCAACTCATAAGAATCTTTAAATTTGTCCTTTAAAGTACATAATTGGTGCACATTAACAGCACTTAGCGAATGCTAATTGGTTAGCAAATTCTGCCTTAATCATTCGTTGACTTGTATAATAATAATAATCAAAAAGTAACACCTCTTCAAACATACTAGCTAGACCTAATCATCTTCCTCAAAGTACTCTAATTAATCAATGTAACTTAAACATAATTAATTAATGATCCTTTGGTTAAGTTCTAAGAACAATTCAAATCCACTTCATACAAAGTGAGAATAGCCAATAAAAAATGTAGTTCATGAAAAGCGAAATATATAGTATGTTACATAAAATGTTCTTTGATGATCAGGCATACCACTAGTACAGTGCATGCACGTACCATAAGGTTTTAATGACAGAAGAATTTATGAGAAATCCATCACTAAACATATATTTTAACACTTTTACGTCTAGATTATTTAATGGAGTTTTAGTTTACTGGCTATCACTGACATGATTCGCTATGAGCTGAGAGTATTGACGTACAGATTTACGATAGTTTTCTTTGTTTATGTTTTGCTTCAGATTTCTTGATGGGAGTTGTAAATAGATATTTCTTTATTTAATGTTCAACTCCCTTTGATGGATTTCTCACAAACGTATCTGGTGATGAATTTCAATTCACACGGTTTTGTTGTTATGCTTTGTGATGAATTTCACATGAGCATAATTTTGTGGCTAAATAAAACAATAATTAACTTATTAGTAGACTTAATTTTAAAATATTTAACATTTTCACAAGAAACACTCCCACAGGCATCGAAGACCCTTCCCTCGAAGCTGAAATTTTGCAATTATACCTTCATCATCTTTGGTCACACAAAAAAGATGACTGCATGCGAGTATATGAATTACATTTGAGACTGAGTGTACGTAAGATTTTAAATTTAAATATTAAGGTTTTTTTTAAGAAAGTTGCTATACATACACACGCATGAATAAGTTCTTATTAAATACTGCAAGAACAAATGTAACAAAATGATTAATTTATTTCTTTAATATTAAAAGTCGTTAAATTAAAATAATACTTTATGTACATAAACATAGCTATTTGTATGTAAGAAGTAATTAAGAGTTTTGAAACAAAGAACTGTTGATAAAAATTCAAATGATTTATGTTTTTTTTCTCATAATAACTTAATTTTTTGTAATACACTTCACTCACACAAGCACAAGAGTGTGTGCGCGCACATATATGTATATATATAGAGATATATATTGTAGACCATTAAAATATATGAACAAATGTATATGTATGTGAGAAATATAATATTAATTAAAAAATATTAATCATAAGAGATTAAATCATTTAGTTTTACTGTTTCTATTCAGGTAATAATATAATTTACTGTGATGATTGTCTTCCTATATGTGTCAAAGACATACACACACTGGAGCGCACACACACAAAGACATGATTCTGAAAGAAGATTACATGTAAATTTTCATGTCAAGAATTGAAAATGCGTTAGTATGAAAAGTATATTATTTTAACTTGGAAAAACATACTTAATCAACAAGTTTCAATATAAAGCTAAAACTTTAAGACTCTCTCAGAAAAGAACACTGATATCTACTTTAAATGTTTGTGCTATTTGCTGAACGTAAGTAGAGACAAGGGAAGGAAGAGAAAAAGAGCTTGATATGTTTAATGAGTTTATCTTGAGTTTCAAAGATTGAATTTTTAGACCATCTTAAAGTTGCATGTGCACATGTGAAGCTTCAAAAGATGGTTGTGTCATTGGTCACATTGGTAAAATTGAGATACACCAATGGTAACATGTATTGGTGGTTTACTCCATCTATTGCCATTTGATTTTAGATATAGTGGGCTTGATATGACCAAGCTGTTTAGCTTAATATTGGTGTGGATGGTGTCGAGTTGATCCATGTTGATGTTTAGTGTCACAAGTATATTAAAAACAAGTATATTGTTTTGAATACAACTTTATTTTTCAATAAAGTTTATATTAAAATATACACAACAATCAAATATTAAACAAAACATATGAATAAGTACTATGGACTCAACCGAGTTCAATACGTTTCATTAGTTTGAAGTGTGATGATTAGATGATTAGTTTTTTCAAGTGTTTAAAAAAACTAACTGATTATTTAAGGACGGATCAACATGTTAAATAATATATCCTAAGATAATTAGAACTGTTTTGATGCACGGAAACGCTAAAATTTAACTCTTTGCTGTTAGAAAACATAATAATATGGAAATAATGTTCAAAATATCAATACATGCACCCTTTTAGATCATCATAAGTCAGCTTGAATAGTAACTAAAAGATAATCACTTAAGTCTCTTGAGCTCATTTGCTGATCGAAAGCTAAAACAAAAGGGATCAATAATGGAATTTAGGTAATTAAGATGAGATCACTTTGTTTATTTATATATTATTTTATTTATTTCCCTACCAGTGATGCATGGAAGGTGGACAAGAAGATAGAGGGATGATTTGGAGAGGTTTTGTTGTAATGAACATGGAAAAGCTTGATTAGTTCATAGTGGGTTCAGCTCAACTCAATGATTGCTTATGTGCTATTATTAATTAGAAGACAACCCAGTGCACCTCCCGCTTGCAAAGGGTTTAAGGTGTCGGGTCAAGTTGGAGTTATATACGTATCTTTATCATGCATTTCTACAAGAGATTGTTTTTACTACTTTAACAGATGACCTACAAATCACATGACAACAACTTTACGATTATTAAAAGTTCTGTTAGTTAGTTCAAATAATTAGGGTGTCTTACATGTCCTTTGAAGTAGCAAAAACAAAACATAATAATGGCAGATATCCCATCATATATCATAGTGCATAAATGGGTATCTAGTCGATTAAGACGTGTTGATTGATAAAGTATATAGAGCCAGCATTAATCCCACGAGACTTGATATTATTGATTAATTGTTAATTATATATGTTTCATCATTTTAGGAAAAGAGGTCTGATATTTGGTTGAGGAGTTAAATATAAAATTGAATTAAATTTTAGATGAAAATTTATACAAGGTCATATTGTAGAATAGATTGGAAAGGATTTATAGTGTAGGATTGGGCCTGTAATACCACTAATATTGTCCACTTTTTTATGAAAAACTTAAAATAGAAGAGAATGATAAAACACAACTTTACTTTACTTCACTCATGAAATCAAATATATATATATATATATATATATATATATATATATATATATATATATATATATATATATATATATAGTTCAAATGAGAACTCATTTTTTTTGACAACTCTAGAAACCAATTTCAGCTACTAGTTTTCAATGGTAAAATGGTAATTAACAAACACATAATAAAAAAATTATAAATTAAAAAATAACATAAAAATAAAAAAATAAAAACACAAAAATGTTCCCTTAGTTTTCCTCTTTCATAAAAAAATTATAAAAAATAAAAAAAAATTCTCGTTTTTTTTACGAAATTTGTTTTACACATGTGTAATACTAGATTTACACATGTGTAAGTTCAGTATTACACATGTGTATAACCAGATTTACACATATGTAAACAACGGATGGACGATTTTTTTAAAAAAATATATATCAATATGGTAGGCGTTGGAAAGATAAAAAAAATACTGAAATTAATGGTGAAATTTTTTTGAAAAAATAATATCGTGAAAAAATGTTATGAACGTTTTTTTAAAAAAAAGATGAAATTGGCATGTGAGTTGCATGTGACTAAAATGTGTGGTTGATATTGTTTTCTAGAGTTCTCACAAAAAACATAGGTTCTCAAGATAATCCTCCCCTATATCAGTTGTCCTTTGGTTGTATGGGACATCTTCTTTTATCAGTTGCGAAGTTTAAACAAGTTTATAAAAGGGCGGGGCTGAATGTAATTTTTTAAGGGGTTGAACACTATGGTGTTTAAATTAACACTACTGCGGAAAAAGAGGGGGGGCTCCCTCCGCCCCTAACGAAGGTCCGACCAAGTATGCATCAAATATTCACATCCAATATGACGTAAATAAATAATAAATAATTTTGTGGCACCACAAATATTATCTTTTTGATGTCTTAGTTAAAATAAAATACATTCAATTCCATATTATTTTAACGTCTTCATAATTTATGAAATATGGATAACACTTCGGATGAAACATCTTGTTATATGATTGGATGGACTGAAAGTAACCGACCAAACTTGTATATTGCATAACTCGGGGAAATAGAGATTTGAATCGTTCATTGGGCATAAGTAAAATAAAATTATCCACTAAAATAATAATAGAACCACTGTCTAGTTGGATAACATAAACAATTAACAATCAAGAGTTACATACATCGTCGGTGTAGATATAATAGTTCTTAAAAACTCTAAAAGGTGACATTTTATTTCCTTCAAGTTTTAATAATTTGAATGTTGAACTCTGAATAACAACTAACAAGCTTATAATTTTGCGAATGCAATGTAGAAATTTAAAATTTAGAAATCAAATCCCGGATAATCTGAGAGTCATGTGATCACTTTCTGATCGAAATTATTCGATTGTTCACCTGAATATTTCAATCGGATAAAACTCAAATGTTGATCAACATCCACGTATGTATATTCATGTGTGTTTTTGAACCAGAAGAAGAAGTACGAGAGGATGACCAAAACACATAAACCAATTCGATTTCAGGGGAATCGGGAAAAACTACCGTTTGGCAGTTTTATTTTGAATTTAAGTGACAAATAAAAAATACGTTTTTTTCAACTCGAATTTCACATGTGAAATCTAGAAAATCGATTCGAGATGCATATTTTAATGAAGCCATTTTTATCAAATTCTAGAAAATCGACCCCAGCCATGGGCTTTACCCCTTGTACCCCGCTACTAGGGGCATTGCCCCCGGACCCCTGCCAAAGGAGCGTTGCCCCTTGGAACCCCTATTACTTAGGGGCTTCATCCCTAAGGAGGTTTTTAATATCAAAGATCATAATAAACTCAAACAAGCATGCACTTCGTATCTTCTAACTTGTTTGATTGATATTATGATCACATTGGTCTTTAGTCAATCCAATTACACTAAAACGTACATCTAACATTCCACCCCTATTTTGTGTGATACTTGATTAACTAAAACAAACTCACACAAACTACAAACTAACGCATAAATCGTGACGATTACATTTCATCTTAGTATACTACGCATTTCAAGTATTTGAATATTAGGGTGTCACATAGTATTGAACCCTTGCTATTCATAGTGAATACATGAAGATAATATACACAAAAGTTTACATACTTATATATTCTTACTTGACACTATATTTTACTAGCCTTGTGTCCTTATTCTTCATAAGCATATCAAAGCCAAGTCCAAGCTTTTTAAAGCAGTTAAACTTCATGCTCATATAGGTACCTATTTTCCTCTTGCACCTGCATATGTAATTTTTCAAAAGAACTATTAAGAAGTTAGAATTTAAGCTCCTCAACTTGCAGGTCTAAACACATACCTTGGGATGTTGCTACTAATGTGTTTCAATCTCTATATGTTAAGCTTTTCACATTGAATTCAACATCTAATGTTATACTAGATGGGAATTGGGCATCTTAAGATGAGATATTTTAGGTGGACTTCAATCCCATCCCTAAAGCCGCCTTGTTCAAAAGATCTCTGTTTAACCATTTGTTTAGATGATCGACTAAATTACGTTGAGTTCTCATAAACTCCACAAATATCACACCATGCTTGATGAGCTCACGAATCATGCTATGTCTAACACCTAAGTGTCTAGACTTGCCATTATACACTTGACTATAAGCCTTATCCCAAGTTATTCCACTATCACATCTAATAGATATGGGTGATATTGGTTTAGGCCATAATAGAATTAATTTTATAAATCAAATTTCTTAGCCATTCAGCTTCTTTACCAACTGCTGCTAATGCCACAAACTCAGATTTTGTTGTTGAGTTTGTAATGCAAATTTGTTTCTTTATGCCCAAGAGATGGCACCTCCTCCAAATATGAATGTCCATCCACTTGTGGAAGATTTATCTTCCATATTTTAATCCAACTTACATCCAAATAACCTTGAATAACAGAAGAAAATCCAGAATAGGTTAAACAATAATTCATTTTTCCTTTCAAATACTTAAATACTCGATTAATAGCTTGCTAGTGATATGAACTAGGGTTACTAGTAAATCCTACTAAGCTTTCCAACAACATAGACTATATCAGGCCTAGTGCTAATCATGACATACAAGAGACTACCAATAGCTTTTGAGTATTCAAATTGAGATACTACAATACCTTTATTAGGTAGAAGCTTAAGATTAGGATCTATAGGAGTGCTTACAGGAGAACAATCTTTGAAGTTAAATTTTCTTAAAATCTTTTCAATATAATGTGATTGACAAATTGAAATACCATTGTTCTCACGCTTGATCTTTATACCAAGGATCACTTCAGCCTCCTCATGTCTTTCCTAACAAACTTAGTTTTATCAACTTTTTTAGTTTTATCAACTTGACTTTGGTCGGTACCAAAGATTAACATGTCATCTACCTATAAGTAAATTATAACTCCTTTACTAGAAGTATCAAACTTGCTATATACACACTTGTTTGCTTGGTTTAGCATAAAACCATTAGAAAACAAAATATCATCAAACTTTTGATGCCATTATTTTGATGATTACTTCAGACCATATAAAGATATTATCAACTTACAAACTTTGTTCTCATTACCGGGCATAACAAAATCTTCAGGTTGTTTCAAGTAAATCTCCTCATCCAATTAACCATTTAAAAATATAGTTTTCACATCCATTTGGTGAATCACAAGATTGTGTATAACTGCAAGTGCTAATAACAATCTGATAGTGGAAATCCTAGCAACATGAGCATAAGTATCGAAGAAATTTATACCTTTCTTTCTGTCTAAAACACTGGATAACCAATTTAGCTTTAAACTTATCTATGCTACCATCCACCCTCATTTTCTTTTTAAAGATATATTTACATCCTAATGTTTTACATCCAGGAGGTAAATCAACCAACTTGCAAGTAATATATTGCATAATGGTATCTATCTCATCGACCCTAACCAGAGGCTCTACCCCTTGAACCCCGCTACTAAGGGCGCTGCCCCGTACCCCCGCCAAGGGGGCGTTCCCCCTTGGAACCCCCATTACTTAAGAGTTCGCCCCTAAGGAGGTTTTCAATATCGAAGATCATAATAAACTCAAATAAGTGTGCACTCCGCACCTCCTAACTTGTTTGATGGATATTATGATCATATGGACCATTAGTCAATCCAATTACAATAAAGTACCTAACATGCAATAAATTTATAAGTTGAGTTTTATAAATCTAAAAAGGCATAAACTATAATGAAATCTTTTAATCTATCTACTAGGAGTGTTGTCAAACCGACTGAACATCGGTTTAACTATAATTCTAATAGTTCATGCTTCCTATTTAAGCTTTGGACATTGTTTTCTATAAAATTGGTTGATACTAAACATGTGTTAACCTAATTTAAGAACCCTCATAAAGACGTAAACTAATAACCATACATGAGAAGTGTCTTCACAAATTTCAATTATGAGTTATTCTTCTTACATTTATTTTGTAGTATCATAAAAAAACTAATATGCTTTTTTATCTTGTATAAAAAAGTCCCTAAACTTGCTTTTGGTATATTACTATCTCTTAACATGTAAAAGAATACAAAAAGTTACTAAACTAATTTTTATAAATTAAATTTCCCAAACTCTTCTAAAATAACATACCATCTTTCTTTTTAAATATCGGCAAACTCTTATATCGATCAAAACAAGATGATATATATTTTCTTTTGTAAAAATGCTGAATTTCACTTATCAGATTTTGATTTAAAGCTAACAAGTCATTATCTATCAACAAGAAATCATAGGTACGTAGGTTTTAGATGAGGGTAATATATAAAAATAGTTCAATCATTTCATTTTATATGTTGAAGGAATTTAATATATTAAATGAAATTGAAATAAATTATCTTATTATATAAGTATATTAAATAGTTTTGTAGAAAGACTAATCCTTTATATTTTTCTACTAATCTAAAATTTTAGGATAACATTACAAGTTCATACAAAGTTTATAAATAATAACCAAAGAAAAGCCCATTTGGCCCATTTTAACAATTAGACCGGTTACTTTGAGTCATAATAGAACTAACTCTCACCGGTTACATACTTACATATAAGTTAAGAGTATTTTATTCCCATCCTAAAAACTTTAAAACATTTACTTTATCATATTCAGCATCCTTATATCTAATCTCATATTTTAAAAAGAAAACAACTTTATCCTTAAAAATAAGTGCTCACTATTCATCTTTCATATGTTATTTAAATATTTTATACGTGAATATGAGTAGAAGAAAAAAAATAAATAACTATTATTTTAATTAAGATGATGATAGATATGTGAAGTGAGACGTGAAATGTTTTAGAAAAATATAGGTAAATTTAAGAAAAATAGTAATTTTTAATTTAATTATAGGGATGTGGATAGTGGAATAGACTATAAATGTTCTTATAAATTTAAGCAGGTATTTATATAACTAAGTTATAACCCATGTATAACATGGGTTAAATATGATTTATTAAATCATCATAAAATTTTAATTAGTTTAAATATAAAATCATTACCTTAAATACTATTGTTATATAGTATCATTGTTATTTTATATCAAAAATATATATTTATTATTTTATTATTATTTAATATCATTAATATTAATATAATCATTTAACAAAAAAGAGATTAGGGAAAACGGATGAGGATACACCAAAGAGTAACATGTTTTCCTCTTTATTATTTTTTACCGGATATAAAGATTTGAACAGATCAAATACTTACTACTAGTCCTTTTCAAATTATACATATCTTTATTTATTTATCTTTGACTAGAGACAAAGGATGTATAGATTTTGAAGTGCATGAAATGCATATTATTTAAAAAAATTAGCGCTAAAACATTTTATTCAAAAAGTTATAAGAGAAAACCAAAATAATAATCATATATGTGTGTTGCGACAACTAGGTTTTGATAAAATTAAGAACGTTAAAATGTTATATTCGAAATTTGAGAAAAAAAATATGTAACCTTTTAATTGAATTTATGTAATATATATGTATATCAATAACAGAACTATAAGATATAAAAAGAATAATGAAGCCAATAGTAGTAAAATAAAAAGAATAAATAAAATGACTAACAAGAAGACAAAATAAACAAAAAGGAAAAAACAATAGTATTTCATTTGACATACTGAGGGCGTTATATATATTAAATAAACAATCTTTAAAGAGAATATTTTTAACTTTATGGAGGTATGGAAAATAAAAATAGTTTAAAAGGGCGCATTTAACTTAAATTACTTATAATCTCTCAAACTAAAAGTTTGATTAGACGTTAGTAGGGACAATTCGTTGCTTTCTCTATTAAATTTTCTAAGCCAATTTCTTTTAAACCTTTTCTTCAGAATCCCAAAAGTGTGATTTAAAAATATGTAGTGCTCCTTATATTTTGCTCAAAAGTAAAGTTTTCCATGTTTAGAAGCTTTTAACCATCTTTATATATTCTACGTATTAAACCAAATATATAACATTTGGAAGAAACTAAAAGTTGAGTTCAGATTAAAGTTATTTGATGGTTCAATCTGAATATGTTAACCAGATAAAACTTACTATATAATCAAGATCAAGTATGTTTGTGTGTGTGGATTCCGAACCAGGAGCACAGACCGAAATGAAAAATTCGTATGTGTAGAGAATTGGCCGAAAATTGCTTCAAGATTGCCTTTCGGGTAGTTTCCCTTTGAATTCAAAATTCACTTAAATTAGAGCCAACTTTAGTCGGAATTTCACATGTGAAATTTTGAGAAAATCACATTTTAATGTACTTTTAGTGAATCGCTTTATATGAAAAGGAAAAGGCTCAACTCTAGTAAGAAGGAGCTCTAGCTCTTGGACTCCGTATCGAAGTTCATAATAAACTCATATAAATGAATATTTCGCATACATTGAATTGTGTGATAGATATTATGATCATGATGATCAACTATTTAATCTATTAAACTAGAATATCTAACACATGTTTGATCTCAAAAGAAATGTGTAGCTATCACTAACGGAGAAGAAGGCGTTTTTTTTAACCAAAAACATTGAATTGCGAGAGACGTCGCTAACCCGATTTGCAACATATTTATGCGATGGAAATCTACTTGTAACATAAGTTAAAAAAAAGTGCAATTGCTTAAAAATCAAAATTGGGATTACTCATTATTTTAGTAACTTAGTATATTTGTGGCGAGTTTTGTCGCTTTTATTACTCATTATTTTAGTAACTTAGTATATTTGTGGCGAGTTTTGTCGCTAACGATGATAGATTTTTTTGTTTTAAAATTAGCTATTGATTTTTGCGATTACCAAATTTCGTTGGTTTGGAAAAAAAAATAAAGATTATGAAAATGAAATTAGAACATTACGAGCTTTCTAGAACAGGTGAGGGCTACGGCTCCCCCAAAAATTGACATATAACCATATTTTCTATCTAAAATATATATATATCTATATTGTATAAATGAATACATATTATACATAAATACATAATATATGGTTTACCGTAATATAAATTAAATTTATGCCCTCTGATAAAAGTATTTAAGTTCCCCCACAACATAAAAGTATAATCTTAATGTAGAATATCGTTTTGTTATAGTAAATGCATAAAAAAATATTTTGAGACATGTAATAAGAAAGTAAATGAACTTAATCCAAGATGTAATGTTTTCAATAAAATCTTATTATGATTTTAAGAGGTAAAAATAGACCCTTATAGTAGTGTTTTATTTTGAACGGTGAACCTACATCATATTTGTTTACAACGAACTTTTACAGCTTGAGAAACCAGATATCGTTTTAATACCATTATACTACAAGGCGTTTGATACCCTACATAATGGACTGAATTCACTTGTTCTGTTGGAAATTATGAATGACGATGTGATATGATATAAGTTCATCGATCAACTTTATAATTTTTGTGTTTACTTTAATTTATTAAAAAAACATTGATAGTAATTTGTCATTATAAGAATCTTAAAGAAAGTGCTACATCCATGAACTACACATAATTAATGTAGGGTTTGTACAAGCTAGTCGAAAAATAGTAGTTTAACGTATGAATCGATGGCATACATACACACACATTTCAAATTAGAAGACGACTCTTTTAAAGCTTCCTAACAAGGACTTGACAGACACACGCTCAAGGGTGGGGATGAGGCACCCACACGTATGGAGATGTCAAGGATGGGTCATCACTTGTTAGATTTTAATACAAATTTATAAATAGAGTGTGGATATTGAAACACCTCAAAATTATAAATTAACATCCCAAATTTTTATACGGGTCGTATAATCTCATACGCGTCCTATAGGGGGGTCGTATAGCCCTATATGGGGCGTATAACCCATCTGATAGCCCCATGAATTTTTTCTCGTAGTCAGTGTCGAAATTTGCTATACGCGTCGTATAGCCTTATATGTGTCGTATAGGGGGTCGTATAGAGCTATATGGGGTGTATAGCTCTCTGACAGCCCCCTGAATTTTTCTTGTTTTCAGTGTATTCGACCCTATACGCTGCCTATGGACCCATACGCGGCGTATGGAGGGGTGTCGATTTGTCCGGGTGGATGTTCTTATATTAGAACCCTATAAAATTACATACATAGTCGTACACATATAATTAAATTCAATAATTTTAACTATACAAATATTTATTGTACTTAGTAAAGAACTAGAAATTAAACACGCGCGATGCGACAACCTTGTTATGTGTGTTGAGTCGGTAACATTATCACGTTTAAATTTGTAGAAAAAAAGGCACGAAGTTACGATAGTTTGGTATAGATATAAAAGAGTTATATGGCTGGCACATTGCGTCGTAAACAAACCTAACATTAAGTTGATAATAACACTTAAGAAAAATAAAATAATTGAGTAAAAATATAAAAAGTTAAAACAAAAAAATAATATATGAAATAAAAAGAGATATTCATATATTCGAACACATGTCAATTGTTTAAAAATCCAAAGTTCTAATCACATAAACCAACCAAATTTTTAATTATAGTATTGAAACATTACATTACAAATAAATTAACTAAAGAAAGCCAATTTTGTTAATATACAACAATAATAGCATAATGTACAAACCAATATGCATATATAAGTTAGTAATTAGTATTATTTTAAATATATAAATATTGATCTTCATTAAACATATCTTCTAATTATGAATGTAAAGTTATTTATGTATTTAACATTTTATAATATTGGAAGTTTTATAAACTTAATGTCTGATTCTAAATAATAAATAGTTTATTAAAATAAACAAATTTAACAACGTATTATATTCTATTTTATAGTAACATATATATATATATATATATATATATATATATATATATATATATATATATATATATATATATATATATATATATTACTTTCAATTATTAAATTTTTGAACATATTTATAACATTAAAAATATGATTCAAAAATAATAGTTTATTAGAATAAAGTTTTGGTTATGAAGAATGAGTGCAAAATAATGGTGGAGGAATGATTAGAGAGGAAATGACTGTTTTAGAAGGATAAATGTATTAGTAATAGGGCAAGTGAGTATGTATTTGTGGGCCTTTTAGAAACCTAGATATGCTTTTAGTCTTCTGCTATAATGACTCCTACATCAAATACGTGTATACATATATGCATGTACACATATATACATAACTGTCTAATATATATGACTTTAATAATTCAACTTCTATTCATATACACACCACACATATAAGGGCCGCTTAAAGTAAAAAGAGAAAACCATGTGAGACATACAAAGAATTCAAGATATGACGCATGTACACATATATACATAACTGACTGTCTGTCTAGTATATATGACTAATAATTCGACTTCTATCCATAAACACACACCACACATATAATGGTTATAAGCAATACGCCAAAGAAAAATTAAATCAAAGAAGAAGAACTCTTGTATTTAAAGTAATCAAAGAGAATTTGTAAGAAGAAAATGAATTATATTCAATACAATTCAAAACCCCTCTTCTACAATTCTATTTATACCCAAATTGACCTAACAAACTTGTAACAAACATTTACACCTTTAACCCCTATACAAACAGAAAACAACACAAACAATCCCTGAACTTCACAAGAAGTGAAAACAGCACCAGAACTGAAAACAACACAAAAACCATAAACAGCACAAAAAACAAAAAAATAGAAAAACTAACATATGATTTTTGACCTTAACTCTCATCAATCTTCAACTTTAAAGTCACCAAATCATCAACCAATCCCAGGCTTATCAATACAGCAATAAAACTTCTCACCAGGCAAACTCTTGGTCAACATATCCGCCAGGTTCTCATCTATACTAATCTGTTCCAATTCCAACTGCTTAGCATAGATCACATCTCTTACAAAATGTAACGTTACATTGATATGCTTTGTTCTTTCATGAAACACATTATTCTTTGATAACTGTATAGCTCCGTGATTATCATAATAAACCACACAATGTGATAACTTCACACCCAACTTCAGAACCAAACCTTTTAACCAAAGTTCTTCTTTCACTGATTCAGATAGGGCAATATACTCTGCCTCAGTTGTTAAGAAAGCTACTACATGTTGCAGCTAAGACTTCCAACTAACAACATTTTCAAGAACTTTAAACACATAACCGTTGTTGATCTTCCCCTATCCAAATCTTTGGCATAATCGGTATCAATAAAACCTTCCACTGCATAATTGTTTCCTTCTTTTGCAGAAGCACTAAAGTTAATCCCCACTCTTTAATACCCTTTAAGTACCTTAAGACCCATTTAACAGTAAACCAGTGTGACTCACCAGGCATTGACAAAAATCTACTAATTACACTAACAGTATAAGTCAAATCATGTGTTGTACTCACCATAAGATACATGAGACTCCCAACTACATTTGCATATGGGACAGTCTTCATGTACTTGTGCTCATTATTAGTACTAGGTGCATCTTGAGCAGATAATTTGAAATGACCAGCTAAGGGAGTCTTCACTGTCTTACAATAGTGTATCTGATAATTTCTCAAAACCTTATTAGCATAAGATAACTAAGTAAGCTTAAGCTTCTTCTGAGATCTATCTCTAGAAATATGCATTCCTAATATCTTTCTAGCTTCACCCAATTCCTTCATTTCAAATTCCATTTTAAGCATCACTTTAGTGGCTATCATATCTGCTTTATCTCTACATGTCACTAGCAGTCATCTACATAGAGTTGATAAATGAAGTTTTCATCACCCAGCTGTCTGTAATAAATACAGCTATCATACATACTTCTTGAAAACCCATCCCATAAACTCATCAAACCTCTTATATCATTGACAAGGTGACTGTTTTAACCCATATAAAGACATTTTCAAGAGACACACTTTATCTTCCTCTCCAGCCTTTATATACCTAATAGGTTTCATATAAATGCTTTCATGTTCAGCTGTTGTATCAACAGACTCTAGAATACCTCCTTCATCTCCTTGAGAACCAACAGGTGAACCATCATCCTGCTCCACCTCAATGAGAACCTTCTGATCCCTATCAGCCACATGTATACTGGTATTCCCAATAACATCTTTATACAAAACACCTTCTTGAAACTAATCATTTCTGCTGATTATAATTCTTGGACTGCAGTTATCCAAAATCAATAACCTATAGCCTTTAACACCTTAAGGATAGCCCAAAAAGATACACTTTTGAGCTCTTAAATCTAGCTTATCTTGACTTATATGAGCATAAGCCACATAACCAACCATCCTCTAATGACTACAATCTGGTTTCTCCCTAGTCCATATCTCCATAGGTGTTTTCATACCCAAAGCTCTAGAAGGGGACCTATTTATCAAATAGGTTATTGTGGTTACAATTTCACACCAAAAACCTTTAAGCAACCCAGCATTCTATCTCATACACCTCAATCTTTCTAATAATGTTCTGTTAATTCTTTTAGTAAGATCATTCTGCTGTGTTGTACCTAGAATGGTCAAATGCCTACCCACTCCATTCTTCTTACAAAACTCATTGAACTCCTGATTTCAAAACTCCAACCCATTATTAGTTCTGAGCCTTTTTAATTTCTTCCCAGTCTGAGTTTGAACCAATGTCTTCTATTCAACAAACTTCTAAAACACATCACTCTTGTGTTTAATCACATAAACCCAAACTCTTCTAGAGTAATTATCTATGATGGATAGAAAATACCTAGCTCCACCTATAGTGTTAACTCTAGCAGACCCCCACAGATATGAACGAACATAATCAAGAATATCTCTGGTAGTATGCTTGCCTTTACTAAATTGTACTCTTTTCTTCTTACCAAGAACACAAGTCTCACAAAACCCTAAGTCATTCATTCTTACATTATCAATGATCTTTTGTTTAGTGAGCTCAATTAAACCTTGTTCACTTAGATGGCCAAAGCTCTTGTGCCACAAAAGAGCACTACCCTCACTAGTCATTACAACAGACACATTTCCAGTGATCATATTACCATCTAATAGATATGTATTATTACCCATTCTAGTACCAGTTAGCAACACTAGAGACCCTTTTATCACTTTTGCCTTTCCATTTTTGAGACTGATTATATACTCATTTTTCTCAAAAGTTCCTAAAGACATCAGACTTCTAGTAAGACTAGGAATGTACCTGACATGATGCACATCCATCTCACTCATATTCTTCAACTTGAATGTGACAGTTCCCATACCAAGAATCTTATAAGGTCGATCATCTCTTAACTTACCTCACTATGGTCTTCTAGTTTGAGATATTTGAAATGCACTTTAACTGGGGTCATATGAAATGAACATCCCAAATCAAGATTCCACCCACCTTGATTTTCTTGATCTGTTACATTTAATACATCAGAGCTTTCATACCCTTCTAAAGAACACTCTGAAACATGGTTGTTGTACCCCTTTGCAGAAGAATTATCACTTTACTTTTTCTTCTCAGGACAATCTTTCTTTAAGTGCTTCTTAGATCCACATACATTGTATCTTCTTTTGAACTTTGATTTAGATCTTGAATGCCCTTTTGACTTTCCATTCAATTCACTTCTTCTACAACTCTATTTATACCCAAATTGACCTAAAAACTTGTAACAAACATTTTACACCTTTAACCCATATACAAACAGAAAACAACACAAACAGTTCCTAAACTTCATAAGAAGTGAAAACAGCATAAGAACTGAAAACAACACAATAACCATAAACAACACAAAAATAAAAACAGTACAAAAACTAACATATGATTTTTGACTTTAACTCTTATCCAGAGTCATTTAAATATGTAATTAATAATTCATATTTCTTTATGTGTTTTTCATATATTTTTATACTTAAATTAAACCATCCTTGTATACGTATCCGTGTGTGCCTTTTCAGATATAATACAATTATACGAAACAGTACGTAGTATTGACCATCAATTACTATTATATCATTATAAACATATTCGAAGAGAAGGAATTATGTACAGATAAATTAATTAACTAATTAAAAACAACTTGAAGAATAGTTGGGTTATGGTGTATATATTTTAGCCACCGTAATTTCTAGTATTTACAATATGGTCATCTGAATCCTTTCTTCCTATATAAATGTTGGTGCTTCTTTACACCCATTTTCAGAGAAAGAGGGTATTTCGTCGGCTCCCTCCTGGTGACGGTTGCCCTTTCGGTGATTATCCCACTTTCGTAAAGTGTGGTGGTGGTCCGTTCGCCTCCCATGGTCGTTGTGTGCCGCCGTTGCCGTCTCAGGGATCTATTCCACTCGTCGCTGTGGAGGTGGTCGATGAGGTTGTCCAATTTTAGCTCTGATTTGGTCTCCCCGTTTCTCTTGTCGACGACGATGGTCCCGGTGGTGATGTCGGTTTGGTCGGTTGCATGTCAGTGTGCGATCTTTGTTTGAGGTTGTCCCGACCTCTGATCCGATTTGGTTTTATTGGTGGCAATGCCGGTTTGTCTGTTGTCAAGCCGGTTCCTCTTTGTGGTCGATGTAGTGTCGTAGGCTGTCTCTAGATGTCAATGATGTTTTGGTCGTTTCTTGCTATCGATGATGCTAGGGTTATGCTTACCTGAGACTTTTTTTGTCGTCGATGATGCCGAGCTTTAGCTCTTCTGAGATGTTGGTTTATTTGACTTTGTTACTGATGTCGATGATGATGATTTTCTATTCATCTGAGACCCTGTTGGATTTTACATCTTTTGATATGTTGGGTTACAGGTTATACACTGTTGAGACTTTGGTACAGTGTTGGTGAACTGCTTGTGTTTGTTAAGAATATTGTTTGCTGATGTTGATGATGATGGACATTTATTCATCTGAGATCATTTATTTTGGTTGTTAGGTGGCTATGATGATACACCAACACTGGTGTCGGTTTCCTTAGCTTGGCGGTCATTTCTGGTATGTAGTCGTAACCGGGCATCAATTCTGAGCCATGCTATATTGATTACGATGCTTCCCGTCTAGGCCTCAACTTACCCCGTTATCATAACGTGCAAACGTGCGTTGTGGTCAAACCCTAGTTATATGAAAAAGTTAATTGATCATTTACTATTATATGTTTTTATTTTATTCTACTCATAAAATTTATATATAAAAATTAATAATTTAAATCGGATTATCCTTAAAATTTTCTTTATTCATATAGGGGGTATGGTATGTGGTATGTGGTTGTGTGAATTACCATTCATAGCAAGTCCTTTTATTTTTATACAGTGAACTAAGATACATTAATAATGATGATAACTAGTAATTAGACACGCGCGATGCTGCGTGTTTACAAACTTTGTTACTCGTGTTACGACGATAATATTAACTTAATTAAGTATATAAAAGAAACTTATAAATTTACTATTTAGACACCGACATTGTTATTGATATATAAAAGTAAATATATTAATTAAATAAAGTATACTTGAAAAAGTTACTAAAAGGTGTCAATTAAATCATAAAATAATGAAGAAGTAAAAGTTTGTTTAACGAAAAGATAAAACCGTGTAGTACTAACGCCCACCTAAAACTAATAATCTTTTAATGCTTTTGTTAAAAAAACATAAATAAAGAAAGCACCAGTGAACATTATGGAAATATGAACTGTGCTTGAAGAATGGCAGGGCAAAAGAAAGATGAAATTAAGTTTGTGGTATGTTTGTAAACTAAAATGCTTTAGTGGCACATTCACAAAATCCCAAAAAATCAATGTACACACCGACATGTAGGTTTAATAATATATATAATTAGGTTATAAAAATTTAAAATTGTAATAAAAGCAAGATTATTATTAAAAAATTATACTAGAACTAACCCTTAAATATGTACATATATGCATGCTTGTATACGACTCCTCATTGTGTATTTTAATGTCTGATTATAATGATGAGAAAAAAAAAAGAAAGGCTAAACACGAAGAACAAATTTTGTTAATGTAATTCAAAACATATTCTTTTCAACCTAATATATAATTAAAACCGGTACACGTATTCCGTCCAATTTTTTTATTTTTACGCAATATGTGTAATGAAGAAATATGTGAAGATACTGCAACATATACCGTCTATTGTATCACTATAAAATCGTATACATAACATCTGTCAAGAGTGATCACCGTACATAATTAGTTAACATACAAGGTACGTCTCAACGACCACAATAAATATAGTAGTTGTTTGGTGATATTTCGAAGGAAAGTCCAACTTAGATTAAATGTTGATATCTCCATTCCTTTTCATTTTCATAATAAAATCATTTTTGGTACGTACACGCTTATAGGTGTATGATAGATATCAAAACATACCATTAAATATTTAGGATTTTAATTAGTTTAATATTTGGGAAAGAATCATGATCAATATCATTTATCAAAGGTACTTGAAATTTTAAAATAGTTGTACAAATAGTGTAGAAGAGTGAACAAAATTTTTCACTATGGTTTAGTAGTTAATATAATAACCGTGCAATAAAAGATAAAACAATTTTAGTCATCATCAAAATGCTTAGACTTTGGATGTGTGATTAAAAAAGACAATAGAAACCTAGGATGGAGTATCACTATTAAATCACCGAATGTTGATATCTCATGGCTAATATGAAGGATTAGTGGTAGAAATGACAAATTCCAACAAAGAAAATCTATATATTTATATTTATACTATATATAAAATATTTGAGACGGATATATTTATAATTTTATTTAAAGTTTAAGATACTTAAAATAATTTTTCAAATAAGTTCAAGTATTTAATGCGATAATCCCAAAATTACTCAATATTTAATAAACTTCTTATAATTAATAAATTATTTAATACACATTAGATGATTTAATATAATTTATTAAGTATTATCTTATTATAATATTTTATATTATTTTTCTAATGTACATCAAAATTTTAAGCATATAGTACAAGTATTTTATACAATAATTATATTGCCCCTATTTAATAAAATTCTTCTAATTAATACATTATTTAATACACATTAGAATATTTAATTTAATTCATTCAGTATTATCTTATTTATAATATTTTTAATTAATAATTAAATTTACCTTTACTTTTTATATATTTAAATAACAATAACTACTAAATATTTAAATAATAATAAGAATAATACATAAATATAATCAGTATTTAAGATAGGTTGAAAAAACCTCGATGACACCCACCGCATCATGCATGCAAACATACATAATAAAAAGTCATGAATAGTGAAGTTGTAGGTTTCTTAATGTTATAACAATAGTTTTTTCCCTTCAAAGTAATAAAAAATCAATTTATATTTTTATGATTTTACACTTAGACCTATAGGAGTTTTTTTTAACAAAGAACACCTTTTTACAATTGATTACATGCACATTTTAAAATTTATTTAAGTTTTACACTTATACTCTCGAGTTATGTCGAATTTATACTTCATCTTCTAAATTTTATTAAGTTCTCTTCTTTCTTTTTTTTCTTATAACTAACATATAATATAGCCAATTAATAGTCACTATTATTTTCATTTGTTTCAGTGATTCGCTTTTTAATAGTATTTCTTCTTGTTATATTTTTTTAATCAGCGTTTCACGTGTGGATTTTTTACGACTGATTAATACTAACGTATCAATCGTTAGAATTAACACTATTAAATTTAAGGGTTGTTGGATTTTAATAATCCCAAGTTTTATTTATTGGTCGGGATTAATCCCAACTCAATAAATGTTTACAGATACTCCCAAGTTTGAGTTTATTTTCCTCCAACGATCCTTTACTAATTGAGAGTTAACTCTATTAGTTTTTTGATGGCGTTGACTGTTTTTGTGGCCAAAACACTAAATAAAAAGTTGAAATCTATCATCAGGTCCATCAATTTAAAACTTTCGCACCCAAAAATTCATCAATCTCCACCTTCTGATTTGAACCACCGAACTCATTGGAGGTAGATTTCAGGTGATGATAGAGGTTAGACAATGGAAAACGCACCTAATTGAGACTAGGCGTACTGTAGTTGAAAAATAGCTCAAAGTTGACCTCATTTCATCAAAAAAACTAACGAGGGTTAACTCTCAGTTAGTAAGGGATCATTGGAAGAAAATAAATTTAAAGTTAGAAGTGCCTGTAAACATTTCCTGAGTTTGAATTAATCTCGGCCAATAAATGAAAGTTAGGATTATTAAAATCCAATAACCCTAAATTTAAAGCCCTTGTGCATAGCACGGGTCACGCCTACTAGTAAAAGTAAATTATAAAATTATTCCTCAATAACCCCTTGGTGGTTACTAATTAAGGGATTAGTGATTAGCGAGAAGTAGCCTAAGCCAAGTACACCACCACCCTATGAACGTTCTCACACTTACATCGATTATCTCTTGTGTACTACTTCAATCTTATATGGATAAAACAAAATAATATATTTTCAGTAACTTCTTTTTATCTTTTGAAATGTTACTCACATTTATAGAAAATCAAAAACTTTTAAATACTTAATGAAAATGAAATTACCGATGGGCAATGCCGTCGGAAATTAGTTTGCAAAACCCCCTTCATAAATCTTCCGTGAGAATTTCATTGCTGATCCACTTATTATATTTACATGTAAGCTTCCGACATTCCATAGGTAATCTGTCGATGTCCAAATTTCGTTGATAATCCATTAGTATACTCTTCTGGTAACCTTTTTGTAAGTTTTTTTTACTTACATTATGTTATTTGATAGAATATCACCATCAGGTTACCTATGGGGTAACTTTCATCTTGTTATTATTGGCAGAAACGTCCGTAGATTAAATGTCTTTTATAGTGCTACAAATCCAAGAACTCAAATCAAATTATCATTTTAGGATAGTGGGGTTGTGTGCATTGCGATTAGGGTATATAAAAGAAATTGTCATTTAAGGATAGTTGGGTTGAGTGCATTAAAATTAGGGCATTCCAATTTTAAAATTTAAATGTATATATAGAATTTTTCTTAAGCAAAAACATATTGATTCACTTAAATAATACAATTATATTTTATATAAATCGTTTTATTTAACTAAGTGCATTAACAAAATCAATTAGTTTAAATAAAAATAATAAGATATGAATACCTTCTTCCGTAAATAAAAATAATAAAAAACACGTGTCACCTATATAGACCATCTAGAAATTGTTTTTTCTATCTCTTTCTTATTAAATATTAAATATCATATGTCAACTTTTCGTAAATTTTAGATTTAAATTTCTCGAATATATATATATATATATATATATATATATATATATATATATATATATATATATATATATATATATATATATATATATATATATATATATATATATATATATGTATATATATATATAGGGTAGGGTTATCTTGAGAACCACCCTTTTTAGTGAGAACTTTAGGAACCAATATCAACCACACATTTTAGTCACATTCAAGTCATATGCCACTTCCACCTTTTTTTAAAACGTTCATAACTTTTTTTCATGACATTATTTTTTCATAAAAATTTCACCATTAATTTCATTATTTTTTTATCTTTCCAACGCCTACCATATTGATATATTTTTTTAAAAAAATTTGTCCAACCGTTATTTACACATGTGTAAATTAGTCATTACATATATGTAAATTCTGTTTTACACATGTGTAATTTCAAGAATTACATGTGTAAAATGACGTTTGCAAAAAAAACGAGATCTTTTTTTATTTTTTATAATTTTTTTTATTTTTTTTAATGGTAGAGGGAAACGAGAGAAACACTTCTCTGTTTTTACTTTTTTTATTTTTTTATTATTTTTTATTTTATGATTTTTTTAATTATGTTGTTGTTAATTACAATTTTGTCATTAAAAACTAGTGATTCACATTGGTTCCTAGGGTTCTTACAAAAAAAGTGAGTTCTCATTTGATCTCTCCCCTATATATATATATATATATATATATATATATATATATATATATATATATATATATATATAAATTTATGGATAATATGATTACACCATAAGTAATATTTTTGAGTTTTTATAAAAAGTCTTTTAGAATGATATATTATCTGAAGTAAATATTATATAAAGAACACTCATATAGTCATATATACACACACAATAACAAGCCACGGTATTATAAGACCCTAAAGCATATGGTACAACAACTCAAAGCTAACATTATTTTAACACTAACACACACACACACACACACACATATATATATATATATATATATATATATATATATATATATATATATATATATATATATATATATATATATATATATATATATTATTGATATATATCATTTTTCTCTTAAAGCTTTTAAAAAAGTTCATTCTAATCTGCGTTTTGGTATAAATCTTAATTAAACTGATTTTTCTCAAAGTAATGTTTTTTAATTCAAAATATACCATTCTGGCATATTTATTTCTACCTACGTATCGATATAATTATACAAAACCACATTGTCAAGACCCAAAGGTCAAGTATAATATGTTTACAATAATTTCTACAACAACATAATGTACGTCTTTTATAAATTCCGTGTATACCATTCCGACAGGCTTATTTATAATTACGGTTAAATATAAATTTTATTTAAATTTGAGAGGCCGTAACGAACGGCCAAAACCTTATAATTTATTGCTAATAAGTGAATAAACATACATGAACTTTTCTTTACTTATCTTGTAAATAGACTATGAGTAGTTCTATATTAATAATGCTAGTGGGTGTGACCCCGCTATGTAGTAGAGGTTATAAAAGTTAAAAGATTTAATTCTTATGATTTATACGTTAGTACTAACCACCCGAAAAAATGTTATGTGTGAAACGAGGTCTATTGTAAATTGATTAAAAGAAAATTTGACATATCTTGAAGTCTTAAGTATAAAACTTCAAAAAAGTGCAGGTGATTACGCTTAAGTATCAAATTTTAAAAAAAATCAGGTGATTAAATGTAAATTTAACATAACTTAAAAGCTTAAATATAAAGTTTTAATAAACACAAAATGAGTAGATATCAATTTGGAAAAGAAGCAAAGAGAGAAAAAGTATTGTGTTTAGTTTTAAAAAATTCTTAAAGGTTTAAATGTAAAACTATAAAAAAAACAAAGTAGGGTTTTTATTAGTTTGGAGAAAAAGAGGACCATCGTGATAACTGTAAGGATTCCTGAAGTCTGATGCAACCCAAAACAGCCTAAGTGTCTCAGCAACATGCACTAAGTACTGAAGTGAAGAATGCTTCGGAAGTTTTACACAAAGCATTAGAAAATACTCTAAGTGTAAAATCTTCCGAAGCCAAGACCAATATCTTCCGAAGCCAAAGATGAAGTCTTCCGAAGCTTCAGAGACAAAGTCTTCCGAAGCCTCATCCTATGAAGACAGATTTCTTCCGAAGACTTTTAGTACACATGCTTTATCTGATGTATTGTTCCATAAAGCACCTTTTCCGCTGCATCTCTGTAAAGTCACCAACTTACATGAGTTGGTGAAAAGGGCCTTGCTTTTGGTAACTGTACATTGAGGTCTTGAGTATTCAACTTTCCACTTTATGTACTTTATCCTTTTTGTATTGTATAAGGATGTGAGCTATGGCATGTCATAGTCACAAGGTCAAAAGGCAGATATGCCTTTTGATCCTACAATTGATTTTGTTAGTGTCTAGTCAATTGTATCCAGCTGGCTTTCAAAGTATAGCCGGCTGTAGGTTGTAGTATAAGTATTTCAAGTTCTGTATCTTTTCTTCATGCTTTGTAACACTTGTAAAAGAACTTGAGAAAGCAATATACTGCCTCCTTGAAACCCATACTCTCTTGTTCTGTCTCTTGCTTTACTTGTGTTCTTTGTATCACTTTGGTTACCCAGTTCACTGTTTGATTAGAGCTTAGTTATTCTCCTCATTGTGTTGTTGTGTTGTAATTGTGCTTAAGCCCTTAAACGGTCCTGCAATTGGTATCAGAGCATTCCAGGCTCTTGATATAAGATCTAACCATCTTAAGATCCCTCACACACACAAAAGCTAAACTCTTCAAATGGCTGCCATCTCTAAGACTGATATGGAGACTGGAACCATGAACAAATCCCCACTGATCACTCTTGATGATTTTGACACCTGGTGCATGAGGATGGAAGGCTTCATCAGGTCTCTTGATTCAAGAATGTGGGAATCTGTTGAGAATGGACCTTTCATACCCAGCACCCCCTCTGCTACTGGTGCTGGTATGATTCCTAAAGATGTGGCCAACTACTCAGATGAAGATAGAAAAAGAGTAGAGATTGACAGGAAGGCCATGACTGCTCTTCAGACTGCTCTCCCAAACTCTGTATACAGAGGCTTCAAGAAGTGCAAGACAGCCAAACAGCTGTGGGATGCACTGAAGCTGATGTATGAAGGCTCCTCTGAAGCCAAGGAGAACAAGAAAGATCTTCTGAAGCAGCAGTTTGAAAATTTCACCTTCAAAGCAGGTGAGACCATGACCCAACAATACTTCAGGTATGTTGAGATTGTGGATACCCTAGTGGATGGAGGAGTTCCTCTTGAGAACAGGGACATTGTAAGGAAGTTCATGTCCTCACTTCCTAGGCAATGGACACACTATTGTGTGGTGATCAAGAGGACTGAGAACCTTAAGACTCTTACTCTTACAGAGTTGTATGGGATTCTCAGTGGATACCAGATGGAGATGAACATGCAAGGTTCATCTGGCAACTCCAACAATCAAATGGGTTCAGCCCTTCATGTGGTTGAAAGGGACAGCATAGAACCCCAGCATCATCTCTTATGCTACCCTGACAACTCACAAAAGGGTCCTTTCATCACCTTCCCGGAGACACCAAGGGAGAACTTTACTCAAGGAAGCCCATTCCAAGAGACAAGTTCTTCTCAAGCCTTTGTGTCTGCAGATGAAAGCTGTGGGAATTATCTCTTCACTCTTGAAGACCTGGACTGTATCCATCCAGATGACCTGGAATACATGGAGATAGTTCAGCAGATGGCTCTCCTCACTCACAGAGCCAAGAAGTTCTACAAGAGGACAGGAAGAAGATTTCCAAGCAATGCTACCAGTAGTAAGTTTGGGCTGGATAAAAGCAAAGTTAAGTGTTACAACTGTAACCTTATGGGTCACTTTGCCAGGGAGTGTAAGGCACCTAAAGCAAATGGGGGCCAAACACAACCCAGACCAAACTTTACTGACAAAGCTCCTCAGGCTGAGAAGACAAAGCAACATGCTGCTGTTGCTGTTGAAGAAGGAGGCTTTGACTGGAGTTTTCAGGTGGAGGATGCTTCTCCAAACCAAGCACTGATGGCTGACCATGATGAAGCCAAGGTATTGGAACATCTTTGCTCCCCTGAATGCATTGCTAAAGTAAATAGATACAGGTCCTATAACCTAGAGATGAGATCTGATCTTGAGTCATTAAACATATTAAAATCTGATTTTAGAAAGTCTGAAAATGATTACAAGTTAAAGATAGAAGACTTGGAGAAAACCATTTCAGTACTAAAACATGAACATACAGATTTCAGAACTCAGATCCAAGATCTCATCACTAAGTTAACTGAGTGCCAGGCTGAGCTTGTGATCAGCAAAGCCAAGGCAGAGAAGAGTGTTCTTGAAGAAGAGACCTTCAAGAACATGATATCCTCATCCCTGCACAACAAGGTTTGTTATCAAAATAGACAGGGACTAGGATCAAATGAGATAGCTCCTCCACACACAATCTTGTCTGTAAGATCTCCTAGGTGTGGAACTTGTGAAGATGAGCTTCCTCTCATAGATCCTGTAAGTGAGGATGATGAAGAAGTGATAGTGAAGAATTCCTCTGAGAAGAGTGAAGAAGAGGATTCTTCCAAGGGCCACTATCCTTCTGAGGAGAAGAAATCAACTGTGATGACCAAGTCCAAAAGAAAGAACTTGATCAGAAAGAGCAAAAGGAAGGCAAAGAAGGCTCAAGAAATCAAGGCTACTTTTGATGCTAAGCAGAAACAAGTTTTTATCTCTGCAGGTTTCAAAGTAGTAAGGACTGAAGACATCAACCAAGACTCCTCAGCTAAGAGTCATGGTTCTTGTTCAAATCATCTCAGTGCCAAGAAGAAGACTGAGCTGCTGTGTACCACTGCTGCACAGCCTGGACCATCAAACTCCAAGAACAGTTCACAGCCCAAAGGAACTGTCTCAGCATCTACCAAGATGAAGGTGGAGAAGGGATGTGACCAAAGCCAGTCTTGCTCTCAAAGGGAGACTTCTTTGAAGAAGAAAATGTTATGTGTTATGTGTGAAAGTACTTCTCACATTGCTAAGGATTGCCCATACAATCCTAAAAGTACTGTCCACATGACTAAAACAAAGACTTCAAAGAGTCTCAAGAAGTCTCAAGCTTCGGAAGGAAAGTCTGTTTCCTTCGGAAGCTCCAAATCAAAGAAGAAGGTAAGTGGAAAATTACCTTCGGAAGCAAAGTTGGTCTCGGAAGAAAGGAGTTCTTCCGAAGCACTAAAGTCTGCTGCAGTGACTGTAGATTCTTCCGAAGGATCAGTCATCAAAACTTGTGAAGTTCAAAAGCTTCTAAGGTTTTGAAGGTCAAGTCCAAGACTCCAAAGGTGGTGTGGAAGTCTAAGAAAGACCAAATGACTGAGGTTTCTCCATCAACAACAGCTGAAGATCCCCATAGTACAACCATAGGATCTATTACTGTTGCATTACCTTCTATTACTGTTAATGAGCCCAAGACAAGTAAGGCTTGGGTTTCCAAATGTAACTAATCATTTTCTCTGTGCAGGAACAGCTCAAGACCAACAGGAATGTCTGGATAATTGACAGTGGCTGTTCCAGGCACATGACAGGCAATAGGTCTCTACTCCATAATTTTGAGAGAATTGATGGAGGACCAGTTGCTTTTGGAGGAGATGAAGGTGGTTACATTTCTGGAAGGGGCAAGGTCACAAATGGTAAGCTCAGCATTGAGAAGGTAAACTTTGTTAAGGAGCTTGGGTACAATCTTCTGAGTGTATCCCAATTTTGTGATCAGAGTCATAACATGCTCTTTACTGAGCATGAGTGCATTGTTCTCAAACCTGGTGTGGTCATTCCTCATGAGCATATCCTGCTCAGAGCCCCCAGGAAAGGGAACATGTACAAGATGGATTTGCAAGAAACATCTCCCTCAGGAGAAGTTTCATGCTTTCTATCTAAAGCAAATAGTGATGAGTCTTTCCTATGGCATAAAAGAATGTGCCATGTAAACTTTAAGAACATGAATAAATTAATTAAACATGATCTGGTAACTGGAATGCCAAAGAAAGAGTTTACTAGTGATGATCATTGTGTGGCATGCCTGAAAGGGAAGCAACACAAGGTATCTCACAAGCCTAAGGAAAAGAACTCCATCACTACTCCCCTACACTTGTTACATATGGATCTCTTTGGCCCCACCAGTGTAATGAGTTTAGGAAGGACCTCTTACTGTCTGGTGATCACAGATGATTTTACAAGATTCACTTGGGTCTTCTTCCTTAGAACTAAGGATGAAACCCCTGAGATTCTGAAGAATTTCATCTTAAAAGTTGAGAATCAATGTGATCACAAGGTCAAAACCATAAGATGTGATCAGGAACTGAATTCAAGAACCAAATCCTTGATGCATTTTGTGATGAAAAAGGTATTACAAGACAATATAGTGCTCCCAGGACTCCTCAGCAAAATGGAGTTGCTGAGAGGAGAAACAGGACACTTATTGAAGCTGCAAGAACTATGTTGTCTGACTCTAAACTGCCTATCACCTTCTGGGCAGAGGCAGTCAATACTGCTTGCTATGTGCAAAACAGAGTTTTAGTAGTTAAGACACATGGTAAGACTCCTTATGAACTTTGGCACAAGAGGAAACCTTTCATTGGTTTTCTCAGGTCATTTGGATGTCCCTGCACCATCTTGAATACCAAAGATCAAATTGCCAAGTTTGCTGAGAAATCAGATGATGGACATTTCATTGGATACTCTTCTCAAGCTAAAGCTTATAGAGTATACAATCTCAGAACTAGAATTGTTGAGGAGTCAGCCAATGTGACTTTCAATGAGCACACTCCTTGTGTGGCTGGTTCTGGTCCGGATTGGCTGTTTGATCTTGATTTAGTTACCAACTGTTTTAACAAATCTTGTGAGCATGTTTCAGGATCTGCAGAAAATCTAAATACAGGTGATCCTGATCCAAGATTTGAGCTAGGAAGACCTTCAACTCATACATCTTCAGCTCCAGTTGGAACTACTTCAGCAAATGAGGTTTCTATCAGCACAACAATGACAAATTCAGCTGATACATCTGGCATGCCTTCAAATTCCAGCTCAGAGGCCTCTCAACCAGATAAAGACACCTCACTTGTAGAAGACAACAATGGTGATGGTGATAGTGATCAGGAATTTCTTGATGCTAATAACCATACCATAGATGACAACATCAATGATGTCTCACACTCATTGGATCAAGTTAATCTTGATAAGTGTGATAATGTGGAGGGTGAATCTTCAAGACCAGATTTAAATTTCTCAAATTTAGATCTTTCTCAGCAACTTGCTGTGATCCCTCAGCTAAGGATCCACAAGTCTCACCCCACCACAAACATCATTGGAGATGTTGTCACAGGGGTAAGAACAAGAGGACAAACCCATGAAGCAAATGTTTGTCTTCACTCTTGTTTCTTATCTCAGATAGAGCCCAAGAAAGTTGATGAAGCTCTAAAGGATGGAAGTTGGGTTGAAGCTATGCAACAAGAGCTGCTTCAATTCAAAAGGCAGAAAGTTTGGAACCTTTGTCCTCTTCCTCATGGGAAGACTACCATTGGAACCAAATGGGTTTTTAGAAACAAGAAGGATGATAGGGGAATCATCATCAAGAACAAGGCAAGACTAGTTGTTCAAGGATACACACAAGAAGAAGGGATTGACTACACTGATGTCTTTGCTCCTGTAGCAAGACTAGAAGCTGTTAGGATATTCCTGGCATTTGCTGCATCCAAGAACTTCAAGGTCTACCAACTTGATGTAAAGTGTGCTTTCTTATATGGAGTGATTGATGAGGAGGTTTATGTCAAACAGCCACCTGGTTTTGTAGACCCTGATCATCCTGATTATGTCTGCAAGCTTGACAAAGCTCTTTATGGGCTGCATCAGGCACCCAGGAAGTGGTATGAGACACTATCTAAGTATCTCTGCAAGCATGGATACAGAAGAGGTACTATAGATGGAACCCTCTTCATCAAAGGACAGGGAAATGACTTATTGCTGGTTCAAGTATATGTTGATGACATCATCTTTGGTTCAACTAATCCAAAGCTCTGCAAAGACTTTGAGAAGCTGATGAAAGACAGATTTGAGATGAGTTCAATGGGAGAACTCAACTTCTTTCTGGGAATTCAAGTGAAGCAGGTTGAAGATGGCATCTTCATAAGTCAGTCAAAGTATGTTCAAGACATACTCAAGAGGTTCAATATGACTGATTGTAAGATTGCTAAGACACCCATAGCCAGAAACCACTCCCTTGGTCCAGATCTTGAGGGGGAGTGTGTAGATGAGCACTTATACAGGGCTATGATTGGGTCTCTTATGTATCTTACAGCTAGCAGGCCTGATATCATGTTTGCTACATGTATTTGTGCAAGATATCAAGCCAACCCTAAGATGTCTCACTTAATCACTGTGAAAAGGATTTTAAGATACCTCAAAGGTGCTTCAACACTTGGTCTATGGTATCCAAAGAATCCAAATTTCAATCTGTATGCCTATACAGATAGTGATTATGGTGGTTGCAATATGACTGCAAAGTCTACATCTGGGGGATGTCAATTCCTTGGTGGAAGGGTGGTCTCATGGCAATGCAAGAAACAATCCTGTGTGTCTGCATCAACTGCTGAGGCTGAATACATTGCTGCTGCAAGCTGCTGTGCTCAAGTGCTTTGGATTCAAAATCAGATGCTGGACTATGGATTTAACTTCAAAGAGACTCCTATCCACATAGACAACAATAGTGCTATCTCTATCACTGAGAACCCTGTGCAGCACTCAAGGACCAAACACATCAACATCAGGTATCATTTAATAAGGGATAACTATGAAAAAGGATTAATTAAACTAGTCAAAGTTCATACAGATGAACAATATGCTGATCTGTTCACCAAAGCTTTTGATGAACAGAGATTTAAGTATCTGATATCAGCTATTGGGATGATTAACTTTGAGTAGACTTTTTATTAAAACTAATTCTAATTATTTCTTCTTAAAATATGTGTGTCCTAAGTTGTCTAGTTCATCACTTTCATAAGCTCATGTTTTCTTTGGATGTAAAATTCTTTTTGAAGACTTTCCTTAGATTCTTGAAAATTTCTGATACTTCGGAAGATAAAATTTTATCTTCGGAAGAAAAACATGTCTTTAAAATAAATAACTGTCTAAGAGATTTTACCTTCGGAAGAAGTAAAGTTCATCTTCCGAAGCTTAAAATTCTTATCTCAGACACTTATCTATTTTCAAGAACCTTTTCCTTCCGAAGCAAAATTAACCTTCGGAAGCTTTGTTTATTTTCATACAAAGCATTCAAGGGTTTATTTCTCTTCCGAAGCATAAATTATCAAGACTCTCAGGAAAATCTTCCGAAGCCATTTTAGCTTCGGAAGCTTTTTAAATCAAAACTTCCGAAGACAAATAAACTTCGGAAGCTTTTCGAATTCCAAGAAAACTACTTTTTGAGCAAAAGTAAACTACCTTTTCAGAGGTGGGACCGACTTTCGGATTTCAAAGTTTATCCTCTTTCATTAACTTTGGTTCAAATCCCTTTTCATATAAATACCCAACGGTTCCCCCTCTTTCCCACTATCTTCCTCAATTCTACTGTTTCTCTAACCTAATTCTCTAAACCGCCTTTGCTTTCTACCTTTCTTCACCCTTAAGCTTCTAAATGGCCAACCTTAACCGCAGAAACAACCCTGATTTCTCCATGCAACTACACAGGCAACATAATCAAGTTGCTCTGTTAAGCTCTGAGAAAGATGCAAGTTTCTCAGAGATTTGCCAATTCTTGACTCTGTCAAATATTTCACCTCCCTGACCATTGATCCTACTCTATATGAGGATCAGTTGCTTGAATTCTGGAAGACCTGCCAAGAGGTCATTATGGATGGGGAGAAGGCACTGTCTGCCACAGTGCAAGGGAGGACAGTCTTCATCACTCCGGCCATCATTAACCAACATCTACAGCTGGATGATGAAGAAGGTGAGGTGTCCTTCCCAAAAGAAGCTGTTAATCATTCTTTTGAGCAGATGGGCTATGAGGGAGATTTCTCTGTAAAGACCTTTAGGAAAGGGAAGGTCTCATCCCAATGGAAATTCCTGCTCCATGTGGTTATCCACAGCTTGTCAAACAAGCATGGTGGATGGGACCAGATTCCTGAGGATCTCTCCTTTATAGTTCATGGAATGGTTCAAGGGGTCAAGTTCAGGTATTCACAATTTGTTTATACTAATTTACTTGCAAACTTAGACTCCTTAGAGTATTACATGTTTCCTAGATATGTTCAACACATTCTCAACTGTGAACTGGGCTCACAGTTGAGGGAAACAGGTAATATTCTTAAATTGGGACAGATGAAGCCCGGCATCTTTAAAATAATGAAGAAGCCAACTGTAGGCTTCTCTGGGGTAGAAACAGCCCTAGTCCCAAAAATGTTAGAGCTCATTGCTCAAGGTGACAACCTAGCAACACAAGCTAGTGTTGAACCCACACCTCTTTTGTCCCTACCATTAAAAAGACCAGAAATCACCCTCACCTACCAAAGAAAATCCAAACGAACCCCTGCTCAGACTATTGAGTCTGTGCAGGCCCCCAAATACTCAACCTTACAGGAAGAAGTGGACACTAGAGCTCCCACTTCTCCTGAGGAGCAAACCACTCCCATTACTTCACCTATCAGGGCTGAGGTTCCTCAAGCTCACCCTGATGAGCTCAATAGCCCAACAACCTTAAGCCTTCACTCTGAGTCTCAACACTCAAGTGGACAACCTTCAGGGGACAGCTACCATCCCCAGCCTTTGGATCTCAACCAACCAATTCCCAACCTATCCTTTTACACTGATGAAGACTTAGGATTCAGTGAGTACCATGAGTCTCTCTTCTCCTCCCCTACTCAAAGAGAGATGAGTACCTCTGACTCTCCTCAGTCTATCCCCCATCAGTCACCTGTTACTGAGGTGGACACTTCTGAACCTGTTCAGGATGTCCATATGGAAGAGGCTCTCACTTTTGAAAGTGATTACATCATTAAGACCTCAACCATGGCAACTCAGCCCATTGGCATCTCAACTGAGGCTGCCAGTGAGCAGAGGAAAACCAGCAGCCAAGAAACTCAAGCTGGTGGTGAGAGAGAGGACTTTGGTCCAATCATCTCATCCCCCAATGAATCTTCTGATGAAGATGAGGGGAATTTGAGACTAAAGGTGCAAAAACTGTCAAAAACATGCACCTACTTAGTCTCTAAGGTTAGTCACTTGGAATCTCAGGTGACTACCCTGCAAAACAGGGTCAATGATCAGCAACTCCAGATTTCATATCTGCAGGAAAAACTAGCTGGGAGACCTTTAAGGAGAGCTCAACCAGGAACACAAGAACCTGTGGAAGTGATTGACTTATCCTCCAGCTCACCTATGCAAGTGGGTGATGCTACCAAAAAGGGGGAGAAAGTTGTTACAACCACAGAACCTGGGAGTTCTTCAGAGAGAATGGACATAGAGGACTCACCATCCTCACTTGCTGTTGTGCATTCTCAGCAACTTCCTCAAGTTCACATTAATGTGGACTCTATAGACTCTCTCATCAGGAGTCTCTTTGAGGAAGGCATACCAAGGGCTGTCTCATCTCCACCACTGGGAACTGGCAATCAAATCATAAGGTGGAGGTATGATGATGACAGGAGAGCCCTCATACTTCAAAGAGTTCAAGGCCAACAAGAAGTTTTTCAATTCCAAAGCCTGAGCTTTTATGAAAGACTGGATTTAGTCAACTTGCCACTTGTCAATCCAAGCAATTCAAGACAAGCTGACAGGCTGGCTCAAAGAATCCAAGACAGGATCCTTGCAGAGTTCTCTCTAAGAAGGAGACTTAGGGAATCAGGCAATGTCATCGGTCAACTGGATGTTGAGGTGGACCCTAAGATTAGTTTCATAGGGGAAACCTTGACTGAAGGCCCAGTGACAGAACCTGAGACCCCTGTCTCATCATCAACAACTGCTGCTGAGGTCCAAACTCCATCTGAGACACCTGCTGGTGAAGGTGTTTCTCAGCCTCTCTCTGGCCAGAGCATGGAAGCTACTCCAAGCAATGAAGGCCAAGCTTCAATCCACCCTGAGTCACAAAGGTCTGTTGGTGACAAAGGGAAAAGGATAATGACTCCTGAGGAAATTGAGGAGGAAGAGAGAGAGAGGAAAAGGAGACTAAGGGGAGAAAGTTCCACTGGGTCATCTAGCTTCATGCAAGCTGCAATCAGGGCTGCCCCCAGACCAAATACTCAGGATGATGAGTTAAGGGCAGTCAGGATTACCTACTTACAGACCAGGAACTATGACATTGATGAGATCATCTCCCTCCCCTTAGAAGAACTAAATGAACTGGCTGACAGAGAAGTGTCAAGAGAGTTGAAGGAGAAAGAGGATGCAATGATACTTCTCCAACTCAAAGAGGAGAAGAGACAGAAAAGACTTTACAAGCATGCTCCTACTCTCTCACCAGTTCAAGAAAGTCCTGCACAGGAAGATGTGGCTCCACAAGAACCTCAGGTAGATAAAGAGGAAGATAGGATCAAGATGATCAACTACCTGAGTGCCACAGGCTTCTATCAGGCAGATGCACTTCTCCCTTTGTCCTATGACTTCATTGAGTTCGAGTATTAAAGCAACTTGAGCTTGAGTTAGTCAAGGAAAGAAAGACAACCAAAAGGAAACTAAGGGAAGAAGCTGCAAAGTCAAGGGCCATCATTCAAAAGAATGCAAAGAAGTCTGCTGACAGACAAAGAATGGTGAGCTTCTTGAAGCTGTATGGATTCTCCGGAAGGAGACTTGGCCCCATGTCTCTATCCACTATGGATGAGCATATTAGGGTGATCAAGCAGAAGATTAAGAGTGGAGAACTTATTGACTTGCACTCTCTTCCAAGTCAAGTCCCACCTGAAGTGGAGGTCAAGTTTGAACAACCAGAGACACCTCAACCAGCACCTCCAGCTGAGCCCCAGCAAGCTTCATCTTCTGATCCTAGGCAGGGTCAAACTCCCTCTCCTTCTGAACCTGTGAGGGAGGAACACCCAACTGAGAAAGACACTGATGATCAACATGGTGCTGCAGACCAGTCTTCTCAGTTAAAGACAACCAAGAGGAAGAAGAGGATGGCTTCTAAACCAAAGACAAAGAAGAAGAAGCCAAAGTCATCTACCTCTGCACCTCAGGCTGAATCAGATCAACCTGAGGAAGTGCATGATGAGGCAGCCCAATCAACTCCTATTCAAGTGGCTCCTCTAACTAGTGAGACACCCATCTTGTCCTGGACATACTCTACCAATCCAGAGAGATGGACTGTTATCAGAGATCAAGGTGTTGAGAATGTCTACTCATGGCAAGACATAATCAACTTACCTCTGCATGATCTCTTTGAGATGAGAAGATACTATGAAAGTCTTGATGATCCTGACCATCTCATGAAGAAAGGAATGGTCCTGATTGTACTGAAGACTACCAACATTTGAAGATCTTCCAAGTGTTTTGGTAGCATCAGCCTAGGGGGAGTTTGTAAGGATTCCTGAAGTCTGATGCAACCCAAAACAGCCTAAGTGTCTCAGCAACATGCACTAAGTACTGAAGTGAAGAATGCTTCGGAAGTTTTACACAAAGCATTAGAAAATACTCTAAGTGTAAAATCTTCCGAAGCCAAGACCAATATCTTCCGAAGCCAAACATGAAGTCTTCCGAAGCTTCAGAGACAAAGTCTTCCGAAGCCTCATCCTATGAAGACAGATTTCTTCGAAGACTTTTAGTACACATGCTTTATCTGATGTACTGTTCCATAAAGCACCTTTTCCGCTGCATCTCTGTAAAGTCACCAACTTACATGAGTTGGTGAAAAGGGCCTTGCTTTTGGTAACTGTACATTGAGGTCTTGAGTATTCAACTTTCCACTTTATGTACTTTATCCTTTTTGTATTGTATAAGGATGTGAGCTATGGCATGTCATAGTCACAAGGTCAAAAGGCAGATATGCCTTTTGATCCTACAATTGATTTTGTTAGTGTCTAGTCAATTGTATCCAGCTGGCTTTCAAAGTATAGCCGGCTGTAGGTTGTAGTATAAGTATTTCAAGTTCTTGTATCTTTTCTTCATGCTTTGTAACACTTGTAAAAGAACTTGAGAAAGCAATATACTGCCTCCTTGAAACCCATACTCTCTTGTTCTGTCTCTTGCTTTACTTGTGTTCTTTGTATCACTTTGGTTACCCAGTTCACTGTTTGATTAGAGCTTAGTTATTCTCCTCATTGTGTTGTTGTGTTGTAATTGTGCTTAAGCCCTTAAACGGTCCTGCAATAACATTAAGAAAACTTACACATTCACTATTCATATTTTTTTCTATTTCCTATGTATAGTGATGTGGTGGGTGTTATCGAACCTCTTATCCAACCTGTCTTAAGCATTAACATATTTAATTATTATTATTATTATTATTATTATTATTATTATTATTATTATTATTATTATTATTATTATTATTATTATTATTATTATTATTATTATTATTATCATCATCATCATCTTTATTATTATTATTATTATTATTATCATCTTTTTTATTATTATTATTATTATTATTATTATTATTATTATTATTATTATTATTATTATTATTATTATTATTATTATTATTATTATTATTATTATTATTATTATTTTCTCCTCCAAAGTTGAGTTGTTGTATATTATGCATTCAATAAATTAATTGTTCTTAATTTTATGATATTTTAAAATACATTTTTATATGCTTTTTATTTAATACAGATATATATAATAAATATGTAAATAACTAATTTCAAATAACATTTAGGGGTTGTTTGGCAACCTCTTAATCAACCTCTTAATGGTTCAGATGTCTTAATTGTTCAGCACTTAATGGTTCAGACTGTTTGTTTCACGAGTAAATGTCTGAATGGTTCAGATATTTGTCTCTGAATGGTTAAGCATTATACTAATGATGAATGGTTAAGAGGTCTACTGCTGAATGGTTAAGACCTCTTATCTGAATTGGTCAGACATTTGTTTTTGAATAGTTAAGCGATATACTAGTTCTTAATGGTTCAGACATATTAATGGTTCAGCACTTAATGATTCAGACATTTTATTAGTTTAGCATTTAATCATTCAGAAGTTGTCAAACAGACCATTAAATGAATTGGTTAGTGCTTTGCATTGTGATCTAGTAAGCGTGGTTTCTAAACCCACTGACGACCATCTCTTTTATTTTGTTTTGTATATTACCCACCTCTCATACATAAAACAATTAGGTTTTGTCTTAATTTTTTATATATTAACGTTTTCTCAAATTAGCGTTATATTAACATTTTCTTTTCATATTAAACATAATATTATACGTTTTCTTTCATGTTATACTAACTCTTAAACATTAAATCGTTGGACTTTTCTATATCATTTTAACAGTTTAATTTGTTTCTATTATATAAAGCCACAACACGTGTCTTTACGACACTGTTTCACTATCCTCCGTCTCTGGTTCGATCTAAAATTAAAGTAAATCTATTTCTGACTAATTCAAGCTTTTCTAATCATATTTTATTTTTAGTTTTTATTTAGTTTTATAAATGGGTTGGACATGTTGGCCATAAATTTAATCAAGAAGCTTGAATAGCCTTTTTGTTTGTTGAAATTATGACACCATTAATGATGGTATTTATATAGAGCGATAACTAAGAAAAATAGCATCAATTAGTTTAAAAAATTAAAATACAGATAAAAAATGTCACGACTATATATTCGAAAAACATAAAAAAGTCACATCATTGTAAAAACATACATTCAGAAAACAAAACAAACTTCAAAAAATCATTAGATAAAGATAAAACCGTTAAATCATAGTTTGATAACTAAAATGTAACTTTAATACTTTTATAACAACTAGAAGGGTGTCCGCGCAATGCGACGGGACAACATTTTACATTATGATACGAGTTTCTGATTTTTGTTATTCTTATAGCAATTTTATATAAGATTATTATGTTTTTTCTAAGCTTAAATTTAAAACACCAAATAAATAAATTTTGCATGACGACTTATACATTTATGCATTAACTTATTGTACCTTACAAAATACATATCGGTTCAGCAAAAATTTTACATCGAAATGTTTAAAAATTACACATTTACGATTGTAGTATCAAAAAGTTTTTAAACATGATAGATTGATATAACAGAAATCTTAAAACAAATTAAGTTTTTTAGTTTATGGGTAGATAATGTAAAATTTTATGTAGTTTATTGTAATTATAAGGTTATCATGTAACTAACTGTAAGAAGCAATTTGTAAATAATATTAAAAATATTATTTTACCCTTAAAAATGATTGTACCTTATGTATTAAGTGAGATAAGTGTTCTTAATTTAATGTTATCTTAAAATGCTCTTCTTATATGTTTTATATATAGTATAGATTTAGTATATATAATGTTTCAAGTGCTATGATATTAACAGTAAAATCAATTTGTTCATTCTAACTACATCAATGGTGATATTAAATGTAGTCCATTTACTCATACGTGTTACGTGTATGCATGATTTTTCAACCGTTGGTTGTTTTTCGTATACCGGCCATACCTTTCATATTGCAATATCTAACTTAACTCTACAACAATATAGCTCGTTGGTAGTAGTTGGGTGTAATTAAAAGCAGTCGTCCTTATAGGTATGTGTTGCATTATGTATTAAATGAACTCTATCGACCCACGTTATAAATTCAACATCAACCCACTCATCAAACATCATCAAATTTAACCACTAGATTCTCTTTCAGTTTTGCTTTCAGTTTCTCCCCAATGAAGTTCAGTCTTCTTCACATTTGTACACTTCTTTCTGTAAGTTTTAGACTTTTTATCTCTACACACATAACTCGTATAAAATCTGAATATTGAATGTGTTTTTGCAACACATATGGCGGTATATAGGAAGTTGTAGTTTCAGGTTTTGGTTACTTTATAATGTGTTAGAAACTATGAATGCTGTTAATTCTTACATACTAAATGTGCTATTTGCAACTCTTAGATCGATTTACGACAAGGTTTTAACGACCCAAAAACATGAGTGTTTCTCTCATATAAAGCGTGAATCTCGCAAACCAATAATATGTTAAGAGACTGTAACAACTCTGTATTTCATTTATACATATAGATTTGAATGTGACATGCGAAACAATTATGACGGTTTTGTCAAAAGAACAACAACTGCCAGAGCGGTTTAATGTTTTTAGAGGCCTAAAGCGAAAAAATTTGAGGTTTTTTTAAATTTTATCACTAAAAATCATCCTTTTTTATTAGAGCTTGGAGCGGCAGTAATAAATAAAAAAATTATAATCAGCATAGTTAAATTTTATATGTTTTGATAATGCTATAAATAACTTAAGGAAATAAGTTTTAGTTTATAAGTGTAGAAGAATAAAATTAAATTATTTTTCAGGCTTTACTTGTTACACATTTTCTAATAAACTCGTTGCTTTCTTTTAAAAGTTCTTTTTCAGCCGTCAAAATAGTTAAATCGTTTAATCTCTCTTGTGACATTGTAGATATTCGATAATTTTTATGTGACATACAAAACAATTACGACAGTTACGCTAAAAATGGCAACAATCGTCAAGGGCTGCTCAACGATTTTGGAGACCCAAAATAGTTCAAAAATAATTGTTAATCATACCCTTGTAATATACTAATATACGTAGAGTTTAATTCAAATGTTTTTATGTGTGTTTTTGTTTTCAGGTAGCACTTGCAGGATGTTATGCAGTGACACCTGAAGTTTATTGGAAGTCAGTGTTACCAAACAGCCCTATGCCAAAATCACTCAAAGATCTTCTGTATACAGAATGGAGTGACGAGAAAAACACCGTAGTCGGTGTCGGGAAAGGTGGTGTTGGTGTTCATACCGCTAAACCAGGAAAGCGGACGGATGTTGGTGTCGGGAAAGGCGGTGTTGGCGTGCACACTGGAAAACCAGGAAAGCGGACGGATGTAGGTGTCGGGAAAGGCGGTGTGAATGTGCACACCGGTCACAAGGGGAAGCCGGTTTATGTCGGGGTGCATAAAGGATACAGTCCTTTTAACTACGTCTATGCCGCATCCGAGGATCAGCTCAAGGATGATCCGAATGTAGCGTTGTTCTTCGTCGCAAACGACTTGCATCAAGGCAAAGAAATGAGTCTGTATTTCACGAAAAACGACCAAAAAGCGACGTTTTTACCACGAAACGTCGCTGATTCGATACCCTTTTCGTCCAACAAACTTCCCCAAATCTACAACGAGTTCTCGGTTAAACCCGACTCAGAGGAAGCCGAAATCATGAAGCAAACGATTACCGAATGCGAGAACAAAGGCATCGAAGGCGAAGAGAAATACTGCGCGACATCATTAGAATCCATGGTAGATTTCACCACATCCAAATTAGGTAAACACGTTAAAGCAATTTCAACAGAGGTGAACGCTAAAGAAAGTACCTCGTTACAAAAGTACAAGATCACCGTCGCTAAAAAGCTCGCGGCAAATAAAGCTGTGGTTTGCCACAAGCAAAACTACGCGTACGCGGTCTTTTATTGCCACAAAACCGTTAGTACTCAAGCGTATGCGGTTTCCATGACGGGTGCAGATGGCACGAAGGTGAACGCGGTGGCGGTTTGCCATACCGACACCGCGAAATGGAACCCGAAACATTTGGCGTTTCGAGTGCTTAAAGTGAAGCCAGGGACCGTACCGGTGTGCCATTTCTTACCTGAAGATCATGTTGTATGGGTTCCATACTAGTAAACTCAACAGGAAAAACACATAGTAATATGGTGTGTGAGTATTGTGTATTTCAAGAATTTATAAGGTTGAGTGGTGATTAGTGACACTATTTATATATGTTGTTGCTACTTTTGTGTATCAGTATATGTAAAGTAAAGAAATAAGTACTGTTTTCTTACTACTTAATTATATGAATGTTTAATGTTTTCAGTAAGACCAATTTGTTTAATTACCCAAATTATAGAATCAATGTCATCGATCAGCTTGGGATGGGACCATAAAACAGCTTAAGAATCAAAGATGTTTTTTTTTTATATTGTAAACACAAAACAATAATAATATTAATTTGTCTTGAATATATAGGGCTCTATGAGACATATCAACACATGAAATTATCTTATAACTAGCAAAACATAGTCCGTATGTCACGACAAGTTTTGTTTTTAAAAATAGAAACACACAAATAAGAAAAAAAGATGTTGCGATTATATATTCGAAAAACACAAAAAAGTTATGTCGTCGTATATCATGAAATATCTAAGTAAATTACATTTTTTATCGTTTAGATGTATACCAATTTGTATTTTTATCTTTAATCTTCATTAATCACACCCATCATCCTTACGTTTAAGGTTTGTCAACCAGTGTTAGTTTTACAATACGATTTTTCAATTCATTGTATTACAAAACAAAAAAATTGTAATTTTCATGATTATTTTCTTTTTCTTCTTTAAATTTCTTTACTTCTTTACGATGCCGTTTCGATCATGATCCAATGCTATCTCTTGTTCTTAAATCTCAGCTTTGAGTTTAATTTGAGCTTATTAGTGTTTACACTTTCAATTCATGATTAGATCATGCATTAAACCCGATCATTGTTTCTTATATTTCTTACATGTCTTTCTACCATTCATGTGCTTTTATGCTTGTGACATAAGGGTAGTAGATTGAAAGCATGTTGACATTGATAGGTCAATCAACATTTCTAATGCCATAGGCATAGTTTTATTTTTGTGGATTTTATCGTTTAACGTCTATACTCTATAGTAAATTACGAAAGTCGTGAGTTGATAACAAATGGAAGTTGCAGCCTAGAGCTACGTGAGCGACCCTTTCGAATTTGCATTGATTCGATACAAATTTAATAATATACATATAATATAAATAAAAACATATAATTCGAGTTCGACTTTCGAATCAAATTGAAAATTACACCAAAACACACCTAATGAAAGTGGCCAAATATTTAAACTTAGGAACTTAAAGTGCACAATATGTATATAACTACTTAACTAGGGACGATACATGTAACTTAATTGTTAGATGCTAATTAGTGAAATTTTTCTTACATTGAAGAAACCCTAAACCCCCAAATATTTCAACCAAAATCTCCGATCCGAACACAGGGGCCTAAATTGAATCTTCATCATCCTCCTCAACAACAACAAACAACACACAAATTGAATCAAATGGCATTCAGATCGAAGGAAATGGTGAAGAAGATAATGAAGAAGATAGGCGGCGAGAAGAATCTGGACGCCGGAGTGAAGGAATCGTTGAAGAAGAGTTTGCCGGACAGCAAGGTGGTGATGGGCAGAGCTCACCGTGGGATTTACGCCGGACGTCATATTCAGTTCGGCAATCAAGTCAGTGAGAAAGGTGGAAACAAGTTAGTACACAAAAACTCCCACTTTCATTTGAGAAATTTGTACTGATGAAGATGTTATTTTGTTTGATGTGAATTGATCTTGCTAGCTCTATGTTGGTGGAATTGTAATGAATGTAGCAAAATTAGTTCTTTAATTCGTTTAGATTGTGTTTTGCCTTTATATGTGATTGGAGATGCAGTTATATACTTATATGTATATACCTAGACCAAAAATATGTTGCTCTGCTATTGGATGTTGCAGTGTAAAGTATGCAGTTTGGACTTAGGATCACTGTCGTTTATCATGCTAAAAAAGTGATATTTTATAGAGTATTGATGTTAAGATTACTATGCCTACCCATAGTAATTGTAAAAAAACCACCTTATTATTCCACTAAAGAGCAAAGAAAACCATGAATATATGTGTGTTTATGTGTGTAGCAGATAAATAAGAGAGTGGAGGTAGAATCTGATTTGCTTTAGAGAGTAAAAAAAACAAGCAAGAAGTTAAGTGTAGCTCTTGATGACTGTATTTAAGGTTGGTTCTTGAAGTTGGTATGTTTCATTTTAGATAAGGAGTCATAAGTGAGTATGGCGTTAACTTATACTTAATGCAAAAATTATGTGAACCTGGCGTCAATTTATGCTTTGAAGGATAATATAGTGCTTTTGGTGCTCTCTGGTTCACCAATTAGAGTTAAGTTTCTTAAACAGATACGTAGTATTTATTATCCTCATCATTCTGTGTTATCACCGACAAAATGTATCGAGGATTATTAGAAAATTTTGGAACAGTGATTAGATTAAATAGCATACAAGACTCTTTAAACAGATGTGTAATTCCTGTATCTTGTTCCATGGATGACAACCATCTACAAATGAAGGATTAATTTCAACTTTATCATTTTAAAAGTTAAAACTTTTATATATATGTTTCTAAATTTCATAATATCATATTTAAGTACCCTTTCGAAACACTAAAAATGTCATAGCAGTCATTCCATAGTATCACTGAATTAGCTCATTGGAAAACAAGGTTATTACAGTGAATCATCTCAGTGGATTTCTATATTCAGAGTTCTAACCCTTTTTAATTTATCTTATGGTTCTTGACTTCTTGTCATAAACTAGCAATGTACCTACTCTCGTGTTTCAATTTAGTGCTACTTACTATCTTTTGTGCCATTTAGTCATACAAGTTTGTAAAGCTATGTCATTTAGTTTAGTAATTCAAGTTTGTTGAATATGGCAATTTAGTCATTTGGTTACCTGGTAACTTGTTAAGCAGGTTTTCTTTAATGAGTTGGCAGTCCATGTGTATTCCCTTTCAAAAAAAAGTTGTTGTCGTGTCAATAAAATATAAAAACAATGCTTGCATGAGAGTCAATGTGTATAGATGTATGGTTAAGAAGGAATTGATGAAATTAAGTGTTATTAAATTTTATTTTTTGATCTTTATTGCCATGTTCAATAATGTTGCCTTTAAAAAGTACACGTGGGCTGCCAAGTTGGTGCGGAAACTGGGTTAACAATTTTGCGAACCTCAAAGACTGAAATGTCATGCCCAACAAATGTACAAGTACTAAAGTGAAAGTACCTTGCTAGTTAGGGAAGAAAAAAAAGAACCCTAATTTTTATACGAAAGGGTAAATTTGGAATTCCGTACTTTTAGTAGAATAGAGTAACTATCCTTTGATACAAAACCAATTTTTGGTAGAGAATTACAAGAATTGTTAAACACTTGTACATGTCACTTTAAGTATGATACATAAAGCGGTTATGTTATGCATAACCACATATCTTTCTCTCTCCCATTTATCTGCCACGTGTTATGTATAAGTGCTTATGCGGTTCTAAATTTTAAGAATTACCGCAGAAAAGGATATCCCATTGCTATTCTTTTTGCATATAACCCGTTTTTTGCTCGCATAAATATGAATGTGATGCAAACATTAACTCGTGTTACTTGGATAATGTTGTTATTAAACAGGACTCGAAGAAACTGGAAGCCCAACGTACAAGAAAAACGGCTTTTCAGTTATATTCTGGACCGCCACATTCGAGTAAAGGTAACAACACACGCTCTTCGTTGTATAGACAAAGCAGGCGGGATTGATGAGTATCTACTAAAGACACCATACAAGAAAATGGACACTGAGATGGGGCTTTTATGGAAATCAAAAATCGAGAAAATGTATCAAGAGCTCGGAAACATGGAAGTTGTGTTCTTCCCACAAGAGGAAGAAAACAAGCTTGCAGAAGAGTTCAAAGAAATGAGAATTGAACAACGGGTCGCACGTAGGGATGCAAGAAGGAAGGCGTATGGTTGGAGTCCAAAAGTACAGGAGATTGAGGATGGGAGTGAAGATGTTGAAGCAAATCATCATGAGGAACTCGTTGCTAATTCGTAAAAGTTATTTTAGTTCATTGAGACTCGGAGAGTTATGTATTCGAGTTGTCATTAACCTCTCGAGTCGGATAGGTGTCAGGTTGTTTTTGAATTTGTTAAGGATTTGGATTTGTAATAAGCTTTTGTATTACTTCTTACTAGCATACCCTTGAGACCTAGTTTATGAGAACTTATAAGGTGAAGTTTTTTTATGCTATCTTGTGTTGTTTTCATAGAATACTAAGGTATGTGAAACAATTCACTTGTTTGTTGTCTTCGAGTCATCATGTTACACGAGTATTATTCGTTGTCGTGTTTGAGTCATCATTACACCTCTTTTCCGCAACGATTAACTAGTTGTCAGTGTACAAATACAAGAAACATTCAGGGTTCAAAAGTAGAACACAGTGACTTGATGATCAAAGAAAAACACACTCTATACCCCAAATAACTGCAAAAACCCCATGCCACAAATGAGAACCACCGAGTAAACGCTACAGTCCATGAACAAAGCACTCGAACCCGTTTTCATCAACAACCCCCACTCCAAAACCGTACCTAGATGATCAGCAAATCCCGCTTCGCCTGTTGACCTGGGTTTAACCTTCTGCAAGAGAAAATGAGCAGCCACGATTGTTATATCGGTCACTACAAGTAGCAAAAGCGGCCTGAAAAGTATGATTTTCTTTATAACATCACTGCCCAGAATAGGGAATCCTGCATCTGCTAACATAACCAACACAGCAACCGTAATAGAACAGATAATCCGAATGTTTTCTGAAGCTGTTATCGCAGGTCGTAATTGTTTAGGGCTGAAAGCTTTATGAAGACGCGTTTGGGTTTGGGTTTGTGATTCGGGCTTTTTTAAATTCCTTGAAGCCAAGACTGGTGGAGTTTGTTCTGTTAAAGCTTCAGGAAATGACTGAACTTTGTTCGGTTTAACAGATGTTTGCGCAGAGGCTCCCGTTATCGTCTCAGATTTGTCGATCACTGATCGAACATCACTCACCACATCATCGCCAGCAGTCTCTGTGTTTGATGGGGAAACTGTGCTTTCATCTGCAAAAATTAGTCAATGACTCAATCAGCCTCAAATCTACATGTTGAAATGAACTTAAGCATAAAATGTTAGTATAAACTGTTTACAGATCCAAATAAGTAAATATATTAGGTTTTGATTCATCTTCAATCTTCAACTCTTATATCATTCTGCAATTCCTTCAAGTTCACAGCAATTGTAAGTTTCAAACAAACTTCCAACCACTAAGTTAACTAATCAATCCCTAAGTTCAATCAATCAATCAGAGATCTAACAGATTTGATGAAGAATATCACGTACGGGCGTACGGCATCAGTTCACAACGACACACGAACAAACCACAATCGAGATCTAACAACACAATCGAATCACTGAATCACCATCTCCAATCAAAATTATCACAAATTGATAAGAGTTAAGAATCGAAGAAACACATACCGGCGGGAGGTGGTTGATCGGAGGTAGGGCACGGAGGTGTAGAAGAGGGTTCCGACGGAGGCAATGGAGGTGATGATGGTGGTGGTGGTGGTGGCGGTGGTAGGGACTGAAGGCGGCCGGTGATGAGAGCCAAACGCTCCGCCCCTCTATCGGCGATACGCCGCCGTCGAGCGGCGGCGTCTCTGACACTTCCGCCGTTGGTCGCCATTGCAAAGAGAACTGCTGTTTGTTGTCTATGAGCCACCAGCAACTGAGTTATACTGTGTCAAACACATTTCTTCTTACGTGTTGCACACCCCCGAAATAATATTACTTACAAAACCGATTAGATATTTATAATTTCGGTCTATGAACCTCCCGTTAATGTTTTCGTAACCGGATTGAACAGCGGACGCATCATTTTACTTGTTGGCTGGTCGGATCGAATTTAAAAACTATATAACGTCATAATTTTATATATATATATATGTGTGTGTGTGTGTTGTGTGTGTATTATATATAGTTATATAGGGAGAAGATCATATGGTAACTAGTTTTAATTTTAGAACTTGAGAATTGACATCATTATTTTTTTAAACGTATATAATTTTTTCATACGATATTATTTTTTAAAGAAAATTACATCATAATATCAAAAATTGTTTTTATTTTTAATCCGGGTATAATATTCATGTATTACATATATGCTGCATATAGGGTTGCAACGTGTTCATTTATTAAGAAATAAACTTGTTTATGAGTTGTTCGCGAACACTTACCGAACGGGTTGTTCGTGTTCGTTCATTAAGGAAATGAACATGTTCATGAACTGTCCATGAACACTTATCGAACACAAACGAACACAAACAAAATCAAACGAAAACAAACAAATGTTCATTAACATAACGAACACAAAGAATTCAATGAACACAAACGAATACAAGTGATCACATATTTATTTTAGAATAAAATCAACATTTTCATCACAAAATTTACCAAAAATAAACAAAAACATAACATAAATATCCAAAAACACTTGACATAATTATCATAGAAATAATTAACAAAAAAATTAAGAACACAATCGAATACATTAACGAACATAAACGAAAACATTGTCGAACGGACATTAGCGAACATAAACAAACACATTATCGAACGTTAACGAACATATATGAACGAACACGGATTTGTGTTCATGTTCGTTCGTTTAACTAAACGAACGGAATTTTCTTGTTCGTGTTCGTTCATTTACTAAACGAATTTCCTGCCGAACAATTCACGAATTGTTCGCTAAAGGTTCAGTTCGTTTGCAGCTGCATATATGTAGTACATCAAACTATATATGTGCAGTACAATATATTATATTTATGATGTATCATAATGTTATATATATATATATATATATATATATATATATATATATATATATATATATATATATATATATATATATATATATATATATATATATATATGTGTGTGTGTGTGTGTATGTATATGTAGTATTGACATGTATCTTTTTTCTTTTTGATATATTAATATTATATTCAAATTAAAAAAAATAAAATTGTTTTTAACATTTAATAATAAATACACCGATTGGTATTCAACATTAGAATGATACACCGGAGTTGTTTTTATTTTGTTAGGATTGCATGTTTTCTCATTGTATAAATGTATGTTTGCAAAGAGATTAATAGAGAAGAAAACTGATAGCAAGTTTTTAGCTTTCTTTTATTTTATTCTTAAGAGTGTTTGTTTAGTGTAAAAGACTAATTATTTTGGGAGATTAATTAACAACCCTTTACCCTTGGATATTCCAGTGGGTGACATATCAATCATTACAATATAACCCATCCTTTTATTTGTCTAACTACATATATTTTGCTTTCCAAGATTTTATCATAAATAATTATTGTAATGTGTAATCGCATTTTTTACACACAAGAAAACCAATGTATTTAGATTTCATTTTAAAATACTAGTTATTACAAGTTATTCTAGAATTAAAAATCAAATTATGTGTCGAATTAATAAATGAATAAAAAGTTAAGAAAATATCAAAATGAAATTGGCAAAGAAGTGTGGGGATATCCATCACACTTTCTCCATTTTTGCAGTGCCAAAGTGCGATGGATATTCATCACCCTTTCTTAAATGCAAATATGCAATAATATGAACTCATTTCTATAAACTTACATATACAAATTTCTTCATGTTAGGTCTTATATATAAAACTGCTTAAAGAAAAAAGTTCATATAAACTTACATACACAACTCACTCACGTAAACATATATGTCCATATAAATCTATTTACATAAATCCATTTACACTGGTTGGTGGAACTACAAGAAGGTCCGTGGTGTGGGCCCAAGTGTGAATGAGCAAGCTATAATTTTTTTGAAGGCCCAAGATCGTTTATCAAAAGGGGCTTCGCTGAAATGGACATAACTTGGGCTAGAAGTCTTCGTTTTGGGCCGTAGGCGGTTTGGGTCATCGTTTCGGCCCAAAAACGGCTTATTTTATGAGTTATTTCAATTTTTGTTTTATTTTTAGATTTTGTTTGACTTTACATTTGGCCCAGGTTTTGGCTCACTTATGTTTTGTGTCCCATTCTATTTTTGTTTTGTTTCTTTATATGCATGTAAGAGATGAGTGGAATAATCATTAAAGTTTATAAACAAAATCTTTGTTTTCTCTCTCTTACAGTGTGTGTTAGTGTGAATTCCTGATTATCGGCATTCTTTGCGAATCAACGATATTTAGAAGAATTGTTCCTGGTATTCTCGTTGAATCAACAGGTTCAATTATTTATCCTTCTGTTTCCGACTGCATCAGTCCGGGGGTCCGTTGACCATTCGGTCAACCAAATTTTATGTTCAACGGAATATTTTCGGAGAAGCCTTCTTGAAATTTGACCCTTTAATTTGTCTACTATGTGTTTTTTGAAGTGAAAAAGGAAGGAAGTTAGTATCGTCAAAGGTTTTTTAAGGTTGTGCACGATGATAAGCTCGCAAAGTTACAATGAGGTCAAGTGTGAAGAAAGATACGTATTAAAGAATTGATGTGTACTTACTATTGGACATCTACTATAACAATTATATAATTAATATAAAAAAAGTTAAAATCATGCGCTATATACAACTATATATTTATATAATGTTCTTTTGAATATTAATTATTATTATTTCGTATATTATTGTTTATAATTTAAATATGTTTGTTATATATATATATATATATATATATATATATATATATATATATATATATATATATATATATATATATATATATATATAATAATATCATTGATTCACTAATGTCTTACCTACAAATTATATTAGATAATACATATATAATATCTATTATATAGTTTTCTATTTTCATAAATATCTTACCTATAAATTATATTAGATTATACATATATAATATCTATTATATAGTTTTTTTATTTTCATTCGTATGACACATGGGTATCTAACCTAGCGTACAATATAATGTAGTTTCAATAGTTTACTCTTAAAAGTTATTAAGGAATACGTGAAATCACTACCAAAAATAGTTTGTTTATTGGTTAAACTCATATCTGATATTTCCAGAACTTAACATTTAAACAATATAGATATATAACTAATTATGAACATAGTTTTATTTCTTCAATTACAACTGATACACTACCCAAAGCAAACACAAGGAAAGTTACAATAAGTAGCATCACCACATATAGATTCTTGAAGCAAACACAATCAAACACACGATTTTGCAACACCTAGATTTATTGTAGGATATATTTTTTCTAGAATGAGGCGTGGACTCATAGCATTTTGGTTGTCGTATACACCTCTTGCCACGAGGTCCAACCCCCCACCCCTAATCACACACTGTATATACGGTGCGTGTTTTTATTAGTACGGAACCCAAAGAACAGTGTGTTCGAGTAGAAAATGACAAACTGGAATAGTTCCTGGGGTCACTCTAACCACACGAAAACCTAGATGTTCCGGGTTCCATTTTGATGTATGGCAAACCGCCATAGATTTCACTTTGGTACCATCAGCGCCCTCCAAAGAAACCTCATACGATCTAACACCATTGCTTACGTGGCAATAAAAGACACCGTAGGGGTAATTTCTCCTATGGCAAACCACAATTTTATCTGCTGCGAGCTTTTTGATCAACCCAGTTGTGTACTTTTGTGGTGTTGTGCTTTCTTTAGCATTCACCTCTGTCGAAAGTGCTTTCACAGTTTTGCCTAATTTTGTAGTAGCGAAATCAATCATCGATTCCAATGAAGTTGCACAAAATGTTTCCTCACGGTTGATGCCTTGGTGCTCACATAAGCTAAGTGTTTGCTTCATCATTTCGGCTTCTGCTGAGTCGGGTTTGACTGAAAACTTATTATAGATTTCGGGAAGGTCTTTTGTCGAAAAGGGTATCGAATCAGTGATGTCTTTGGGTAGAAATGTTGTTTTTTGGTCGTTTGTATTGAGTTGCAACTTAATTTCTTTGCCTTGATGCAACTCATTTTCCAAAAAGAATAACTGTGTGAACTGATTATCTTTTACCTCCTCATTAGACGCGAGATAAAAGAAACGAAGACTTCGGGGGTTTGTGGTAACTTCTTCTATTCCATCATCCCATGCTATAGATCAACAATATCATTTTTAAACAACTTAATACAAATTACAAAATTTAAGAACTAAACAAGGAATGATAACAAAACAATTAAAGATCAACCTTTAATATATAAAAGATCCTTGATTGGTTTTGGCATAGGAGTGTTTGGCAACAAAGAATTCCAGTACACTTGAGGACTCACTGCATAAGCGCCTACAAGTGCTAGCTGATAACCCAAACATACATAAACAAAGTTAAACAAATTGCATCTTTCTTCAATAAAAATTTAAGAAATAAGTTTTCGATCTAATACAAAGTTACTAGTGTTGGTTTAAATTAAACAAATTGCATATTTCTTCAATAAAAAAAGACTCACAACTATAAAATTCAGTAAACGATATACATTAATAGGAATATTTTGGCCAACATGTTTATTAAAATAACAAACACTGATATTTTTTTTTTAAATCCATAAACATTGGTGCCAAAAGCTTGACAAGTGACATAACCGTAAGCTGGTTATTGCATGATGAATCGAAATTAACGATGCATCGTGCCTAGTAGAAGTGTTTACAGTCAAGTTTTACTGGTTTTTCGATCGTGAGCCAATTTCGGTCATTGTAAACCCGAACCAAACAGTTAAAAATTAAAACAAATTCAAACTAAACCATTACTAATTGTTTACCTTTGTTTGTTTTCATTATTTAAGCTTGTTTGGCCTTATAACAAAAAAATACATACAATAGATTAAAACAAGCTAATATACTCAAATAGTTTAAGTTAGATCATGTTTAACTTCGTTTGGTTTCATGGTTTAAGCTTGTCTTACTCTTTACATGTCTTACTCTTTACCATTTGAGTATTGGTATTATTTAAGCTAATATACTCAAATAGCTCAAGTTAGATAACATCTACACGTAAATTTTATAGTATAAGTTAATCTGAGTTATATACATATTATTAATATTAACATTTATGAGTCGAAAATAAGTATATATAACATTCTTGACAGAGAAAACGTCAGTAATGCTGCTTCCTATGCATTTCCCATTTTATTATAGCTAAAATTGCTGGTTTTAACCTTACAACAAACTGAATCAACGGTTTATAAAATTCGTAATTTAGCCAACTTAACGGAGAGCAATATTATCATTTCAAAACAAGTTGTCTTCCCACATGTAATACTAACATATCAAACATGCATATTTTCATTATAAAAAGATGAAATAGTAAATATGCATAAGAAATACGTTTTGTATATAAAACAGAAGCAAATGAATCAGTAAAATGTATATCAGTATATACACTATATATGCATTACATCATTAAAAGCCAGAAACGAGGAAACCTATACTTACAGAAATTAGTGCATAAAAATGGAGGAGATTGAACTTCATTATTGGAAAGGATTAATGAAGCTGAAACACTATATATTTTGATGTTGTTTGAAGGTCACATTGGATTTCATGGTGAATTTATAGAGTGAAAAGTGGGTTTTAATTCATTAATTAATTAACAACACCCATTAATCAAATAATAAGCACACCACTTGCATTTTTTAAAACGTCTACAAGACGTCTGCAAGAGTAATGCTTGCTGATGTCACTAGCAACATAGTTAATGTTGATGTTGCAAGAGTAGTTAGGATGGTTCAATCCAATGTAAATGATTAATTTGGTTTGTTTTCAACATTGAATTACAACTTTGTTTTTTTAAAAAAAAATCACAACTTCATTTAACAGTAATAAAAACAAGTTTCTCAATATAACATGCATGCCAATAAATATATGAGAAACGTATAACTCAACGTGTAGCATAAGCCAGTGTAGAAAACAACTTTTGATCGGTAAAAAAATTAGCTAGAGAAATATCTTTCCAGATAGACATTTCTATAAAATAAAAAACTAAGATATAATTGTTTAAAAGACATTAGAAAGGTAAAATAGAGTAATAAAATTAAATTAGATAAAATAAGACGATAAGAAAATTAAATAAAAACTTAAGTAAAATACATCATAATATAAAATTACATGCATGGGTCTTGATAGGCCTTCTAATTTTTTTAAGTTGGTTTTGGTTACTTAATCAGATTAAATAAGATGATAATAAAATTAAATAAAAACTTAAGCAAAACACATCATAATAATATAAAATTACATGTATGGGTCTTGATAGGCCTTCTAATGTTTTTTAAGTTGGTTTCGGTTACACAAAGTTACATTTGATCATAACAACAAGTTGTGGATCTAAAAAAAATTTCATGATAGGCAGGAATTTTTAAGGGTAGTTTGTCTATTGTAATATAATATATTTTTCCAATCCGGTTCAGGTCAAATCGTATCGGATCCAGTTCATTGTAAAAAAGCATCGTAAAAACGGTTCCCAAACTTGTATATATATATATATATATATATATATATATATATATATATATATATATATATATATATATATATATATATATATATATATATATATATATATATATATATATAGGGTCAGGATCATTTCAGAACTCGTAAATAACTTGAGAACTGCGAGAACTGATATGAACCCTTAGATCATTTAATCAATGACTAGTAACCATTGTGGCATAATAGTAATTAAATACAAAATTAAGGAGTGTACTTAAGTAAGATAAGGGTAGTATTGGGATTTAATAATCCTATTCAAAATCCATTCCTAATTTGTCTCCATTCTATATTAACTGGAAAATATGCCTTCTTCCCTCATCCGATTTAAAAGTTTTCACCAGAAGGTTCGTCGAATAAAGCTAAACAAATTTGAACACACATGCGGAGGTGGATAAATGCATGAATTGGTAGTGGTCGGCTTTCATCGGAGGCAGCAACGAGATTGGATATTTTTTATTAGTGAGTAGTGGATTTTAATTATTGTTATTGTTTTATGTGAGTAGTGGTTTTCCTACTATAACTTGGATTTTTTATTTCCGAGTAGTGATTTTAAATTTTTTCACATGAAAAGAGATTATACATAGTATTGGTTTATAATTCAATTTGATCATGTTTTATATACTGAACTTTATCAATGTATAAAAAGTATATAATAAACTTTAACTATGCACAATTTAATCTATTCATATATACTGAAAATTTGTTTCTTGAGTTATATTGATTCGATTCACATCGTGTTATAATTTATTTCCGTTACCAACATATTTGTAAACATATAACTTTTGTTACTTATATAAGTTTAAAAACTATTTTTTTAGCATCTACACATGGGAAAGCATTTAATATTTTGATTTACAATTGTCTACATTTTCATAGTTACTAAGTTTGAGAGAAAAAAATTATTAAATAAAAAACAAAAAGTCAAGTGTATGTAAAAAAGTATATATGTAAATAGACTATAACTTTACATTTTTTACACATATGTAAATAAATGTTTAGTTTGAAAAATAAATTATCAGTATGCAAATTTACATATATGTAAGATGTTCTTTTAAAAAATCTATTAGTATTTAGATTCACATACATGTAAAAAGTGTACATATGTAAATAGATTATAACTATATATATTTACACATATGTAAATAGATGTTCAATTTGAAAAATAACTATCATTATTCAAATTTACATATATGTAAATAGATAATATTTTATAAAAACTAACTATTAGTACTAAGATTTATGTGTATGTAAATTGATTATCAACATGAATATTTACACACACAGATATACATATATATACAAATACATATAGATATTCTTTGATGATATTGATGTTTAAAAGTATGTGTAAAAAATATGCTAGCATATATGTAAAATGTTTACATATATTAAAAAAATATGGTGTTTGATTAGTTTGATCGTTAGCTAGCTTTAAAAAAAATAAAAATTATACATACTCAATATCAATTTGATGTTTTATATATTTATAGAAATATAAAAAATTATATAAAAGAGAGAAAATATGAGAGAGAAAATAGGAGAGAGGGAAAAACTAAATTAATAATTAATTAATTGGAGAGAGAATATTTCACACTTTACTATAATACCCTTTTCAATTAAATTTTAAATTTTAAGATTGAAAAATAATGAATGGTTAAGATTAGTTCTTAAAGTTCTCATAATATATGGAGTTCTACAAAGAACCTATCCCTATATATATATATATATATATATATATATATATATATATATCAATAAGACAATAATATGTGATGTTTGATGCAATTATACTTATAAAAATGACAATGTTAGTGGCGAAACTAGGACTTTTCATTTGAGAAGTCTTAATAGAAACTTTTGCAAAATTGTTAATACCATCAATTAGGCTTTAATATCGATGATGTTTAACATGTTTGAAAACAATGTTAGCCATTAAATATAACATTTGAATTCTCATATGTTGGAAACAATATAAATTTAGTATGTTTATTTTTCATAAACATTTATTTCGTTATAAATTTGCAATCCCCCCTCTTTTTATCTCAATATAACTACTTTGTTATTTGAGGTAAAAATACTAAAAACATACTAGGTTACACACCCTAGTCAGTGAGAAAATATTACTCGTTGGACTGTCGGAGGGTAATTGGACCCCACTGTAGTTCCGCCCCTGACAACGTGTTTGAGACAAAACCTTGCTATTTCTTCATTTTCAAAAGTTTAAGAGAGGGCCATCGTAAAATTTTATTGGGGGCGGACTAGATATTCACATATATAACACTAAAAAAATTAGGGTGGGCGGCTGCCCATGCTCTTGCCTTAGGTCCGTCAATGATAACAACTCATTATGATGGTAAAATACATCATATTATAAGCAATACACTAATATGTCTTAATGAGTCTTGTAATGTGTTTGTGAGTTGGTTTTAATTACAAAATGTCTTAATAGGTCATAGCAAGTTCTTTTGACGTTAAAGACATATGTAGAATTACTAATGCCCAATCCTTGTAATGCATTTGGTTATAAAAACTCATATTAGATCATAACAAGTTATTTTGGTGTTAAAGATATGCTTATAATAACTAGCACACTAATAGGATTTGTGATGAGTTAATGAGTTGATTTTAATTACATAAAATCATATCAGGTCATAAAGAGTCATTTTGTGGGTCTAGTGATTTTGATTTTGAAAACATGTGTATGATGATTAGTACACTAATGGGTCTAGTGATGTGTGTGGTAGTTGTGGTAAAGTCAAATTAAACTATAACAAGTCATTTTAATGTCAAAGATATGCTTGTGATAACTGCTACATAAATGGATCTTAATGAGCACCATTACACTTTAGTAAGTGTTAGTTTGGTTTTGATAAAAAAAATTCACATTAGATCATAACAATCTTCTAGCGTTAAAAGGCACCCTTATGATTGTCGGTACACTAATTATGGGCCTTGTAATGTGTTTGTGAGTTGATTTTTGGTGTTAAAGACGTGCTTATGGTTACTTGTAAACTAAGGGGATTTAATATAAGTTATTTTGGTGTTAAAAAAATGCTTATGTTTAGTAGTACACTAATAGTTCGTGCTATGTGTTTGTAATTCTTTAAAGGATTTGTGAATAAAGGATCACTTTTAGAGCATTGTGATCTAACGCAATGATGTAATTTCAAATCAAGAATGCATTAAAAAGCTAATTTATAATTTGTCTCTTTCAAGACATTGTTCATAAGAGTTCAAAATTAATATATATAAAATATATAATTTATTTTTTTGAATAAAACTATCTATATGGTCGTAATTCTTTAATTGCATTACTCTCAGTCATAATAAAATTTTAAAATAATATGTGATATGTGACAAAACTTGATTAAGAATTATTAGTTAATGATATTTTTTAATAATATAATACTTTTTTAATATATTATTCCCAATCATGCAGGCAAGAATCTTAGGTGTGGTGTAAGGATAGTAAAATATGTCAAACATATATTAATATTATAAAACTTGATTGGAAGCATATGATAATTTTTTAAGACAAAATTACAGAAAACAACCTTTATTAAAAATTACAGATATCATTATTTATCTTTAAAAAATACTCTAATCATCCTTTATATATACTTTATATAACATATTTCGTCCTTTATACTAACTGTAGTTAAGTTTTTCAGTTAAGTCAATGACAATATGGTCTTTTGACCCCTAAAGAACTATTTTTGTAATTTCAAACATAAAGGATGGTTTTTTGCAATTCTTTTATCTTTTACTTAATTTATGTATTTTTTCCATCATACATATACATATATTTTCTATATAACATTATATATATTATTGAATTATTATCATCCACGTTTTACATATAAATATAAATCATGGAAATATTTTTTAAATAAATTTTAATACTTATGCCTTAACCCTATATACTTTACATATAATGTTTTTCATAAGGTATTCTTATATAGTTATATATTGCTACCTTAAACTTGTTTTTTAATATAAGATATAATAGTGATCAAAAGAAAGGGTTGCACATGACTAGTTTTTATTAAATTCTGAGTAAATTTCACGAACCATTCCTTATGTGTTTTATAAGTAAAAGTATATTTTAGGTTTAGATAAATTTCATAAACCATCATTTTTGTTGAGGGGTTGGTAAGAAAATGGAGAATAACCTTCAAAAAAGGCTCTTCAGTTAAACGTAGTTGTTCGATTATATGAAGGGTGTTTGATTAATATTAGTGTGTTTTAATATTAAGACAAAATTACAAAAAACGTCCTTTAAGTTTATATGAAGGGTGTTTGATTAATATTATTAATGTTTCGGGTACTTTTTAAAGATAAAGAATGATACCTGTAATTTTATATAAACTTAAAGGACGTTTTCTGTAATTTTGTCTAATATTAATTTAGTGTAAGATGTTTTTATATGATTTTATTGTGTTTTAGGAGTAATGTTTTTTAAATTAGTAAAATTTGTTACTTCTATATGTTATATTTAATCAAATAATTATTAATACAACTTTTATAATGCAAATTATAATTAGTTAATCAATAATTATTAACTAATTATAAGTTGTATCATTGAAAGTTGATAAAAATATTATTAATCTGTATTTATATTACGTGTATATAATAAAATAAAATAACCTATATTAAAATTTATATATAATAAATTTTAAAGTAGAAGCTAATTACAAAAAAACATCATTTAATTAGGTTTAGAATTTCAAAAGTAGTCCTTTAAGGGTAGAAAGACTAAAATGGTCTTGACTTAACGGAGAAACTTAACATCCGTTTGTGTAAAGGACGAAATCTGTTATAAAAAGTGCATAAAGAATTATTAGAGTACTTTTTAAACTAAACATCATTTCCATTAAGTTATAATTATAGAATTACAATTTTACAAAACTTAGTCTAATAATTTAGACTTATACATTAGTAACCCTATTCAAAAGTACATGAGTTTAACATTTCACTCATCTTCAGCTAGTAGTGGACGTGAACATCCATGAAGAGGCTGAAGTCATACAGATCAATAGTCAATCAAATACACAGCTTCCCTAAATAGTCATGCTGATCACTAAACATGTTAAATGTGTACACGAGATTATAATACATTATGATGACCTGAAAAAGCATACTCAAAACACTCAACATAAAGTTGGTGAGAACATAGGTTTAATCAATAACATAAATCATTTTGAATTGATGCTACACAATCAAACTCACAACCAAACCTACTCACATGTCAAGTGATTCATAACTGTCACATACAAATCACAGAATCAAATAATATAACATCACTCCCTCATCCGGTAGATGCAGGTTGACATATTCCTAAGTGGCGCTACCTATGTTATTTGACGGTTACTCATCCGAATTAATGGTTGTGTCAATATGACAGTAACAGATCAAATTCTCAAATTTGCATCAATCTCAAACACACACAGTATGTTTTTTCCCCTAAAAATTTATAAATCAAAAAGGAGTCATGTTACTCACCTTAATTTCAGCCAACAAGTCAAATAATTCATATAAAATAATTATTTGTTAGAATAAATCTTATTTCTTTAAAAAAATTAGCATTAATTATGTCAAAATTCCTAATCGGTAGCTACTGCTATCCAAAAATCACCAATTTTACCAGCAGAGATATTCTGAAATCCATATCATCTCATAAAATTTTAAATCAATAACTAATAACAGGCAATTTGCTAGAATTTTCACAAGTTTTACAATAAATGGCATAAATAGCTACATATCTCTAAAAATTCCAAAATTTATACACACACTGTCCCTTTCTGTATATCATAATTTATGCGAATTTTTCATGATTTATCCTTTTTCTTTTTATTAACTATTTTAAAATATGAAACTTCATCATATTTATTAATTAATTCACGAAATTTATTCTAAATTTCCAATAAAATATAGGGATTATTATATAAATTTTTCAATTTTTATTGAGTCAAGATTGTTTTTGTTTGGAAATTTTCTTCTATTTCCTTGAATTAATCATGTAAATTTATATATTCAATATAATTATCCCATAATTTACAGATTATTACTTCTAATATTTTTTAATAAATTCTTAAATTTTATTCCCACAATCATAGTCATTTAAGTATTTAATCTAATTTATGAATATCACATGTTTCAACCCATTAAATCTTTTATGTTTGTTTAATCCTTGGTTTTTATAAAATTCTCAAGTTTTCTGTTTTTGAACCTCTTTTCATAACAGATTTTTGATAGAAACCAAGAGTTCATGAGGTTTTTATGAATAATCTAGGTGATTTAACTTAAAGGGTTGATTATATGTGTTACTTGAACACATATACAACTTTTAAAACTTGTTAGTTTATAGATTTGAGAATCAAACCTTGTTTGATGATGAAGAAAACTAAGGAGGTTAGTAGCTTGATCCTTGAAAGTCCACTTGATGAGAGGGCTCTTGAATCTTGGAAAGTTGATCACAAACTAGTTGGAGACTACTTGTTTCATGATGTTCTTGAGAGTGATAATCGGTTGGTGCAAAAGATAGTGATGATGATTATAAGAGCCGAAAGCAAGAGAGATGATGGTATGTTCGAAGATCCGAGAGCAAGTTGGTTATGGTGGGAGTGATTTGTGAACCGAGAGCGGGAGAGAGGGTGAGAGCCGCGAGAGATGGTTGTGGTTGTGGTGGTTTGGGTTCCATCGGCCGAGAAGTTTCAAGAAGGTAGAGTTCCTCATCATTAGATCTAGATTAGAGTAGTGAGGTGGTGTTTTTAGGAGTGATTAGTTGGCTCCCTAGGTGATAGGTGGCAAGAGTTGAAGATGGATTAGTGTTTAGGTCATGCTAGGTGTCAAGTTAAGGAACTAATGATTCACTTTGTCATTAAGTTAAGTTTAGTTACTTAATTAGTTGTTAATCTAGGTTAGTGGAAGTCCTAATGAGCCGATACCTTGTTAAGGTTTGGTTTTAGTTAATGTTTAGATGTTTAAGATTGGTTTAGATATAGTTTTTTACATAAAGTTTATGGATGTTAACTTGATTAGTAGTGTTTGATTAGGTTTCAATTCTTAGTTCATTTCATGTAGATAAGAGCATTTAACATTCAAGTAACTAATCACATAATCTTATGATTTGATAATCACAAGATTCATACAAGAATTTCACAGATGCACACGTAAATACTTATCCATGCATGCATGCATGCATGCTCACATAGTACCATGCAAAAATATATAAAGATTTTATATAAGGTTAACACATAAATTCACTTAACAATCTCTAATAAGGTATATAGGTATATACTATCCACTTAGAGTAGTTCTTAAAGACGTTAAATTTACCTAACCTTGGCGTATGGTTGTCACATTAAATCTACATCTTTACTTTGTTTACTATAATTTTGATGTCTTAATTTATTTCGTTATTATTTTTTGTGGTAGTTGAGAAGCATTATCATCTGTGATTTATAAATACACTTTCTCTTATTAACATTATTTTTTATTTGATATTTTTATCAATCTGATCAAGAATTGATGCTCGGTAGCAAATTATGTACTTTTATTTGGACATTCAATCTGGTTTAACGATTGCTTATTTAAAAAAAACTTTTAAATTTTTTTACTATATTAGATGTGAAAAGCAAATGACAGAAATACCACTCGTGTGAAGATCACATAACTGAGTTAACTGTGTATTTGGATGGTGGTTAGTGTAAAGGATAATATATGTGCAAATTTGTTTAAATAAAGAGCATTGTATATAATTATTAAAATTAAAGGACGTAACATGTAATTTCATATATTAATAAAGGACACAATTTGTAATTTACTCTATTATTTTTCTGGAATCATGTACGCAAAAGTCTTACGTATTGCAGCTTTCATAAGAGTGACATGGCCAGTGACTCTAGTCACTTAGGTCAACCGCAAGTCATGGTGATGGCTTGCAGAGTAGAAGCTTCATGGTTCTTTTGAAGTATGATTCACGACAATAACTCATGGCTTGATCTTAGGCTTGTGTTAGTCATAGCTTGGTCATGGCGATGACTTTGTGTGTTGTTTGTTTGGCTTTAATAATTCTTAATTATATATATACTCTTTTAACTTATTTATTATAAAATGTTGCTGAAATGCTTTTTAAAAACAATTATTAGACAATTAAATAACAAGTTATTTTGATGTTAAAAAAATGCTTACGTTTATTAGTACACTAATAGGTCGTGTAATGTGTTTGTAAGTTGGTTTTGGTACACAAAATCATGGTAGGCTAGAGAAAAGTTATTTTGTTATTAAAGATATGCTTATGGTGATTATTACACTAGTTGGCCTTAAAGGGACTTGTTATGTGTTAATAAGTTGGTTTTGAATATAGATTCACATTAGGTGATAACATACATTTTGATTTTTGTATAAGACATGCTTATGATAAGTAGACAATAATGATCCTTTTGAATTGGTTTTGATTACATAAAATTATATTAGGTCATAACAAGTCATCGGTGTTCAAAGACACGCTTATGATGACTAATGCACTAACATCCTTAAGGGTCTTGTAATAACAAGTCTTTTTTGTGTTGCACTTTTTAAAACTAAAGATAGATACAATACCACACATTACCATATCCAGACCGACATACCAAGACATTATTATATATATATTATATGAAATTTGCATTGTGATCTCACTAATGTAATTTCAAAGACATAACCTACACACTACATATGTATTTCCGAGCTTAATTTCATTAAAAGTGCTTGTGAACAAAGGATCACTTTTAAAGCTAGAAGAAAACTAATGCTAATGATGCACACATTTTGAAACATATGAAGTACGGAGCATGATACATGAGGTTGTCACATTTATTCTAATATCTAGAGAACCCACCACCACCATTGAGTCAACGAACGAATCGTCAAACATCATAACTTAGGAAGTTGAGATTATCACAGACGGAGAACCAATAATAGTAAATCCATATTTGGTCATTGTCTGTAGAAGCTATTTTCTAACAGCTTAGCCATCAGTAATTCATTGGTGGAAGTATAGATAAATATTCGGATAAGATTCTCACCTCGGCTTTTCAATTGTTTGTCGGTAGCAAAAAAAATTGACATATGCTCACTTTTTTTTAATTATGTGGTAAATTAGAATTGCTAGTACTCAAAATTAAATGTGCTCGAAATGGTTTACGTAAGTATCTCACTGTCAACATCCTCGGGTTGTGTGGCATTGCTTTTATATATAAAATGACTTCCCGTTGTGTCAAGCAGGGGAATGAATCCCAAATTATCAATTTGGTATTCTAAGTCAACTTCAAGATTCAAGTTCAAACTTTTAGTCTTTCAAGTTTGACGAATGTACTATTTAAGTATACTCAAATTCATCAACAAACAAACATCATAATAAAGTGTATTCATTATACAACCAATTAATTAAAATTTTTATTCATAAAATCATTAATCTTGCAACATCACTGTGAATAAAAAACTACTAATCTTACAACATCAATGTTTTAGTTGCTTTTTATATTTACACCATTTAGCCAAAACTAACATTAGGGGTGAAAATTTTAAAGTAAATAACCTAGTTGAACAGATATTTTATTAGGATGTGTAGTTAGAGATCAAGAACTAATAAATTAATTCATAGTAAAACCCTAGAAAGAAAACACAAAATGGAGGATGACTTTTTTATCTAAGACACAAAATTAGAGATCAAGAATAGAGAATATGTTGTTTTTATGCGTCACATACATGTAGAATTAATCACTTACACAATCACTTGAGTTCAATTAAAGTAGAGATCGACAACAAAACGAATCATCATTATTAGAGCGAGGCTTCGTAGGTGTTTTGATGAAAGAGATGGATGATAAATGTTAAAGCTACATGGAATGAAAGTCTAGGTATTTGATTAAGTGGTATGCCCGTACTGTTCTAGAAGAGTTGCGTTGACAAGCTATTTGAAAATGTGTTTCCGGGCTCACATATCTATATTTCAACAAGATAGGAACGTGTTGCTTGAATAGTGGTCGACTGATTGGCCTAAAAATACAACGTTCACGCGCTTGAATACAATGAAGAGTACTTTCAATCACTTGTCAAAAAACACATACATAAACTCTTATATTGATGTTGCAAAGTGACTACAAATTAGTATTCCTTCTTTTTATTTTTACATTAAAGTACTAATATTAATAACCTCCTCAAATAAAATCAATCAAAACATTTATAATAATTATAGATAATACAACACACTTTTTGTAGATAAAAAATTTTATTGTTTAACTTATCATCTTTAATTTGCGTAATTGTAGTTTATTAGGTTTTAATTCCTAGTTAATATGACTTCTTGTTTTTTAAACTTTCTATTATATTTTAAACTATATTATAAATGATGATCATATATAGAAATAGTTGTAGAAATATGAAAGATTAAGGGTTAATATGTGATTGAAATTAGGTATTTAAAAATTTATAAAGACATTTGCTTGTGTTAGTCGGGTGGCTTTGTTTTAGCCAAATACACCATATGTCGGCTCTGTGTTAGTTGGCTAGTTACGTATGTCAAGTTCTCGTTGATTTTTAATTGGTCTCACACATATTTCCTTTGTTTTTGGGTCGCCTCAAGAAAGAAGTCGTCTCTCAACTCTTCAAGCTGCTTGCTCTACGATCGTAGTCTTAGGATAAAGTCGGCTCTATGTTAGCTAAGTGGATGCGATTGAGTTTGTCGAAAGCACCCAAGCTGGCTCTATATTAGCTGGCTAGTTACACGTGTCAACTCCTCATTAATTCTTAATTCCGTCTATTTAAGTTACTTTATGTTTTGATTGGTTGATATTTTAAACAGAGGAACCGAAGTTAAAAGTAAATATTTATTTTAAATAGTTTTTCTTTTATTTTCCTTTAGTGATAACCCCTGTCCAAAAACAAAAACCCTGTGCCTGAAGATCTTTGAGATATCCTATCTTCTTCCTCCATCAAACCTCTCAATTCAATCATCCCACCGGCGACACCGTGTCTCCGCCGACCACAACCACCATCGCCGCCGCAGCTAACCGTTGACTTCCGCCGGAGCAATGGCAGCTTCGCTCCCGCACACTCTCCCTATTCCTCGCCGACGTCATCCGTCAATTTCGCACTTCAAGTCAGTAATATTCATTCAATCTTCTGCAATTTTAGCTTTATTTCTACGTGTTCTTAACATAAAGGATGTAGTGTAGGTATGTGATTAGGTGGTTTGAAAGCTCATAATTGGTTTGTATTTCTCTGGTTTACGGGACGGAAAAGCCCTAATTATGGTGAGTTATTGTAATGGATATCTGTGTTTTGATGAATGAGATAAAATTAGGATTGGCAACATCTTCATTGAGAAATGAGATGCAAGCTGACTTTTGAAATCAAGTAGTTCCATTTTTCAACTTTAAAACTGAAGGAAATGTTAACCTTTTGAGAAACATAAATTGTGACTTTTTGTTGTTGTAAGAGTAGAGAGTTATTGTGATGGGTTTGAATTGGAGTAAAGGTGATGCATCATTCTGCTAAATTTTGTTGGAATCATGGTTCATTATACCGTGGAGCTCTCTAGATGCTGGAGTTTATGATCTTGAAGAAGAAAAGCATCAATGTCTAGATAATCAAGAACAAGCTGATGTTTTTTTTTTTTTGATCAAGGGTTTATACAATGTATGTTAATATACTTTAATGCTCCAGTGAGCAGATCCGTGGTGTATATCGCTTTGATGTCAACTTCAATAGGCAAAAACAAGCAAAAGTGATATGTCAGGGTATGCTGGCACCGAGAAAGTTTATGCAGAAAAGGAAAAAAGTTGAAGTTTTTAAGGATGATGCTGATGAGGCAGATCAAAAGAACTGGAGGAAGATGATGAATGAAATTGATGAAGTGGGGTCTGCGGTTTCCGTGCTCAGAACACGAAGAACTAAGAATCAATCTCTTCCCAAAGACCTAGTTTTGGGAACATTAGTTAGATTTAAGCAGCAAAAGAAATGGAACATTGTTGCAGAGGTATGTTGCTCATTAGATGTATTGCATATTTGCATTATGCTCCTACAATGCAGTCAAGAGGTTCACTTTTGACTTCTTCTCATTGGTTACTGGCAGGTTGGGTTTTGGTACCGGTTGGATTGACCAAAACATTCTTGTTCATCATTTTTTATTTTTTTATGAATAACTAGCATGTCAAATATAATTACCAAACAATATATTATTTCAATAATATAATTTTGTTAATAAAATGACTGTGAATGTTTGGCTTTCATCCGATTTGACCCATTTACTTTCATGCTGCTTTCTTTGATTTTACCCATTTGACGCGTTAGTGATAAAACACAACCCGCTTCGACCATTCATAAGTAAATGGGATGATTGGCTTAATTATTAGGTTGAATGTTCTTCTCTCATGTAGATTCTTGAGTGGCTTAGAACTCAGCATTGGTGGAATTTTAATGAGATGGATGCTTTGATGCTAATTACTGCTTATGGAAAACAAGGGGATTTTAATAAAGCAGAAAGAGTTTTTAGTTATCTAAACAAAAAGGGTTATCCACCAAGTGTTATATCTCATACTGCTCTAATGGAAGCATATGGAAAAGGTGGTCAGTACAACAAGGCAGAAGCAATATTCAGAAGAATGCAATCTTCAGGGCCCGAACCGTCTGCTGTAACATATCAAATAATTCTTAAAATATTTGTTGAGGTAATAATTATACTTCTATTCTGTTGTTATTTGTATGATTGAATATGTTGATCTTTAAACACATTGATGGGATTTGTGGATATTGCAGGCAGACAAATATGAAGAAGCTGAAGAAATATTTGAAACCATTTTGACCGATGAGGTGTCATCTTTAAGGCCTGATCAACAAATGTTTCATATGATGATCTATATGTACAAAAAAGCAGGGAAGAACGATAAGGCCCGGAAGCTATTTTCGATAATGAATGATAGAGGACTTCAACAAACCTCAGTAACTTATAATAGTTTGATGTCATTTGAAACTAATTATAAAGAGGTCGCTAAAATCTATGACCAGGTAAGCTAAAACAAAATCATATGTATTTTTTAAGTGTATATATATTCATAACATACTATAATTTTAATTGATTATGTAGATGCAAAGAGCTAAAGTGAAACCTGATGTTGTGAGCTATGCTCTACTAATCAGTGCTTATGGGAAAGCTCGAAGGGAAGAAGAGGCTTTAGCTGTTTTTGAAGAGATGTTGGATGCTGGTGTGAGGTGCGTTTCATCCTTCGCTTCCGTCGTAAAATTGTGGTATAGGTGGCAAGATAGGTGGGTTGGGCTGATTGATAAGGTCTTGTTTTTTGGTATGAACCGAACCACACAGGGTCATGTTGCATTGACCAGCACAAACTTTTTTAATCCCTCTCTATGAATAAGTTATATATGCATTTCTTATGATTGCAAAAGCAATATTATTACAAGAATAATCTATACCTTTAAATAAAAGAGTAGGTGCTTGTGTTCATTAAAAATAAACTTTTGGGGACTTTCGCATCATTTGATCCGTACTCATTTAAGCTAGTTATTTTTTATTCAACACACTTGACCCATTCTAGGTAAAACACAACCCAAAATCAATGAATGGGTAGAAATTGCCACCTGTAAACTGTGGCTAAATATACCATATTTTTTAGTTCAGTATTGTGTAAGCACTTGAATTTTTATGGATCGCAACAAGCATTGCATTAGCTATTTGTTCTAAATATTTCGTTTTATGAACATAAGCCAAGTTTTTTTCATTAAATGCTGTATTTGTCTCTACTTTTTAGGCCAACACAAAAAGCGTATAACATCTTGCTTGATGCATTTGCAATATCTGGAATGGTGGAGCAGGCGAAGATTGTGTTTAAGAGCATGCGGAGGGACAGGTAAATTTTGTCACATAAAGAAATCACACCCGTGGGCTCACCTTACAATTCAAAAAAATTAGTCTATCACTTTAGTGGAAACTTTTATTTTCCTTGCTTGCTAGATCTGTCTGAACTTTGCTGATAAGTTAAACTGTCCCTAATTCTTGCCAAGCATGGCAATCCTGACACGTTTTCGTATTAATGGGTTAATGTTTGTTTGTATTATATCTCAAACGGATTAAACAGTTTAAACTGACACAAAGTCTATTTTTAATTCATACACCATCCAGAATCGTTCATATTCTAAATTTTAGATGATTATTGACACTGTTTTCATAATCATAGTTAACACATTATTATTTATATAAAATCTACAAGTTTATATTCAGGTCTGCCAACCTAACCAATAGTAAAACTCACCCCTTTCAAACCGTAACCTGTTAGTCTGTTACCCAACCAGATCAACCCTACCAGCTTTCTACCTCTAATTTTTAGATCCTAGATGCATTCTTTTATATTCATTTCACATATTGAAAGTGGAAATTTTACAGAAACTACTTGCATTTTCTTACAGATGCACCCCTGATCTGTGTTCATACACAACAATGTTATCATCGTATGTGAATGCATCTGACATGGAAGGAGCTGAAAAATTCTTTAAAAGAATAAAACAAGACGGGCTCGAACCTAATGTTGTTACATATGGAACTTTAATCAAAGGTTATGCCAAAATAAATGATCTTGAAACGATGATGCAGAAATACGAGGAAATGCAGTTGCAAGGTATCAAAGCCAATCAAACTATTTACACTACAATCATGGATGCGTATGGGAAAAACAAGGATTTTGGGGATGCTGTGATTTGGTTCAAAGAGATGGAATCTTCTGGGGTTGTTCCTGACCAGAAAGCGAAGAATATTCTTTTATCATTGGCTAATACAGTTGAAGAAAAGGCGGAAGCTAATGAATTAGTTGGACAAACCAATCATTTTAATGATCAGCATACAGTTATTAATGAAAATATTCATTTTGATGATGATGATGATGATGAGGATTATGATGAGGACGAGGATGATGAGGATGAAGAAGATGAACAGACTCTTTCTTTTATAGATGAAAGGACAAACGCATCGATTGGTGTATAACATACATGTGAAATTTTGGGGCTGGAATTCTGCATTTGTGAATAGTTTAGCAAATTACTTGAGTTGTATTAGTTGATAGATTGCAGTAGTTTTGATGTATGACATTATAAGTTCTACAATGTTACAACTGTCTTATTACCCTCATATTATCAAGTATTACGGGTATTCTTCTATCTTAGAAAGTATTACGCTAGTATGATGTTGCAACCGCCTTATTACACTCAAATAGTACGAATTTGGTTCAGGCTTCACACTATATTTCGTTGTATGGCACCAAGGAAGAGCAGGTAGCATCACATGGCAGCAGTGGTAGAGGTGATGGTTGACGTAACATCTCAAGCAATGTAGTTGATATTATAGTTATAGTTTGTGGTAGCGATGTACGTGACGTTCTAGTTGGATGTCCGTTTGCTATTATCTATAAGCACATGAACAAAGTGTATGGAATCAGCATCTATTAAGAGAATTACACAAAAGAACTCACGTCATATTAGTTCCCACCAGCTCAAAACTAGGCAATATGAACTCTTTAATGGTGCTTACTTTCTAGGGTTAATTATTTGTAGCTATTCTAGTATACAAGCACGACTTGATCACATAAGAAGTTAGGATGTTAAATCACACTGTAAAAGCATTCAATATCTAATAATCTTGATGCAAATTGTAAAAATATCAAACTTAGTTACAAAGCGTAGAAAGATGCAGTGTCTTCACACCCTTTGAGAACTAAATCTTTCAAATACACAACAGCAGATCAAATGAGACTGAAGACAAATTAGACAAGTTAAACTTACTCCATTCAACCTATGAATAAAACATAAACAAATCCCGCACGAAGATTGCTTTGAGGTACACCAACTCAAAATCTCTTTCTCGGACTTCTTGACCTGTGTCCACAAGGCGATCAGGCACAAAGATAACGTAGTTATAAAACTTATTAGCTGCTAAAATGTATAAATAAATTTTAAATATAATTCGATGGACAATTTTGAGTGTCAAAATTAACATAAAAGAATATAGTAATATACTAAAACTGGTAAATTCTATGGAAAAATTTGAACTTAAGGTTTGAGAGCTTTAACAGAGAAAAACAGTCGTATTTATAAGAAAAACTATAATGTAATAGCTTTTTAACGATAAATATACAACCCTGCTTCAGAAGATATATGTGATCTTAATCGGGACCATTTATCTGTTTCTCAATCGGGACCACACCCCCAACACCCTTAAGAGAAAACCCACAACAGGGAAAACTACCTTGCTCAACCCAAAGCATTTTTGCTCTGAGCGAGACTCAAACCCAAGACATACATGTATGACTTAAGTGGGTGCCCATTTCAATCCACAAGTGGGATGCATATTGAAATGGGAGTTGAGAGTACCAGCTCCCAACTACTTCAGTCAAACCACCACTTGAACCTGTTTGTAAGCCATTTGGATCGTTGGATTTCATGCATCATTTAAGTGGACGACCATTTCAACCTCAAGCGTGATGTAAAATTGTGTAAAAAGTGGGAGTTGAGAGTCCGAACTACTTTAGTCCCACTACCCACTTGAACCTGTTTGTAACCCATTTGAAACATTTCATGTATCATTTAAGTTGGCAGCCATTTCAACCTGTGACTTTCCTGTGGCCCAGATTGACCGAGACTGACACAAAACTGGTTACGCGGGCTGTGTTTACTGTGCTTGGATTGGAATCCATATAAATGCATTCACATTTGAATATTCCATATCCACAGCAGTAAAATAAAACATAAAGTTGATAGGGTCAGAATGTTGGAAAGAACTATAGGAAACATACCTTCTCCTGTTATTTCTCCTTCTAAATGGACCTTTGCTGAATGCCCAGTCAACATTGACAGTCTGAGTCAGCAGTTCACCTCCATTCATTGTAGTTATAGCTTTCTCTGCCTCCTCAAAGTTTTCATATTCAATTAGTGCATACCCCTGTATAGAAGACCTTTTACATCATATATGGCATAAAATAAAATATAATTTATAATTACAATCCTGGCATGCCTGGCAAGCCAATGGCATCGCTAATTGACTTACACAAAACAACGTGGAACCAGAAGATAATAATAGTACATCGATATCACAACTTAAGCCTCCAAACATTTATTGCAATTTTTAATGCCATCTTCCCAAAATACATGCAGTTTAAACTAGAGGTGGGAGGTGGGAAATTGGCCGGCTTCGCTAATGGGCCAACTGGGAAATCATAAAAACTGGATCAAATGGGTCTGGTTGACCCATTTAATTCTTTTTTTCGCTGGACTTTATAAACAACAGAATATCAAGCAACAATCATATTTATAAAAAGTAAAAAATCAAATTAAAATTTAATTCCTGGACAAATTTGAACTTAAATTATAAAGATTACAAAACTGAATAAAAATATTGAATTTTATACCCAAAAAAAATCAAAATTTCATAATGCTATTTGGTAACTTTTGTATGTGTACCACTTCAATCCAATCACCCACTTAGACCCGTTTGATTTAATGCAGCATTTAACAGGACTCCCAATTCAACCAGCAAGACTTTTCAACATGGCCCATATTGACCCAACATTATGGGTTACTTGGGTTGTGATTTTTGGTATTGTTGATTGTCTAAAAAACCAAATTACCCACTTAGACCCGTTTGATTTAATGCAGCATTTAACAGGACTCCCAATTCAACCAGCAAGACTTTTCAATATGGCCCATATTGACCCAACATTATAGGTTACTTGGGTTGTGTTTTTTGGTATTGTGGATTCTAATGGCGAAAAAAACAAACACAAATAACTCTATTTTATATTCTAGAAAATATTTCTTGAAAAACCAGGCGATGTAATACAAGTAAAGCAAATGCATATAATAAACTTCTCGAAACGCTGAGAACAAATTCTCAAAATACTAGGAAAAACTTCTAATCTAAGACATAAGGGCTAAATAACAAATAGCAGGTTTGTAAGAGACCTACAAATATATTTTATATACAATAGGATAAAATGGTTTCTCTCTTCTAATTTATCTTTTTCCAACTTCCTTGATTTTAAATTTTACTAACTAGTTCAGCAGCAGCTTTATATTATATCATTATGGATTTCACAGCCATGTAAGCCCATCATAACTAAAATCAATGTCTTTTGACTATAGGGGAACTGTGTAAAGCTACTTATTCATAATCAGTATACGTCTATATAAAAAAACAATTAAAATATCACTTTACCTTAACAAAACCAGTCCGGCGATCAAGATTCAGATGTAAATTCTTAATTTCCCCAAACTCCCCAAATGCATTTTGTAGGTCGTCCTCTTGGGCTTCTTCATGTACCCCAGTTACCAAAATAATCCACCCTTCAATTGCTGCAAAAACTCATATTGTTATTAGATTCATCACAAACAAAAGCTCTTCTTTTACAATTTATGTAGTACTGGTTAGTAAATTTGCCATGTAGACTCGATATTAAGCATGCTTCCAATAAAAGATATAGCACAAATAAGAACTATAAAACAAAGATATCAAAGCCTACACAAAGGCAGTACTAGTGTGACAAGAACAAACTGATACTATTCACAGAAGTGTATGCTTGCAAGTCTCAAACAACATCATGTAAGTGAAAATAGAAAAATGTTGTCACCATATGATAAGAGAGTTTGACTGTGAAAAATCAACTATATTCATTGAAGCTTAGAGGTACAGATTTATGCCGCTTGCAAGACACAAATTCAATAAAAAAAAAAAGAAAGGTGCTTGACATAGCTACTGATTTCAAAGTAAACAATTCAAGTACACTTAGAAAGAAATTAATTGAATTAAATGCTTTCCACATAATTTCCCCTAACATGAAAAAAATCAATCTGAAGCATCCAAAAACACTTCTGTAGTTACACCGCCACCTATTATATTACCCTAATACACTTACAATATCACGAACAATGATTTAGGGCTATTAAACCAATTAGAGATGTGGCTCAATCATCTTCCACCTTCAAATGTGAGCATGCTCTTTGCTGAATCATATTTCTCTTCAGAAGCCTCTCACTAATTGTGCCAATATGACTATATGAGTGTGTCATATCACATACCACTATCCCCAATTAAAATTCCACAATAACAAATTAACAACACCCCTTTAAAACTATCATCACTAACACTATTACTTTCCATAAATGACCTTAAAACCCTAACAATTAAACCTATGATAAAAATCAACACGCCTATGAACAGTAAACACACACAACCCCCAACAGATATCCAACTGAAACACAAAACAATAACGAAACACAAACACAACGTAATAACGCAAAAGAGCACATATATCCACAACTTACATCGTTCAGGACCGGGACCGCCATCGGAATCAAGCGAATCAAAGCGACCGGACATACGAACGTTACGATCGGCATCGGTTTCTTCACGGAAACCACGGCCTTTGGTTTTCTTAGGTGCATCGGTGAAGGATCCACCGGTGATGGCGGATTTAAGCTTAGGCATGTGAGAAGAAGCCCTAGGAGACGATGCATCTACGTCAACAGCAGCGTCATCGTCCATGAGATCATCGTCATCGGGCTCAAAATCCAACGCATCTACGTCAGCAGCGTTCGCCATTGTTTTGTGTTTATGTACTGCCGGAGCTTATCTTTGCCGTCGACACGACGGAGCTGCGGCTTCCTACGGCGGAGATCGACGGAGCTAGGGTTTATTTAGAATAGAGTTAACTTTTTGAAGGTTTGCTTTTTTAGGTGGCAAAATAGGGTTAACATAATTATCAATAAATACATTAAAAATTATTATTTTTTACTTTTCATTTTCCAATAAATAATATTTTTTATATACTTACAACTATTTTAAAAATATTAAAAAAAATTATAAGGATTGAACAGTGATTTCTCAAATATACTGATTAACAGTAATATTTTTTCTCTTATTCACTCACAACCACTTAAAACTATTTAATATAATATAAAAAACACACTCATATAATTTTAGGGATTCCACTTTGAATGCTCTAACATTGGTAAACTAATAATGACTAGTTTACGACGATAATCAGAAAAGGTCGGTCGTGATTTCAATGTAAAGTGATTGGTGTGGTGTAGATCCGTGAGTCGGCTGGCTCTTGCAACGTTTAAACGCGAGAGTGTTGCAGACCGATTAACGAGTCTGGTAAACTCGTTTTTTTATCTTTAATATTGGTGTCTCTTGATAAATAGAATAAAAAATCAAACCGAGTCAGAATTTATAATTTATTTTATTCCATGTGTTTTGGATTGATGGGCTTAGGATGATGAAATTTGAAATTGAACAAAGGACATGTATATGTTTATGTTAAGGGAAATGAGAATGGTCATAACGTAAAACCCTTAAAACTACAATGTAACTAATTAATATATATCAAAATCCTTATCATAATATACCATGGACTTAAAATTTTGTACTTTACGTTCACACAATCAAAAGACGTAATAAGAAAAAACAGTTATAAACACAAATGAATTCTATGTAGATTGTAAAAACATGAAAACCAGTTTTTAAATATTTAAAGTAAAATGTTATGGTTTTGACGAGTTGACCAAAATGACATGAATTTAAAAGGTTTGATATCTAAACTTAAATGTGCGACAACATCAAATTCACTTAAATAAAACAACTCTAAAACATACATACATAGAATCTTGTAATTAAAACACAATCAATTTAACAGAGTTATTTACGAGTCAAACGGTTTGACGGATTCTAATCAAATTACAAACATATTAACTAACTCATAAACTAATAACGAGTTATGATGAAAGGATTTTCTCTTCAAAATCTATTTAATTATCGCTTTAACCAATATTTCATTTTAGTAATATTAGTGTTTATACGATTATCATCATTCTTTACTTGAAATCGTTTATATATTAATTAACAAATCTTCCAGAAAACATGTACTACAAAACCACAAATATTATGCTTATGAGTATCTATCATAATTAACTTATTATTAAGCAACAACATATCATTTTATTTTAACAACTTTAATAAACATAAAGCCTTCTAATTGAAGCTCAACCCATCATACTTAAGTCGTTGATCCGGAGTAAAAATCCCAAAATGTTTTTCTGTCTCTTGACCACCTTTTTGGTTCTCATCAAACATTGCAAACAAATACGTCTCGATCGATCTTCCTTGATTCGCAGGCGTGCCTGTTGCCCCTCGGACATGCTCGATCAACCTTTTATAATACGTTCCAGCGTTATCTACTGTCGCCTCACGACCGCCCGCTGACGGCCATCCACTCTCTGACACGACGATCTTGATATTTTCACCACCAACACGCTTTTGAGCCGCGTAATGCGCGTCTAACATGGCATCAAAAAGGTTGGAATAAGACAAACCGTTATTTGGATCAGACACTGGTGTGTCAGGTGCAAATAATGCATATGGGAGATTTGAATTGGGGTCACCAAGGTAACCAAAGTAGGGGTAGATATTGGCTAGCATAGGTAAGTTGTTTTCTGCTAGAAATCTAACTATTGGCTCAATAAACCCTTGCACTTTGGGTTTAAATGCACCATTGCTTGGTGGGTAAGTGTTCTCCAAAAGCCCGGTGTACGTCGCGGTCGACACCTTAATTCGGTCGCCTAGGTTCGCAACTTTAATCGCGTCGTGGATATTTCGCATAGCGGGGAGTACGAAATCTACGTATTGACCGCTTTCTTTGTCTGGATCAACTTCGTTTCCAACCACGATGTATTTGAAGTTGACATCGGAGTAACTTAGGATATTGTCTCGGACCCAATTGTTTGCAGCATCTTTATCGGTGAGCGATTGGAGGGCGTCGTTAGAAACATCCATCATGAGCTCGATATTGGTGCCACGAAGCGCTTCGAGAGTGGCTCGGTTTGGATCATAGATTCGCATCCTGGTTATGCCGTTGGTTTTGTAAAGCGTTACCACATCTTGTTCGGGTGGCAAATTGTCACCAATTCGACCGTTGCACACGCCAATCGATTCTGCATCTGTTTTGTACAAGATAAAAATAAAAACAATATCAATAACACATATATAACTTTATATTATCAAAAGTACTAGTGTAAACTACACCATTGGGAGAAACGACAAACCAAACCGACAAGGTTGTGCAGGTCTGTCGGTCCGACATGTTTTATCATTTTAAGGTTCAATGTCTGATTTGGTGGTGTAAATTTTGAAATGACAAAATGATACATGCTTACAATACACATTACACGTACGTAATATGTATATATCACATAAAAATCGTTAGATAATATTTAACATCAGACGTTCTTTATGAATACGATCGGTATTAAATTAACGTGTTACATGATAACCTAGATAAAATAGAAAAAAGACAAATCAGAAACCTGTAAGCACGAGAAGATTTATGAGTAAACCGAGTAGTATAAACTTTGATGCCATAACTTTAGGCTTATGAAATATTTCCTTTGAGATCTAACCATATATATAGGGGCCAATGTTCATGAGTCAACTTTAGTTCCCATGATATAATAACATATTAATATTCGTTTTATTTAATAAAAAAGCAAGATTTCATATATAAAATATCCTGTCAAACAAGTTATGGAAAATTTGCACACAAGTAGAATTAAAGTTTTAAATGGTCTTTATAAGTCTTTGAGTCAATTCTCTAGTTGAAAAGTATTTGGTCATGATGAATTGATTGAAGGCCATATCTAACGGTATGATTGATTGATGCTATGAAATATATTGTTTGATTAAAAAATAACTAAAAACATATTAATAAATAAGAAACTATTCTAAAATTTTTATTAAAACAACTCCTCACGTCACAAATATATATATATACTACAATTCAGATAATTTTCACCAATAGATTGGTTTCAGTAATCCGTCAGTGAAGATCCGTGAGAAAATTTGGTATGGGTAAAGATATCGTCGATGAATAGGGTAAAGACTTCACTAACAAATCATTGAAGCCGTAATCAATTACAGATAAGTAGTATAGAGATCCCCATGAAACATGCAATGCAATGAATTATTCTACACGGTGGATTAGTTATTTCTTAATTTTAATTTTGAATTTTCTTCACTAGAATATAAAAATAACAATATCAATTTGATTTAAAATAATAATATTGAAATTTATTATAAACTGATAATACGTTTTGAAAAAGACCATTTAACTTATTTATTTGATTAATTTCCAATAATTTTCTTCATGATCAAATTTCTATATCTTCTTCATCCCCTTAAAATTCACCTCAATGAAACTCTAAACAACCACCATCTACATGCCTTCATCCCCATCCAAGCAATTCAAAAAACTAGAATTCGAATCCAACACTTGTATTTTTGCAACTCTTTCAATATTAAAAATAAACTTATATAACGGTTTTTCATAAAATATTTTACTTCACAACAATACTTCAAAATTTTCTAATATATTATCATCGCCACTTACGTGACTAGATCTCATAACATTTTGGTTTTCCATCAAATGGTATTATTTTTCTATCTCCGAAAACTTTTAAGGAACTTATATTATAAATTATTTACAAACAAACTGGGTGCAAATTATGATCAAAACCCTATCCAAATTCATTTTTGAAGTTAATTATAATACAATAAACTAAAATACTACATTATCTCGTTTGCTCAATTTCAACAATTTTTGAAGTTAATTTAATATTTTCATACCATTGGCAAAATTAACTGATAGTTCAGCCCATATGAAACCAATTTTGACAATTAAGGCCACGACGATGTGACATACAATTACATCGTCATATTATTTTGTATGAAGATGTGCATTTTATGGCGTCAATATTCACGATGATATGGAATTCCCAACATAGTCGTGCACCATGAATATCGTCAATTGCCCTTTATATAGTCGTGCATCTTTGGTGAAAAAATCTCATTTTATAACTTAAAATCTAGTTTTGACATCAAACACGACATGGCCATGTGAAGCGGCTCCATATAGTCGTATGTTTGTTAAGTAAGTTATTTAGTTATTCTATATATAATAGTTTTGACATATTTAAACTCACGAATCAAATAAGTTGTACAGTAGAAATTTAAATATGTACATAAATGTAATTAAGTAAATGGTACTATTTACTAAACCACTTGCACATATCTTGATCTAAACTACACTAGTGTGAGTTAATCAAAATATTCTTATAAACGATGTAATTCTTTCTTACTAGGTCTGTCAGTCCATCAAATACTAGAAAGTAGAAAGATATCCATGTCAATTTATACAACACACCGCATATATGTGTGTGCGCGCACAACCAAATTTCCGTATAAAATGGGCATCAAGTCCTTTAACTAAAAACCATCAATAATCAATATTCATCTCAATTCATCACATCGAACCTCTAAGTATGCAAAGGTTTTTTATATCAATTTGAAAATCAAGTCACTACACGAATTAAATGGTTTTGATTCCAGGTTTTAAATAAAAGATGAAAGTTGTAATGAGTTATTCTTTTACAATTTCAGTTTATAGTAAGCAGGCAAGTCCTATAGATGATTACATTTTTCTTAGACATTTGTATATAAAAAATTGGTTTTCTATGTTATAAAATTTTCAATTTGGGCTAACTTTTTGAAGCAAAATCCTTGTTTTCAAAAACGTAAATGACACATGGTGGTCCTGATATTGCATATACAACAAAACATGTCCGACTTCGTATATCAAAAAGGTTACTTGTTTGGTATAAAATAGTAGTTTGTTGCCTGAACCCTAGCTATACGAAGGAACTTGAAAAACCAAAAAATGCAAGTGTTCCGCAATATAAAGATCACACAACACAAATTATTTATTGTGTTTTCTAAAGGAACCATTTATTAAAACAGTAAAGCATATAATTAAAACAAACATAACATAAGATTAAAACTTGTGTTTATCACATCTACTAATAACTGTACATTAAACGTTGCATTACATCCATACGGTTCAAGTAATTATCAAAGGAATGTCGTGTGCTAAAACCAATTACGGGGCTGTTTGGCAACTTCTGAATGATTAAGTGTTGAACCAATAAGAGGTCTGAACCATTAAGTGCTGAACCATTAAGAGGTCTGAACCATTAAGAGCTAGTATTTCGTTTAACTATTCAAATGAAAATGTCTGACCAATTCAGATAAGAGGTTTTAACCATTCAGCATTAGACCTCTTAACCATTCAGCATTAGTATAATGCTTAACCATTCAGAGGCAAATGTCTGAACCATTCAGATATTTGCTCGCGAAACAAACAGTCTGAACCATTAAATGCTGAATCATCCAGACATCTGAACCATTAAGATGTTGATTAAGAGGCTGCCAAACAACCCTATATCTTTAAGATTGCATCGAACTCATATTGAACTGAAATTGTCTGATCTAATCAGTGTTAGCATAATCGAATCACTTAAAGATTAAAGGCTTGTTAGTGTCACCTAATTCGAGTAATTAATGGGAAAACAAAAGTATAACATAGCAGACTAACAAATAATCCCATATAATTATCCACGTAATAAAATCAAGATAGAGGCTAATATAATATGTTAAGTGATATAAGCTTCTGATAAGGTGTTTGCTGTTGTTTTAGAATCTATTAGCTGTTAACATCTAAGATATATTATCCAAAAATCAAGAACACTTTTATGTGCAGTAAACATGAGATTTAATGGAGACGGAGAAATGCTAAAACTAAAAATGACAACAATATGATGAGAAGAAATTATTAGGTGAATTATTAGACTATAACATACTGAGTTGCGCGTTGCGGAGGAGTAGTAGATTCTAAATTATATTTCTTTATATAATAAGTTCAACAACTAATGGTTTAGAGAGAGCCTAAACAACTATAATGCTATTTAAAGAACTAATGAGGATATAAGTAGCAAAAGAATTTGTGCGTAAAACAACTGATGTACAAAAGAATATGATTATTGTAGTCTTTGCAATTGTTGGAATGTTAATAATTAAGGAATTAAAAAAGTCAAACTGAAAAGTCATTAAATGTGTTAATTAGTAGTTAGGGTAGTTAGAATGACAGTTATTTAACCGCAACAACACTGGGTATAAATACCCACCATATGTATCGAAATCATGTATGTGAATATAGTGTGTTTGTGTGTTTTTTTTGGTTTCTCATTTTGATTCACCGTGAGTCCCTGCATAATTGTCCATACTCCTAATCTTGTTCATCCAACACAAATTGATCCTAATCTAAATCGAGCAAGGGGCCTCAACAACAATTGATGTAATGAACTGTTAGTACTTGAAGTTTATATAAACCATTGAAAGAGCTCCCTTAAATAACAGATATGTCAAAAGCTGATGTAAAAGACTAATGAGATCAATTACTGATGTGAACTACTAACCATACAAACAACTGCCTGCTCGAATAACGACTTACAAAGAACTAATACTATTCTACTACTTAAACAAATGCTACACTTCAGTCTATTCACCCATCTTTTGATAAAAAAAGATTGTTGTTGAAATCAAGGAACTGGTGATAAGTTATTTGTAGCATAACTGATGTGCATAACTGATATCAAACCTTACCATTTGGCTTGGCTTAGATATGTGAGCTAGGCTGCATCTAGCGATGTTTCGGGGCGAGGGTGTTCAGACCTGTTAGCAAGTTTGGTAAACTCTTTTTTTCTTTAATATTGGTGTCTCTTGATGGGCGGCCGGGGGGGGGGGGGGGTGGACGGCTGCCTAGTGTCCGATCTTCTTAAGGGTTCAAAACTTTATATATATATATATATATATATATATATATATATATATATATATATATATATATATAGTTTTAAACCCAATAATATTTTAATTATTTTAGGCTACTAAACCTTATCTTAAAACTTATTAACGTTTTAAATAGTTTAGTTTAATATCATTTACCCAATCTAAATCCAATTTAATATAACAACACCTAAAATGAGAAGAACGATTAACGATCGACCTTAGCACTTTGATCTTATTTTCAAACCTCACAATATTAATTCTCAAATAAAAAACTCACTAACGTATGAAATTGATTCTTTAATTTCGTGTTTGGATTGTATATTTGTTGAATGTTTATATTATTTTGCTACAATTCTTTTGTTTTATTTATTGTTATAACAATTATCGTCGTATTATAATTTTTTTATGTAAACTAATTTGGTTTAGAATTTTTTATACATTGTATTATAAGGGCCTATTTTTTGTTCTCGCCCCGGGCCAAATGTGTATAGGGAATTATCGGGGCGAGCTCTGCTATTGATAAAGAGAATAAAAAATCAAACAAAACCAAACCAACCCGATCAGTCTTAATTATAAAACAAGCCATAATTCAAAATTTATTTTATAATTTATCATGCCGCAAATAATACTACAGCAACACACGCCCCGTAACCAAGCCATAATTCAAATTTATATTATAATTTATCATGCCGCATACAATACTACAATTACACACACCCGGTAAAATACTGGTTATAGTTAAAACTAACTACTAGGTTCCATCAGCGCGCGTTGCGCGTGTGATGGACGAATAACATCAATTTCGATCACAATAAATGTTAGCTTGGGCTTAGAACCGACGCTCAGTTGCGACTGCTAACCATAAATGACAGCCACGCCTAAGCAACCGACATCACTCCGATTATGTATCAACCATCAGGCTAACATTATAGTTAAGGATTTAAGACATGTTAGTCTCGGATAAGCAATAGCTCGTCATCATCGACATCCCTAGCATCGATATAACCATATACCTAACCAAAATCGATCTTAGATGAGGCAAGCTTTATCATTAGCGACACAACATTTTTCTGAACAATCAAAACAAATAACATCAAACAATGGAAAATAAAAAAAAACTAAACCATAAAACCGGTGATGAACATCAAGCGAACGGAAACATCACCGCACAGAGAACTAACCATAATGTCTTAGACACTATGAACCTTCCAATATTTCCCTCTATTAACAATAGCCATCCGGGGTAGTCGGTCATGGAAACTTCGGTCAAGGGTAACCGGGGCTCAATGGTGAAGCCCATCAACACTGCAAGCATGCGCAATCATCAATAATAGCTAGTGGCCAAACAAAATGTTCACAGATGTAGATCCAAAAATCCTAAAATACGTATCGAAAAGACATGACAACGAGGGGTAACAATAGGGTTGCACCATCACCGTCGCCACCCTTGACCGGTAGAAGACAACCACCCGCTCCACCTCAAATCCAAAGAGGATGCCGAGCCGACACCAGGTCTACCACCAACGCCCCCATCATAAAAGAACATAAAAAATCATGCCTTAACAACCACAGATCCAAATAATCATGAGGTTAAGACACTGTCAATGACTACAGTAAAAGATAGAGAGACCCAAATAAACCAAAGGAACCGGTGGGGCAAACGACCATCCGTAGGCCAGAACATTCACCAGTGGGCGAATAACAACCAGGAGCCCGGGACAATGCCGTCACCAACGACAACGCTAGAGAGCATCCGTGTCAAGAAGAATAAGGCCGAGAAAATCAAATAAAGAATAAGCGTAAGAGACGGTAGTGCAACAATCAGTTGTACCATAAGCATCAACAATAATATCATATCAAGTCACATAACAAAAGGCATCTAGGAATTATGCTTCATCGGATCTAGGGTTTTTGTCTCACAAATCCTCTTCTAAATATAAATATCTTCACACTTCTTCATGCTAACATCTTCTTGCCGTCACACTTTCAATCTCAACGATCTACACACACAAAATCTACTCAAATGGCTGTCACTTTCTCCGATCTGCACACCGAATCAGGCCTCAAATCGCTCGAAGCTTTCTTATCGGGGAAAACCTACATCTCTGGGTCGGTATTACACTATTGCATCCGTTTGTACCGTTTAATTCACTGATTTTGTTTCGTTTGTTGTTTAGTTGCTGATTGTTGTGTTTGAATTTGAATGATTTAGTGATCAGATCACTAAGGATGATGTGAAGGTTTACGCTGCTGTTTTGGATAAACCTAGTGCTGATCTGTATCCTAGTGCCAGTCAGTGGTATGAGTGTGTTGCTTCAAAGCTTGCATCGAGGTCTGTATGAAATACACTTATAAAGTTTGTATTTTGTTTGATGATTTTGTATTATGGTTTTTGTTAATTAATTTGGGCATTTAGCTGTTAAACTTGATTGTTAAATGTGATGGATATGATTTAATTGTCAGTAGTTTTTTGTTGTGGGATTGTACATGAGTTGTGTTTGGGTCTCTTTGTAGAAGTATGTAATTGACTTTGAGATGTTGGCTTTTAGTTTTGAATATGCACTTAATAGAAGCTACACTTTAGAAGTGATGCCTGATGCTTAGAGTTGTATTTTGATAGTGATCAAAGTGGGATTGACATAATTCAATGCTCTTGGATTGTGGATGACATGTGGTGTTATTTATTGAAATGTTCTTCAAAAATGTGGGAAGATTGGTTGAATAAGATCCTATAATGCTGTAGGAACCTTTCATAATGTCAATTACCATTGACCTTAAGTAGCTTTCTATGCATAGAAAGGATATAATTGTAAAAGTTTCAAGTTTTTTTTCTTTGATTCTAACTCAAAGGCTGAAAGAAGCAGAACACTTTCTTTGTTTTTAGGTTGAGAATAGGCACGCTTTTTTCACATCCTCTCATATCTTGTAACCCAAGAAAAGATTATGGCTTTCAATTGTTGTTTTTCAACTGCTTCATGCTGATTTTGTCTATGGTGCTTAAGTTCTATTGTAACTTACTTTATCCATTTAATATATGCAGTTTCCCTGGTAAAGCTGCTGGGGTGGGAATCTCTGCGCAAGCTCCATCTACTGAAGCTGCTCCTGTTAAGGTGTGTATTCCTGTTTTTGTGGTGTTACGATCTCTTTTATTGTCATTTGTCAGTGTTCTGGAATGGTGAATTGTGCTTACACTACGACAATTACATTATTTCTTTAGAATTCATGTAGTATATAAATAATTAAAAACGTAGTAGGAGTTTTAAGGAGTTTCTACAATATATGTACAAAGGTTCCAAAACATTTTGTCATGGATTCATTTCATGTTTCTCCTTGCTTATTCATGATTCTTGTCAATTTTCCCAGTATGCATCCATTTGTAGGTCAATATACAGATGGCTTTTTTTAAAGAGCAAAGAGGTTTTGTGAACCTTGTTAAATTGAAAGTGGTGCCTTGATTCTTTCAAAGTGCACCATTAAACAACTATTGTTACATGTCCTTTTGATCCTGAGTTTTTTTAATGGATATACTATTCTATTAACTGTTTAACCCTTTAGTATTGCTTCATTTTGGCTTCCGAGTTTTCTTGTAAAATTTTGGATCTAAGTGATAAGTAATTATTTATTCATTAAGTATACAATAACTTAATGATTTTTTTGGTGCATGTGTATGTTTCAGGAACCTGCAGCTGCAGCTGATGATGCGGATGATGATGATCTTGATTTGTTTGGTGACGAGACAGAAGAGGAAAAGAAGGCAGCTGAAGAGAGGGATCAAGCAAAAGCATCCGCAAAGAAGAAAGAAAGTGAGTTTGTTGGATTTTTTAGGGTGCTAGTGTTTTATGCGTCAAGTATTTATTTTATCTTTTTGGGCACAACATTCCAATGTAATTTCAGTTTTTTCCCATACGTGGTCGTATTTTTTCATACATAAGTCATTAAAAATGGCCTTTGTCTTATTTGGGTCATTATAAGGTATTTACAGTGACCCAATCGAGACATAGTTTAACAGCAAGCCCACATAAGGACCCATGCATGACAAAAGCCATCTTTTGATGACTGGTGACAAAACTGCAGAAAAAATGTATTATGACAAACAAGACAAAAGTTAAAGTACATTGATATTTTATGCAATAACGTCTGTGGTTTTTTTTCAAACAAGTTGTATACTTGTATTATTGAATTAGCTGTCTCTTTAAGATATGACTATTTGTTCTTTTATTAGTCATGTGAATAAATTTATTAAAACTTTGTTTTAGGTGGGAAATCATCGGTTCTGATGGATGTAAAGCCATGGGATGATGAGACAGACATGAAGAAGCTAGAGGAGGCTGTTCGTAGCGTCGAGATGCCCGGTCTTCTTTGGGGAGCATGTATGGTTTGCTATTTTAGTTTTGCATTATTTCTATAAATGAAAATATCACGTCACCAATGGTGTCGGTCCGTATTCATTTACTAGTGATTGGCTGATTTGAGTTGTGTTTTATCCCAAACGGGTCAAATGAAAAATGTTAGCTTGAAGTGAGATGGGTCAGAGAGGTTTAACTTTAAACTCACACAATCTGTTTTCAGTTCATGCACCTATTTAAATTGTACTAAAATGTTCATTTTGACCCTAACCCATTTTGACCTGTTACGCAACCCACCAACCGCACCCATCTTTTCACATCTGCTTGTTACTCATCACTTGTATTTTTCACTCAACCCCACACTCTTTTGTTTCTTTCAAAGTAAATGTTTTAAAATTCCACAATTTTGGAGGACAAAATTCAACAGCCATGCTACTCAAAACTTTTACTCATTTTTTAGAGGTTCGGTCAAAATTTTGACCCATTTACTCGATGATCATTTTGGCTAGTGTTTTATTTTCTTAATGAGTGAAATGGGCTTTAAAAAATTTAGATAAAAAAGAACAAGTGAAATAGCTGAAACCTGTTCATAGTCTTATCTTTTAGTGGATTTAAACTCCTTAATCGGTTTCATTATAATATTTAGATTATTATTGTATTAATATTGTTTTTGTAATCATAAGTAACTCGATATTTATATACAAATAAATAGACAAAATAGTGTTTGTGATTCACTTCACCCTGACACGGTCCATTTTCATTTGTGCCTAGAACGACCTGTTTCAACTTGAATTTGTTTTGATCCGTTACCCATCCCATTTGACCTGCTATCTCTATCTATACTTGGTGTAGCTTCAGGCAGATTTGCAGTAAAAAAACTTCAATTTTTGAATACTAAAAGCAATTTGGAGCTCTATAGTCAAAAGTTATTATATTTATGACAAGACTAACATCGTTCTTGTGGTTGCATTTGTAGCAAAACTTGTTCCAGTCGGCTATGGGATAAAGAAGATGACAATCATGTTGACAATTGTCGATGATCTTGTTTCTGTTGATACCCTTATTGAAGAGCATCTCACAGTTGAGCCGATTAATGAATATGTGCAGAGCTGTGATATTGTTGCTTTTAACAAGATTTAAATGCAACCCTGCTCTGATTTAATCGTGGCCATCGATTCAAACCTCAGGTTTTGCTTATTTTTGGACGGTTGTGATTGTTTATCTTCCTTTTTTCTGAAATGTTTAGCTTGAGGTTCATCTTTGTAATTGTAACTCAATACTGCATGCTTGATTATTTATTCGGATTACTGATATATTTCTCCTGGCACCTCTTTCTTATTTTGTGCTTGTTCTAAGAGAGTGATTCAAAAAATGTAAAAACACATTCTGTTAGCCGTTTAGTGCTTGCTTTGACACTCGCGCGGCCTTTGAAACACCTTGAGTGTGCCACCCATGCAGCTCGGGGACTTGACAGTTGACACCAACACTAATGGTATTGTTGATTGATCTCTAAATTAGGTTCTGTTAATCTGGTTAGATCTCGGTGGGTGGTTGTAGCTATCAATCTGCTGGATTGATGATGACTGCATGATTGAACAAATTCTGATAGCCATTGGACTAGTAAAAGCTTTTTGATGAAAAGACAAAGGAGCGTATTGCTCTGATACCAATGTTATGAACCCTTTAACGGTCAATCAAGTAAGCTGATGTATTTATGTACAATCAACAAATGATACCAAATTAAATTCTATGTGCAACCCATATAGTATTTACAACTTCCATGGCCCTAGATTGAAACCATTTAAGTGAAACATTTACCGACTCGAGAATAGTAATAGACTTGGCTACTATTGCGACAAATGTGTCACGTTACTCCTAATAGTTGGGTTGGTTTGGTCCTAACTGCCTCAAGCGTCAGATCATGCAACAAAAATCATATATGAAATGGAGATTGATAGAAGTGACCGTGCTCTCGAACCATCCTTCGACAGTAACTCAAGCAGGGGCGTACCTACCTTATGAGGTAGGGGGCGGCCGCCCACCATAATTTTTTTCAGTGTTATGTAAATTTGAACATTCTGACCGCCCCTATAAAATCTTACAATCGCTCCCTTTAAACTTATGAAAATGAAGAAAGAACAATATTGTCGTAAACAGATTGTCAAGGGTGGAACTAAAAAGGGACCACAGTCTAACAAATCATATTTTCTCACTAACAAGGGTTTGTAACCGAGTATATTTTTAGTATTTTCACCCTAAAATAATCAAGTAGTTAGAGACAAGGAAAAAAAATTATATTGAGATGAATATTTTTTACTATTATAAAAGTTAAATTTATATTGATTTCAAGATATGAGAGATTAAATGTTATACTTATTGGCAGGTTTTATTCACAAACATGTTGAACCATCATCTGCTTTAAAGTGTTAACCATTTTGATGATTAGTATAATTGCTTGAAACATATTACATAAATTACTTTAAACATCACATATAATCATTTTAATGAGTATAATTGCTTTAATAAGGTTCTTGATATATATATTTATGCAAATACAAAAGTTTGGGGACCGTTTTAACGATATTTTTCGGCAATGAACCGGATCCGACCCAAACTGGACCGAAAAATATATTATATCGTGATGGCCAACGAAATCTTAAAAAATTTCCGCCCCCTGTGAAAAGAATTTATGAGTCCGCGACTGAACTCAAGTTAATATGAGAAGTGTTTAGCCTTCAATTTTTTTAGTAGATTTATAACTTGACGTCTTCATTTCATAACTGATTTAATTTTGACTTAAATCCATAAAGGATGCAAAGATTTAACTTAAGTTTATAAAAGTTGACGTTATGAGTTTTCTTTTACAGAAACAATAACTACTATAGTATTATTGTTACCAAAACTGAATCATACTATTTAATTAGATATCTTTAAAACTAAAAACTGAATCATACTATTTAATCATCCTATTTAATTATAAAGACATAAACGTAATATATAACGTAATTATTTAATGCTATTAGTCTAAACCATCCTATAAAAGCATAACTTTGTAAACAACTTTTCAATTCATTGTTAATCACTAAGTTAATCACTAAACTTGAACATTAAGCAACAAAGACACAAGCGATGGCTCTAATTACTAGAACGCTTATAACCCTTTTACTAGTTATCACGGCATCATCACAATCACGTAAGTTTATATTGTGTGTTTATATATAGATATAAAACTTTTTGTAGATTAATTTCATTTCACTAAATGTTTTTAACATATATGGTTTTTTTATTTTGTAATGCTATTATTTGTTGTCTTAGGTGCTGAGATTAATAATGAAGGTGGCGAGAGCAAGGTGGACTTAAATAAACCGGAATGTACTGAACTTGCTGATATGCCCAATGGTGATTGTAATAAAGAACGGTGTCATAAGTTGTGTACCGATTTGCACGGGAATGGCGCTTGGGGAGAATGCGCAGATGCAAGAAGTTGTGAATGTCATTGGTATTGCTAAAAGTTTTCACGTGAGCATGTTCAAGAAAAAAATAGTTTACTCGATATTTCTTTATATCTAGTATTCATAGAAATTATGATTAATAAATATATAAATAATACCAGATTTGTGAGTCGTACTGTACTGTCGATTACCAAGATTTGTGAACATAGTTAAAGTTTATTAAAAGAAGAAAGCATGGTATGATAAAAAGTATACACATTGCTTGTAGTCACGAAAGCTCGTAAATGGACTATAATTGACTTGATCTTTATCTTGATATTTATCCCAAGTAATAAATAGTTTGTGAAATTACGCATATCAATCGAGTTTGTTACTAACTAAAATATGTTAAACATTAGGCGAAAATCAAGTATATATGTTAGTGATTTCTGATTGAGGGGCAGAAATTGATAAATCTAAACATGATCGACATATTTACATCAAATATACTAAGCATACAATTGAACCATATAACGAGACACATGTAACCCTATTTTCCAAACGGGGAAAAATGATTTGGTGTGTTATAAGTTTTAATAATGTTTCCCTTTAAGAAAATATATAATGTAATTGCACATGCATCCATTTTTTTTAAAAAAACAAGCATTAATATAATAAACATGTTTCCTTCTATCCCTAAATCTTAGAGATGTATTGAGAAGGATTAATAAACTACAAGTAGAGTTGATTCTTGCTTACATAATTACATGAAACACTTATCTTGCTTTATCAAGGTACTTCTAGCAGCTTCATCACAAATATATAACTTTGTTAGATATATAATTTCATATGTTTCTTTTGTTTTTTAACTCGCTGAAAATCAGTCAAGTTCAAGTTCAAGACCAAGAATATGATATTCTCCGACCAAGTTTTTTTATTCACCTAAAAAGAAGAAAACAATATTTTTCTGCTAGATTATTTTTTGAGGGAGAATACATTTTTTTCGTGCGGATCTTGAACGTAACTTTTTGAAACCAAATGTTTCTTTGATTATAAATGTATTACCAACGAACCATTTGATTAAATGGTAGGCTCAATACTTCTTTTAGGGGAGGTGGTGAGTTTGACTCCTACCAGTAACAACAAGAGTGTGTCCTATGTTTAAAATTCGAGTAATGGAATTTTAAAAATATACAAAAGTTATAATTTATATATATAAGTTTGAAGAAAACATATAAATGTTGTATTAAAGGAAATCATATGAAAAGTACGCCAGTAATTTTTCATATTCTTTAGAACTTTAACTCATAATCTTTGAATAGTCAACGAGGGTTAATATTTTACTACACACTATGATACCGTTAAATGTTTTCAGAACCGTACCATATTGAACAGTCAAATCGAGAACAAGTCTGGTTATGCCTATTTGGACTATTTTCACTTGAGTCGTCCGGTTACTAGTCGGACTCGTGAAATTGACCAGTGGTCATACCAAATTTTAGTTTTCTTTTATTTTTTCATCTACAAAATCTCATACCAAATCAAATAGTATTATTATATTTGTTCTAAATAAATATACAAAAATAATTTGGATTTTTCTATTAATTGTTTTAATTTAGATATATAAAAATAAATTTTAATTATATTTATCACCCATGTGTCATCTGATTTTATAGTCTAGTCTGACTGGTTCAACCAGTAAATAAATAAGACGCTCGATTCCTTGTTCGATCTTGTCATGGAAACATAAACACTTATACTACAAACACTTTATTAGTAAGTAACTAGCTTTAATAAGTCTGTGTATTATACGAGTTGAATATAAAATATTAAATAAAATGAAAACTTTTTAATTATAAAACAAAAAATTTAAGATAAGATATGATTGAAATCTTTCTTTCTATAAGTAAAATAAAACTTTGTTTCAAAATAAACGTTTAAAAATATCACTTTTAAATAATTTTATATTATAACTCCCAAATTTTAATTATTTTTTATTTATAAAAATTTTACTTTTTAAAAATATCATTTTCAAAATATTTAATATTTTTAAAAAGTTTGTCGTTTAGAAATTTTTCTTATTTTATGAAAAATTATTTCTTTAGTAATAACATTATTGAAAATATGTATTTCTTAATTTATTAAAGCACTCACACTAGGTACTTATATTTATATACATGTATTACTTAGATTTTAAGAAATGATTGTAAGTGGTTGTGAGTGGTGGAGAGAGAAAAAGTTACCGTTTATCTGTATATTTGAGGAATGGCTATTTAATCCCTATAAATTTTTTTAATATTTTTAAAAGTTATTATGAGTAGAGCAGTAATGATAAAGATATTGAAAAAATATTATTCAATTAAAAATAAGAGAGAAAAAATATTGAATTTTAGTGTAATGATAATGATAGATATAAGAAACTTGATGTGAATACTTTTATAAAACTATTTTAATCTAAAAAATAATTTAATAATATTTTTTTCGTGGTTTAACGTTTTTTCGTCTACTTTTCATTTGATTTTTTTTTCTGTTTTTATGGTTTTCTTGGTGTTGGTGATCAATGACGGTGGTGTGCCATTAGTGTTACTTGACACGATTTTACGTCTCCCTCCGCAATGGGGGGGCTTAATACTAGTTATAAATAAAATAAAAATTTTGTTTCAAAACAAACGCTTTAAAAATATCATTTTTTAAAAATTTATATTATAACTCAAATTTTAAATATTTTTAAAAGTTTTACTGTTTAAAGCGTTTGTTTTTAATATATTTTATATTTTAAAAGGTTTGATGTTTTAGAATTTTTGTTTGTTTTATGAAAAGTTATTTTTTAAAAATAACATTAATGAAAAGATGTATCTCTTAATTTATAAAAAATATTTTACTTTAAAAAAATTAATAATATTAGCATTAGCTAATGTGATTATTTAAAAAAAGGAAAAAAAAATCAGATAAATGTGACTAAAAGGAAACATATTTTGTAATGTTGTCACGTGTACTCATATTAATCTACGTAAATTAATTTTACGGTGGCAATAATCGAGTAGAAGCCCTAGTTGAAACACCCCCAAATCGAATACAAGCATTAGGGTTTGCAGCAATCTACGAGTCTCATACTCTGAAGCAATTCATCAAATCGACACAAAATGAGCGGTGTAGGAAAGAAAGTAGCTGATGTAGCCTTCAAGGCTTCAAAATCCATCGATTGGGATGGGATGGCGAAGATGATCGTCACCGATGAAGCTCGTAAGGAGTTCTCTTCGCTCCGTCGTGCGTTTGAGGAGGTCAACTCCACTCTCCAGACCAAATTCAGTCAGGTACCATTATAAATCGCTCAAATGTTTTATGATTCTGTTGATATGTTTTGCGGATCGAATCTGTTGATGTTATTGCGTTCAGCGATGCGGATCTGCTGTTGATTTGATACGTGTCGATGTTAGGGGTTCTGTGAATCTATTACGTTTGGATTGGGATTTAGGTTGTGAAGTTTGAATCTAGGTAGGTGTTGAATGTATTGATGTTTGTTTGTTGAATGTTGAGCGATACAGATCTGTTTTTTTGAGTTATGTTTGTCATCTTCTACTGATTAGCTTGGTGTTTGGTGTGCTTGGTGTGTTGTGTTACAAATTGAATCTATTGAAATTAGTTACGTTTTTAGCACGTTCGATGAATAACATTTGTAGGAATTCATGATATTGACACTTGTGTGCCTTTAAAAAGTTTGTTATTAATCATATAATTAGTGTAATCTTACGTCTATATCAGTCACAATTGAGGTGGGATCGCAAAAATCTAAGTGCGATGGCTGACGACTTATGCTCTAGTTCACAAGCAATGGTCTCATTCCAGTTTATCACCTAATTAAAATTCTCTTGTTTTGAATTTATGTTAAGATTTCGGATTTTGTAATAAGATGATGCTATTGATGAACGGTATTGAGAAGTTTGGTGTGGGGTTGATGAAAAACTTTTGTCGAAATCTGTAATGTGAAGGGTCATTCAGCTATTGAAGTTGAGGACGTATTATATATTGCAACTTATCTTAAAATTGTTATCCTTGTGATTAGCTTTTTTATTTTTTAATCGAAGTGATTTTTTTCATGGATGATACAGGAACCGGAACCTATTGATTGGGAATACTACAGAAAAGGGCTTGGATCTCGCATAGTTGATTCTTACAAAGAATATTATGATAGTATGTCTTTCTTTACCATGATTCAACGTGTATACTTCTTTGCAAATTGCAAATTACAAATTGCATAGGCCATGTTTAGGCAACAGTTCTGCTCACATATTAATTAGAGTGAAATTATGTGTTTCATATTATCATCGACTAGAATTTAGTATTGCTGTTGATTCCCCTTGAATTTTGTTCTTTTGAGTTAAGGGCTTGGGTCTCACACAGTAGACCTAGTAACCTTTAGTGAATTTTTTACTTCGAAAATATTTTCTTGGTGGTTGTCTTTAGGCTCCTTGCCATTCTTCATATATCTATCAATTTAACAGTATTAAAGTTTTTATAGTTAGCATGAGCTTGTGGAACTAGCCTGCTGATATGCAACTGCAAAGTTTAAATGACAGATCGTGTATTTAGGTGCCCTTGTCATGATTTTTGTAATTTTGGGTTTGTTGCTTGCATTCTGGAAAACAATATGCAAGTAGTTTTAAGCTGTTCTAGAGTAATAATTTCAATCTTCTTTGTTTTTTTTCCTTTCATCAGTCATTTGTCAGTAAAAAAGATATCTTGTCTGCTCTAGTTACTGATTTATGCCTTACGGGTTTATGTACATGGCGCAATGTTCATGGGGTTTCACTTAAAAAGCTTACTAAAACATTTGTTTCTGTTTAGACCAAATAATACATAGTATAGGTGAAGCTTCAGAAAGGATAGTATGGTATCTTCTTCCTATGGGTTACACATTATTTTATAAATGTGCATTCTTCAACAAACTGCAGTTTTATGAAAAATTGAACATAAAATTGAACCGAAGTATTTTTGCCTTTTATTTTTCTTAATAGAAGATCATCTTAAATGTTCAAAGAAAATTATTTGAGGATTTAAAAACTGCATTTAAAGATTTTGAATTTACTGAGAAAGGTAACACCAATAATTCTTAATGTACATTGTACAGTTCATGTTGATTAGCCGTTTCTTATTTTTGTATAAAAATTTACTGTTTAGGACGGCTAGATCATCTATTGCTAATAACCAGGTTAAACATCCTAGGATTACTCTTTAAGAAAATGGTCCTGTCATGTTTCAGTATTGTTCAATAATGTTTAGGGTTTTTTAAGCATTACATAGCTGAAGCATACTGAATGTTGGGCTTTGTTTGGATGTAATTATTCTAGATTTAAAGATAACTATCCGTTTTTTTATGTGAAGCTGAAGAATGCAAATTAAATTATAGTCCTTGTTTTATCAATAAGCATGCAGTTCGAGACCGGTCTCTTTCTTTCTTTCTTTTTCTTTTTCCTTTTCCTTTTTTCCAACACAATAATGTTAGGCGAACAGTTCTATATGCTAATGTGCTATTAGAAGAAGTCAATGCCTTGTGGTTTGATTGGATGTGACAACCAACAAATAGGCAAATAGATTGGCATAATATATCAATACGCTTTTGCTAGCAGTTGTGAATCTGCTGTTGTATATCTGATTTTAAATTGATTTAATACCTTATTTTTACATTTATAATCTTTTCCTTTTATAGGTGTTGAAATCCCAAAGTTTGTTGATAAGACTACCCCAGAGTACAAACCCAAGTTTGATGCACTGGTAAGAAATCGTATACGGCCCACAGTACTAATTAACTAATTTTTTTATTATATTTTCCCTGTATCCTGGTGACTGGCTACTTGTACACAAGGAAAATGTTTTGATGTGGTAATTTATGAAACTATATAGTATATTATTATCTTCATAATAGAAATGGACACTTAAGTACCTTTTATCACTTTATGTTCTGTCATGATTCGCATGAACAAATTCATTCAACCATTTTTAGATTATTAAGGAAAATAAAAAGTGTTTTTATGTATCAGTTGGTGTTTGGGCAGTATTGTGCTTTTATTTTTTTTTTTCATTTTCTAATATCTTGTAGCCTTGAAATGACAGTTGGTGGAACTAAAAGAGGCTGAGCAGAAATCTCTTAAAGAATCTGAAAGACTAGAGAAAGAAATCGCTGAAGTCCAAGAGCTGAAGGTAACAATCGTACCCTGTGTTTAGTACATGTTCAAACGAACTGTTTGTTCATGGTTGAGCCGCTAGTCTATGTAAAATACCTTTTTTTTACGAGCCACAAATCCGTTAAGTATGATTACATAATCTATATTGATACACTAGTTAATATTAATCTGAAATAAAGAGAGATCCCTGAGGTTGTATGCATTAAGAAAATACACCCTGATCAACTTTCAACTTGTTTGATCCGTTCCCTTATTGGGTAAATATTTTTGTTTGACCCATTTGATCTGTTCCCTAATAAGTAAATGGGTCAAGATCGATTTTCACCAATGATCCTCTTAAATTTTGAAAAGACTGCTGATGAATTTTGATTGTTTTGTTACAACAGAAAAAGCTTAGCACCATGACTGCTGATGAGTACTTTGAGAAGCACCCAGAGTTGAAGCAGAAATTCGATGATGAAATCCGAAACGATTACTGGGGTTATTGATTTTCTCAAGTGAACCAATTTGAATCACTTTCTTTTTGTTTAGCATAAAGAAATAAAGCAAGAGGAACAAAAATGCTTTCATCTTTCATTTGTTTGGCTGTTTGAGGAAAATATCATGGAGTTGTGGACTCCATCATGATGACGAAATTATTATTCAAACACGCGAGTCTTGAGTGTGACTTGATTTGTTGTCATGTTGAATACAATCGTTGTTTACGTTTTGCACTCTACATTTGCATTCATGTCTGAGTGTGGCTATTTTTAGGTTCGTTGCTTTGTTTATTCATCTATATTCGAGTTTATTTGAGAGCTGGATATTGGTCGACTTATATTAAGCTGAAACCGAGCCGAATTTGAATAATAATTTCATAACTTGATCACGAGAATAAGCATAGTAAAAGTTAAGATCTTGTGAAACCTTTTAATTGGACTTCAATTTTCAGTCAAATATGAAACAATACAAAGCAATATGCAAAGTTGCAAACAATACATGTATCATATGTACGTCCTGAGTTTCAAGTTTCAACCCTTCACCATCTAGAACACGACTATATTCAAAAATTAAAAGCAAAATTTGAGCAAAGAAAACATGTAAATTTCCCTTTTACGAGTGACTAAAACTTTATCCAACTGGGTCGAGCCTTCTCCATCCGCGTTTCTCCATATGGTTCGTTGTTATCCATCTTCTTATTGTTCCTAAAAGCCGCAAAAGCAACGACATAGGCAATGACTAGGATGATGAGCACAACAATGTTGATAACCGAAACCTTTCTCCAACTCTTCCTTAAAGTAGCTAGCACCCCGGCCTTGCACGAGTTACAGTTGTAGCACAATTGTTCTTGGTCGTTGCTCCATCTAAGGCAGTCACGGTTGTTCACCACCAAACCAGAATTAACTGGGTTCCATGTGGTCTCGTTCACATACGCAAACCCACATTCTGTTGGTGGTTTGCAGCATGCTGACTGCAATAAACATAAAAATAGAAAATTAGAGATATAGAGAAGTAGAAAGTAGCGTTTATAACGGCTTATGTAAGTATTAAATGGTTATTAATTTGTTGATACCACATTATCAACACATATGCACACACATAAACATATTCAGTGATGTTCATTACCAAATCAATCTTATGTAATCTAGTTCGAGCGCCACATAAACACATGTACATACATCTTTATGGATATATCTGTTTATGTAATTGTATAACCACATATCTTTCTTTCTTCCACTATGTAAAACCAATACAAATTTCAAATGTTTCTTTTAATTTTCTACTAAATTGTTTTTTAAATACACACTCTTATACTAGTGATTTTAATATGGACCCATTCAGTACCCTTATCTTACCAAACCACCCAAATACTCTATTGATCTGGATGATTCTTTAAAGACAATGGACCCATTTACCATATAGAATAAACCAAATATATCTACATCTCTATCATGAAATCAAATCATATCATGTGAGGCTGGGGCTTGAAAAGAGGAGATTAAAAGAAAAAATGCAAAGGTGAAGTAAAAGAGAGAAGTTGATATAAATAAACACACAAATTTATCATTTAAGTTGATATAAATGCAAAGTTTTACATATTATAAAACTGTTATTTGAGATTTTTTTATATAATTGAAATTATGTATAATTATTAACTATCTCAAGAAATAAAACACTAGAAATTTTTTTTTGAACTTTCGTATTGAAAATTGTTTTGTTAAATTTTTTTTTAAAATTGAATTTTAAACACTATAGATTCTTTTTTTTAAATTATTTGTATTAAAAAACTTCATCGCTCATAAAATGTTGTTTAAAAAAACATGTTTTTTAAATAAAAAGAAACATGTTTTTTTTTAATTTATTAAATATTTGTTTAACAATTTGGAAATGATATACAACATCATTAGCTTTTAATATTATCATTAAATGATTGATTTTTTATGGTAATAATATGTGACAAAATGATTGTAAAAAAGTGATACGTATCATTTTGCTTAATTGGTAATAGATTTTATTATATTTTATAAATAGTTTATCAATTGGTACGTTTTGTTAACAAATTTGTTTTTTAAATAATGATTTGTAAGAGAATATAAAATAGACTTTGAAAACTATTCTTGTGTGTTACATATACTTTTTTGCTTTCTCTTTGACAAAACTCATTTCCCATGAGTGAAAGTGATGCCTCTCATGAGCTCCAGTAGTCAAATAAACCCACACCGTCCACCATAAATTTCACATCAAACCCAGTGTTATAGAAAATTAAACAGGGCTGTCACTATACACACACCAACCTTTTACAATTTAGACATAATTAGCTATACTGGTCGTATGAGGTGTGTTTTTCCTTACACGACAATATGAAGTGTGGTTTTTTCTACACGGGTAATATGATTGAAAGCTATTCGGGCCGTATAACTTATGGACTTAGAAGTGATTGTTATGACTTCGTACACCACCAACAGAGGCTATACAATTTGAATAACCTTTTTTCACCATCTATACAACTTGTATAATAATGTCACGTGATATTTTAATGAATATCATCTATTGTATCTATAATCATCTCCCTAAATACATATCATCAAAAAAGTTTCATATGCAAGATATAAAAATTATATCAATACGAAAACCTATAATCTATGTCAAGCATTGAGATCCGGTTTTAGTTTCAGTTTTAACCCGACCCGCTAACCTAATCTATGTCACGAACTCAAGATAAGTTATGGCATGACTATATATGTCTATTTTTGGCCCTTTGTATCATCCTACTTTATCTCGTCAACACGTATACACTCTCATCACATCACTCCACGATCGGATATCACTCGTGGTCCCTATATAATATATTTAAAGAAAATTAAATTCAAGTTTTTTTGTACATAATAAAATCACGAGTGTCACTACAGTAACTTTATAAACCAAGTATATTTGATGTTATAACTTTTAATTGTGAGAAGATATGTAAACTTAAAAAATTAAAAAGTTTATGTTATAGTATCGTAAATATTAGTTAACAAATATTGAACCATCATTCTTCACTACCACCATCATCAGATCGAAACTCTATCTCTAACCTCTAAACCGAACACCGGTTACACTCAATTTGAGCCGGAAACCCTAAAACCAAAAACCCTAATTCGACTGAACACTAACAACCAATTTGACCACAAATCGAACAAATTACCAAACCCGTGCCTACGTATATATGTATGTTTTACATTAAACCGATTTGCACTACGTTTGTGTGATGATGTTTGTCGGATTTGGATTCGGGTTTGGGTTCGTGTTCGGATTGTGCACTTTTATAGGATGTGGCTTTTAACATTCCTAATTATTGACACTTAATCATAATTAGTCACTACTAAGCACGGATAACGACTTAAATATTTTATAATGCATACTATAATTTAATATTCAACCATACCTAACCGTCAAATTTCTAGGCAACTTCCAAGTGTCATAAATTATATCACTAAAACACCAATTTGTTGTTTCAATCATATATTATTATAACATTATAGCAAACACTAATGTTACTTGTGACATGAAGATAACATGTTAAAGTCGTGAAAACAGTCTTTTATAAAAATATTAACAGATAAAAACGCGTATATCTGAATTAAGTTGGCCCGACAACCCCTAGACCCCGTGATACTTTCTAATAATATTATGTAACGCGTAAATTTAAAAACCACTTACCTCAATAGGATTAAGCTTCCGGAGGTAATACATCTCAGCGGACTCCGGATACCCGCCCACGACCCGACCCGATTTCCTACAAGCGCCCGAATCACGAACACACGAGCTTATTTTCCTCCAATATCCATCGCTCGCGACCCGATCCTTCAACCAACCGGAATAATCCGGTAAATAATAATCCTGATAGGCCCGGCCCGGGACGGGCCGGCCCGACCCTTTATCCGTTACCACATAAGCGAATATAACAAACCCGATTAACACAACAATAATAAAAAACATGACCCAAAGGTAAAGATACATGAGGAAAGTGTTGCGGTAACACGCGCCGGCGAACCCGGCGAGTGATACCACCATGATCGTTACTCCGATGGCGATCAACGGCCATTGGAGGAACGTCATGCAGTCGGTGTTGTTTGCGCGTGTGCTCAGCCATATTCCGCCCCCGAGGATGGGGACGGATAAAAGGAAAGTGAAGAAGTTTAACGCACCGATCAGGTGATTGGTGGTTCTCATGATTTTACAAGTTTACGCACTTTCTTTTCTCTCTCTAAAAGTATATGTTTCTCTCTCTAAAAGTATATGTTGCAGGTGTGTGTTTGTGTGTGTGTGATGGTGAAGGTGGGAGGGAAGAGTACAAAATATGAAGATATAGATATTTAATATTATTTATTTATTTATTACTATATTATTATTATTTTATTATTATTTGTGTTAAATGACGAAAATGGGGTTGTGGTGTGAGTGGGAAAAGGTGGGGGTGGGGGGTAAATGTGACAAATCACAAATGTGTATAAAATATAAAAATGTGAGGTGTCATGAGTTCGTTTTCGTTAAGTTTAAAAAATGACGATTGATGGATTATAAAAAGAAATTACCAAAGTAACCATTTGACCAAACTCAATTACCAAAATGACCATTGGCTCAAAATTTTACGATTTTCAGAAACCTACTTTGACCCCTCGCCAATAGCGAGGAAAAATCATGAAACCTCGCCAACATCCCTCGCCCACGTGTACCACAACCTCGCCCACGTGGAAAACCGGAAAAAAAAAGAAGAAAAAAAAAATAGGCGTGGGCGAGGTTTTATGGATTTCCCTCGCCAAGTCAGCGAGGGATTCCACTATTCCCTCGCCACGTCAGCGAGGGGTGCCACGTGGCTTATTCCGATTGGTTTATTTTTAAAAAAAATTCAAAGTTGACTGGTCATTTTGGTAATTTACTTTGGTCAAATGTTTATTTTGGTAATTTTCCCTTACAAAAATCAATGTTTTGTGTTGAAAATGAAAGGTGAGTTGACCCCAAAATCCTGAAGAAAATATCTATGGTTTAACCGAAATAATAAGTGGAAGGATATTAATTAACGTGAGATTATTACTTTTTTTTAACGACTGTTTAGTTGTTAGTTGTTAATATCATCAAGTTAGTAAAAATTCACTCATGTCAAGGTTTGAACCTTGAATCTCCAAAAGAGACAAAACCTCTCACCTCCCCTTTGATCACTAGACTTTAACATTTTATCATTTGGGTTTTTTTATTCAATTATCAAAATTTACATTTTGGGTTTTTTATTTTTATTCAAATCCAATTATCATTTGGGTTTTTTATTTTTACTTTTATTATTATTATTTTTTTCTAATCCATAAAGGATCTTTTTGTAAGACCCATGTTTTCAAGATTTTTAAGATAGAGATTTTGGATACGCATTGTATAAAAGATGATTGTTATAAGAAGATGAGACGGTACAACATTATAGTTATCGCATATGTAAGCATTGAAAGGCGAGTGAGTCGGGTAGCGGATCAAAGTGGATTTTAAACATATCTTTTTTTTTTTAAAAAAAAAAAGAAGTTCTATTTTAAATTAATATATAAGCACATGTATATAAATGATACATCGAGATTTTATTCGAGCATCCATGATCCATGTTTAACATACAAAATACAATATGGGCCAGAATGATTTATCAGTTGGGCTGGACTCATTTAGCTCACGTTTATCACCAACCCATAAGCCCGAAACCCCTTTGTAGTTTGTTGTTTGTACTAGTCGTTGATCATTTAGTTTTCAACATAATAAAATGGCCCAATATAATTTACTATGAGAGTTTGTAAAAGAGTGAATTACCGTTTTTCTTGTGATTTGGTAATATTTGTCAATTTTATCCAAAAAGATTTTTTCTTACATTTGACTTTTCAATGTTTGAAAAAGTTGCACTTTTCATTCAAATACATGAATTTCGTGAAACTTTTTTTACAGGATTACGTAAACATAAATTTGGATTTCGTTTGTATATGAAAATTTACATAAGTATCCTTTTAATGATGAATATTTAACATTTTAATACAACGAAACTAACATTTTGGATGAAAATTACAACTTTTTTCAAAATTTGGCTAGCATTTTATAAATATTCTCTAGCGCATGCTAAGGTCCCATTTTCAACTTTTTATACATAAAAAGAATAGGAGACAAATGTCATTTTAATAACCCACTATAAAATATAGTTTTTCCGCATCTCTGAATTATTAAATATTAGATACACGTGTCAATTGTTGATAAATTTTAGATTTAGATTTTTCGTATTTCTTTCCTATTAAATAACAATAATAATAATTTTTAATGTGGTTAATATATGATTGCATCATAAGTCTCATTCTTTATTTTTATAATACTTTTAGAAATATCTGATATGTTATCTAAAAAAATATAAAAAAATATGTAATACACAAGTTTCTAACCCATTATATTATAGGCGTAAAGTTACTCTATTCACCCTCCGGTCCCCGTAGGACCCTTCTACAATGAGTAGGTCTCCTACTGTATACATAGGTCTATATTTAAATCCTAAAAGATTATAATATTTATACTATGAAAGAATCATATCCATTATTGTAATACTCAATTAGCAATGATCAAATAATTTTGAAAATAATTAAACAATCCCTTAAACATACATATGTCCCTACCTTTTTTGTACCATTCTCACATTTCTTATATACATCAAAACACACTCATTTGTCACACACACACACCCACAATCTGATTTCTTGAATCACTATAAGCTGGGCTGCAACATATTGTAGCCAATTAGCCATGGATGCAGAACCACAACCATCTGGTGCACCCAAAAAAGGTGGTTGGGTCACCTTCCCTTTTCTCATAGGTATTTCTTCTTTGTAATTCAAATAATTTTTATAACATTTTTTTTATTTTGGTTTGATTTTCGATCACCAAGAACTGAACCGATGGGAATCGAACGTGTTTAATGTGTAGCAACCATGGCGGGGTTGACCATAGCGGCCGGGGGATGGAATAATAATCTAATCGTGTATCTAATAAATGAGTTTAACATCAAGAGCATTGATGCGGCTCAGATCGCGAACATAGTCAATGGTTGTATGGCCTTGTTCCCTATTCTTGGTGCTATATTAGCCGACTCGTATCTTGGCTCGTTCATAGTCATTGCAGTTTCATCTCTTGTGTCCATGGTGGGGATACTAGTATTAACCTTAACGTCAACGCTAGATCCATTAAAGCCCCCACCATGTGAAAATGGCAATAGTTCTTGTTTGGGCCCATCTAAAGCCCAAATTGGAATCTTGTACACGAGCCTGGCTCTTTCAACCGTGGGCGTGGCGGGTACAAGGTTCACGTTGGCCACGATGGGTGCAGATCAATTCGACAACCCGAAGCACCAAAAGGTTTTCTTTAACTGGCATTTCTTTACTATGTATGCCGCAATGCTTGTTGGTACGGTGGTAATAGTTTATATCCAAGACAACGTGAGTTGGGGTTTAGGGTTTGGATTAAGTGTTGCCGCTAACTTAATTGGATTAGCTGCTTTTGTGGTGGGAAGTCGATATTTTCTGTTACTAAAACCACAAGGCAGCCCGTTTACCAGGCTGGCTCGTGTTTTAGTGGCAGCTTTCCGAAAAAGAAAAGCTCTGTTGTCGCTAAATATTAAAGATTATTGTCAAGAGCCACATCCCGAAGGAACCAAGTTGGTGAGTACGACTCCAACAAATATCTTCAAGTAAGTATCTACAAGCTCTATATGATTTTAAAGTTTTAAAATATAAAATAGAACTAATATAGTTGTTTTATGATGATAAACTATGAGTTATAGAATTAATACTTTTTTATTGCAATATATAATTTAAAATTATTAAAGTACATTGGTGCATTTATTCGTAATAAAATCTATTTCATATTTAAAAGTCAAGTTTTGTCAATTTAAAACTAATTTATGGTGGAATAGGGAGGAAACTTATTGATGGAGACAAATTAGCTTGCATTATTGTCTTATAGTTAATTACCTACCAATAAGTAATGTTTTTAGAGGACAACGTCATAAAACTAAAATATAAAAGCAATATAAACTAATATAATATGTGACCTAACAATTTAATTATTTAAATAAGGAATCATATGAGTGTGTAAACATCACTTAAAGTAGGTGTAACAAAACATATAAAAAATAAATAAAAACTTTTTTTTTCACTCTTCAATTTTCTTAAATAAACACAATCATTTCCTTATACCTAGTATTATTATGCACCTAACACAAATCATAATCCCTTCGAATAAATTTTATGACTCCAGTTATTATTTTTAAACTTTAATTATATATTTTATTATTTTGATTTAATTTATACTATGTTACCATTAATATTCGTCAATAATAAATAATAGTATGTTTATAAATGTTAAGACTATATATTATACACACATGTTTTTTTAAATTTTATATTCTGTGATATGATTTCATCTTTGGATAATATTAAATAAATTATCTTCGGATATCGTCGTGGGCTTTCTTTATTTTTACTTGGATTTTTTTGTTTTTGTAATAATTCGTTGTAATGATACGTTATGATGGACAATGAGTCAATGATGACAAAACGTGAACTCACCAACCAATTCCCCATTTGTTAAAATATACTTGGGAACGTAAAAATTCTAAAACACATCTCAAAAATAGAAAAATATTAGTATTAAGCTCCCGCGTTGCGGCGGGGTGTAAAACCGTTAAATTAGCACCAATTTTACACTACCATTAGTGCCCATTAACAACGAAAAAACTCGTATTAAAAAAAATAGGAAATTTTAAAACCGAACGGAAAGTAAAGATAAAAACGTAGAACCCCGCACGTAAAACATAAAACATTAAAAACAATAACTAAGTCGATCTAAGACACGGACGTTGTGACGGTGCCGTTAAATGAGATAAAAATAGGCATAAAAACGTTGAGTCACATGTACACGTTGCGGAGTGTTAACTCGTAAAGTTTAAACCGGAACGTAAAATAGAAAATTTATAAAATAAATGAAAAGATAGGAAACCAAAGTTGAAAGTGTAAAATTATAAATGTTAAGTTGTAAAATATGTAAAAATCATTGGTCAAAAGTGAAAAAATTATTTAAAAAAATAGATACAACCCAATAAAAACTAATAATACATAAATAAGCTTATAATTAATAATATAATATATAATTAATATGTTGAATATAAGAGGATTATTGTGGGTACAAGTTTTGAAGGTTAAGGTACAATTGCAAAGCATCAACCAAGTTGATAATTAGTATATTATTAATTTAAGAGCATTAACAGTGAATCCCTAAAAGAATGTTAGAGCATTCACAATCCATCTCCCATGCTCATCCAGTCATCCTTATAATTACAATAAAAACAACTATTTTTCCTCTCTTTTTTCTAATTAAATAATATATTTTCATACATTTATCATTATCTTTTCTCTCATATCTACTTACAACCACTTAAAAAATATTAAAAAATTTATGGAGTAATACTTGTGTTTTCCCATATTTACCCAAATATAAAAAAGCAAGGTACAACCCTCATAAATTTCTCATATCCTTTACTCACAACCACTTACAATCATCCCCATAATATAGGGTACCCACTCACATAAAAATGGGGAACGGGCTGTGAATGCTCTTAGTATGTTTCATATATTATATGAAATGGTTTTGAGTGGTTGTGAATGAATGAGAGAGAAAATGTTATTGTTTATCGGTATATTTGGGAAATAATTGTTCAATACCTATAAATTTTTTAATATTTTTTAAAGTAGTTGTGAGTGGAGGAGAGAGAAAAAAAGTTTTAATAAGGGTATAAAAAGTATCATTTAATTGAAAATGAGTAAATATGAGAAATCTACTGTGAATGCTTTAACTTGTTAAGTTTGGTACAGGTTTCTGAACCACGCCGCACTAGTGACCCCGGGCGACATGAACCCGGACGGCTCCATCAACAAACCATGGAACCTATGCACATTGCAACAAGTACAGGATCTCAAAACTCTAATCAGAATCTCCCCAATCTGGTCAACTGGCATCCTCTTGCACACACCAATAGCCACCCAAATGAGCCTAATTGTCCTCCAAGCTCTAGCCATGGACCGCCATCTCGGACCACGGTTCCAAATCCCAGCCGGGACCATGATGATCTTCGTTATGATCTCGACTTCTGTTTCTCTAGCCATGATCGACCGTTACCTACTTCCCACGTTCCATAAACTAACCCGCACCTCACCCACACCCTTAAAACGAATAGGGATTGGTCATGTTCTCACCATCTCAAGCATGGCCCTCTCGGCACTGGTCGAGTCAAAACGGCTTAAAATGGCCCGAACCCACAGCCTAACCGGTAACTCTATCGTGCCAATGTCAGTGTTCTGGATGGTCCCACAGTTAGTAGTTGTGGGCGTTGGAGAGGCGTTTATGTTCCCGGGTCAAGTGATGTTTTACTACCAAGAGTTCCCGAAGACGATTAAGAGCACCGCGGCTGCAGTCGTGGCGGTGTTTATCGGGATCGCGTTTTATCTGGGGACTGCAGTGATTGATTTCATCAGGAAAACAACAGGGTGGTTGCCTGATGGGATCAATGATGGGAGGATGGATAATGTATATTGGGTGTTGACTATTGCTGGCTTGGTCAACTTTGTATATTATTTGGTGTGCTCATGGAGATACAGGTACCAAAATGTGGAAAACAAAGAGCTCATTAGTTCTAATCCTTGATAGGTGATACATATACATATATCATATGGTATATTGTGTATGCAGTTAACAGTTTGTAATCAAGAAAACTTTTACTGTCTAGTGTCTACTGGTGTTCAATATTTAGTTGATACTTAAAAAATCAAATAACAGTAAATGAAATTTGAATTCAGTTATCAGTTTATGTCAGGCCCGAACTTGGTTTTCCATTTCAAGAAACACTGAACTGACGTCTAAACCGAAGCTGTCAGCCGGTTTGACCAGTGTGAGATCCAAAACGGTTCGGTTTTGTAAGTTTACTTGTTCAAAAGTTTGGTCTGGTTAGAAACTTTGAATCGGTTAATCGAACCGCCTGTTTAACTTTGAATCGGTTAGAAACTTTAGGTTATGTATTATGTACATTATTATATAATTATGAACAGTATCTGTCACTTTAAAAATTTTAATACAAAAAAAATCCAAAAAAATTGTTAAACCACCAACACCGAACTGTTAAACCAGTAAAATTTGCTGGTCTTGCTGACCCATCCAGCCCGGCCAGTTTGGTTAGTCGTTTCCCATGACCGTAATTAGCGGTTCGGACTCAAAACTGGCCGTGAACACCCCTATATAAAGTACAATTACCAAATATATTAAAAATCCATCTTTGGCAACACAAGAAATGAATTGAATGTCACACAATGTAGACTATAATGACTTGTAATTTGATCAATAGAAGTTGTTCATATTTGAAACTGCTGGAACTGAATGTTGATACAGATATAGAATGAAACAACTGACCTTCATGGTAAGTATAAAAAACCATTCTGGACAAAAACTAAAACTGAAAACTATCTTGAATCTGATTAAATGATACAATGTATGTAATCACCTGAGGTCATTAAACGTGTCAAAACCAGTATAAGAAAACAAAATTTGATGAATAAAAAGAAATCGGTTTCAAGGTTTACATTTGGTAATAACAGTGTCATAGTCCCTCTAAGCAGTGTCATAGTCTCTCTAAGTCCAATAACAGTACACGTGCCAGCATTTGCAATCGTCGGTTCTATCATTGTACAATACTGGAGACGTGAGCGGAAACAAAAGATATGCAAAGCTTATCGCCCCTGCTATGAATCCCACGCTCACCATCCCTGAAATTTATAGTCAAAAAAGTTTGACAGTTCTAAATACTAGCCCATGTTTGCTAATGCTAGATTATATAAAAGATTTAGCATAAAAAACCGGTAAATGATTGTGTTTAAGAGTATGTGTTTTGTTACATGTCCTTCGTGAAAAGAATGCAGGAAGACCCATTATGTTGCAAAACATATGTGACACAATTGGTGCTGCAATATGTCCTGCAATAACAAGAAAATTACAGGTGAGCAGAAATCAAAATAACTGACCCATTTGATTAACCAAAAGGTTCGGTTTTGACTCTTCTTAATAGCCGGAGTTTCATATGGCAAACGAAGCGCTCGTTTTAAATTCATGTAATTTATATAATATTTTTCATTAAGATTTAACGCTTTTTTTATATTGGGCCGAAAAAACCTATCGGGCCACTTACATGTATATATTAACATTACACATGTATACCACTATTGGACCAAAAACAGCTAGTTTGCCAACTCGGGCTCAAGCACAAAAAGATAGATCAAAAACAAATTAACATCAAAAAACCAAACTGTTTGTGACCCATGACCAAATCTGTAGAACTGCCTTTAACATAAACCGATAGGCTTTTGTTTCCACAAGAACAAAATTTTGGTTATGGGTCATACTTAATTATTATTAAAGGGAAGTTTCATATATCCCCCTCCAAACCTCCTTAGACTCATATGAACCAATTCCTATTCGCTTTAGTGGCAATAAATTCAAGTTGCAGACGAGACATAATTAAAATGTTTTGCCTAGCCAGAAAACTTCATATTAAGATAAAACCACCAACCAGTTCGGACAAAGAGAAATGATGCATATGATCCAAATATTAGAGTGTAGCCAAGCTGAAAACCTGAGAAATATAATTAGATATATCCGGTGAGTCAGCAGTAGACGCATGATATTTCATGGTCAATATAATAAAACCATGTCATATTATGCATCTGACAAAGAAAAACAGTGGCAATCATGACCCATTTGCTTTCGAACGGGCCGATTTGGTAATGTTTTATCTCTAATGGGTCATACGAGTAAAACTAAAAAAGGTTAAAAAGGAAAACTGTCAATTGAGTCGAATAAGCCAAACAAGTCGAAAGTCGCCCAAAGTGAATTTTTGACTTATAAACCTCCAAAGTCCTAATCCATTTCATATGAAAAGTTAGATCATCAAAGAAATATATTCAATAATATATTCTTTGTACCCATTTTTGGCATACAAATTATTTATAAAAGGTAAAAAATTTGGAACGAAAACGATTTCTTATCAATCCAACCATACCAGGCTACCACCACAAAATAATATATTTTGATCTAAACCCCTTTTGGCTCGACCCAAACACGCCCATTTCACAACCTCCAGAAAAAGCATAGGACGCCACATACCTGCAACCACGGAAGCTTTCAGCAAGCTGGAATTTTGTTGCATGTAGGACTCCAATAGATGGTTCAAGTGAGCTGTAAATAAAAAGTCGTAATAACCATTTTGCAGAAATAATAAGCAAAAATGTTATCTCATAACTGAAAGAGGAAAAGGAAATAAAAAAATAGAGAAAAATATAACCTTTGTTAAACTTATAATTACTAGCCCTCTCATATTATGTTTTAAATATCCTGGAAAAAAAATGTTCCACTCACCTAGGCTAAAAAGAACAGGAGAGAGAAGTATTACTGTATATGGTTTAAATCCTCCACATAGAAGTAGAGATATCATACAAGCTCTGAAAACTAACTCTTCTGTGAGGGGACCCTGTGAATTAAACCATCGTCAGTAACACATACTTCTTAATAAACTCAATACTCAACCACCAAAAAAAATCAAATAAACAAACTGGCTAAATAGCTAATTTGATTTTGACTTGTTTGAAATAAAAACCTTAGCCCGAATCGACCTATAAGTAAACAGGCCAACTTTTTACCACTAGAACTGACTGTTCTAGATTAAAGGTGAAATGTAAATCAAAAGACCTAGAAGGACACATGGATTTAGTATGGGCGTATGGCACATGAATAAAATGAAAATTTATACAATGATGTTATTCTACAGACTACAATGGTAATTTGCAGGATTATGACTAATTAATATGATGCCTGTATACAAACGCTGACTCAAAATTTTAAGCACTTAAACATGAATACAGAAACAAGTTCTGGAACATTTTTTTCAAAATAAAAAAATGAAATATAACTGACTGACCACAATGTACATTCTCCAAACTGAAATATTGTAAACAAGTGATAGCATCCAGCTGATGAGGTTTTGAAGAGCACTCTTTAAGCCATGAAATGATATATCTATCTGGTGGCCCCCGTGTTCAGCCCACGAGCTCCAAATTGAGATAAACTTGAGGATAAACGACCCGGTATACATTAAAGAAGTCAAGCAAAGAGGAAAAACCACAGCTTCCCACTGTTTCATACAAAAAATTCCATTTTAAGCAGAAGATTTTAGCAACCCACTAACCTTTTATAATCTGCATTCTGCAAATCATGTAAATTACATAAATTGATGAAAACCATCAACCATGTGTTATCTACACAAACAATTTGAATACTTACCATGTGGTGTAGACGGATACCGTAAGCACTATACAACATGTTCCAGCTCTTTATCTGAAAACATCAAGAAATTTGGTGACATGTCAGCTTGTGAGTTGTCAAAAAGAAAATTAGTAATATAATCTTATTAATTTCGATGGAACGTGAATAGTAAAATTTTCAACAGGAACATGCCACGTGTAATTGAGTTCTGATTTTCTTTATCTATTTGTTATTATTATTATTTTAATATTATAAATAGTTTTAACCGTCTCTTATAATGTTTAAAATAAAATGCCTATAAATTTTTGAATATGCTGTTGCAAAGTGCCTATTTTTCTCTACGCTTCAATGTAATTTTATTCAAAACCGAGCTGCGCAAGATAATTTACACGTCATCAAAGCACAAACATACAAGTCATCAAAATTGTTTCAAGGTTTCGTTTTTTCTCATGCTTTAGTGTAATTTTATTCAAAACCTTAATCGCGCGAGATAACTTAAATGTCATCAGAGCACAAACGTTCATGTCCACCAAGCTATTTCAAGGTTCCGTTTATTTAAAAGTTTCGTCTTTGCTTCTACAGCTGATGCTTTATAAAATTCTGGATATACCGTTGCAGCTTGCTTATTTTCATCAAAAGTAAATTATCCTTTCGCCGGGTGAATACTAATATGCAAGTCATTTAAACCGAGGACCCTGCTGCAACACACAGCATCGCCCCCTATAACGTATAGAACCAAAAACATAACTTTCTGCAGGATGTTGCGAAATCGTTGTTTCACACAATCAAGTTTATTTTCAATCATACTTACACAAACCTCAACAAATAAACTAATCGTCCATTATATACAACACTACCTAAACTCCCAAAATACAAATAGCAAAACCCTAATTACTGATTTCACCAGCAATCAAAATTAACAATAGAGATTAAACAGATTGAGCTTACAGGGAGGATAAAGGCGCATAGAAGAAGCGAAACTCCGGTGGAGACACCGGCGCAAACAAATCGGCGAATCATGAAGCTTTCGAAGGAGGAAGGAGGCGGTAGGCGGAGGATTAATGTGGGAGAGTAGAGAATTGCAACGTAGAAAATGGCCATCGCGATACATGCTATGATCGCTACTGCCACCGGAACACCGTCGCCGGCGACGGCGTCAACCTCCACCATTGACGGGATCGGTGATTCGATGAGGTTTTGAATTTCGTCGGACAACTGTTGACTGACTTCTACAGTCTACAGTCTAAGTGCAGCTAAAAAAAAAAAAAAAAAAAAAGCTCCTTTTGACTTCTTGGAGGGGTAAAAAGACAAAAATACCCCTCTAGAAGTCACTAGAAGTTATAACTTCTAACTTCTGGAGGGGTATTTTTGTCTTTTTACCCCTTCAAAAAGTCAAAAAGAACTTTTGAGAAGTCCATCCAAACATGCCCTAAGACCAAAGTGAAATAAATTGTTTGTTGTGTGTGAACTTTGACACGATTCGAAAATACGATACGAATCTAACCTGTAATTTATGGGTTTTGGTTTACTATAAATGGGTTCGGATAAAAAATATGAACCCGCTAGCTAAGCAGGTCGGGTTTTGTTACAAATTAAATTTCTTATGTGTTTTATTTCAAAATTTTAGAACTCAAGATAGAAATTAACATAAGATTTCATCATTAAAATATAATTGTTTTATATTAATTGGTATTTTTTAATGTAAAATAGTAATTTTAAAGTATTAATATGTGAAAAAATATAAAAAATAAAAAATTCGAGTATTCATGTCAACCTGTAAAATTTCATGTTGTGTTCGGGATAACACTTCTGACACAATTTTTGGATACGAATAGTGTTCGGGTTCATGTAAAATTTTCGGGTTCGGATCGGGTTGAACCTGACAACCCGAGAATACGACCCGTTTAGTACCCCTAGATAATATCTGAGATAACTTTATAAAACAATAACCAAGTTTTAATATTATTTAATTGGGTTACTCGTGAATTTTTTACCAAATCAGATTATTTTTTAAAAAATTATCAAATCAAATCACTAAAGTTTCAAGACTATTCTAATTATGTCATTCATAAATTACAAAATATACGTACATGTCATCGAAATACATATACGTATCGAAGATCGCACATTCTTATAAACTACCATATGTCCATATGTATATACAAATTTGTTAAGATATAATATAATCATCTCTTTTAATCTTTTATTATAGTTAGAATCAATGAGTTGTAATTAATTATATTCATAGTATTATTAAAGTCTTATAAAACGATGATTATATATAGAATAATATATTATTATTAATGTTAATAGTAATATTAATCTAATAGTACTAATAATTTACTGTTTTTGATCGCATTGGTATCCTTCAATTTAATAAAACCCTTTTTGATACAACTAAATAGCATCGCAATTTATTTTAATGCATAGGGTTTATGTTAACGTTGCCGGTTCCTGTGAGATATTATCTTAACTTAATTAAGTTTGAAAATTCAAAAATAATATTAAATAATTCTAAAAAATCTTGAAAATTTTATAGTGAACTGTTTTAACTATTTTCAATCTATATTAATGTTTATAATTAATATTTAAAAATTAGAATTAGATACAATAATTAGTAAAAATTTGTTAAATAGATTCTAAAGATTTCAAAAGATTTTAATTTTAGTATTCCTTTATATTAAGTTGTTTTTAAAGTATTTTAATTACCCGGATCTAATAATTTACCTTTGAACGTAAAAGTATTAAGTTTTAATTATTTTAAAACTATAATTGATCATGGGAAGCTATTATTATTATAAAAATGATTCATATTCATATATAACTTTATCAATTTTGTCAAACAAAATTATAAAACATAATATTTAAATTAATAAAATTTAAGATAAACGTATAAATAGAGATAAAAGTCGTTAATCTATTATAAGCTTTGATTCTTTTAGACTGCGTAGTAATATCCAACACTCATTTCCTTGACACTTACGTAATCAGAAAGAAAAGGTGGTGAAGGGTCTGTTTGTCAGTACGATGGCGGTTTGAGGTGGCTCGGTGGTGGTCTAGAGCGGTTGTAGGAAGCTGGTGAGTGGTTGTAAAACCTTTAGGCCGGCAATTTCCTACCAAATTCCATATATAGTTATTATTAAGATACTATAAAATAGTACAAAATACTCAAGTTATTATTAAGATACTATAAAATACTACAAAAATTCCACAAACTTATTATTTTTCTCAAGCTTTTAACTTACACCATACTTGCAATCACTTGATTGAAAGATGTCGTCCCCCTTGCTTCTCATCCTTGTCATTGACCGGCCTCCATATCACAATCATTCTCTTTCAAGATAAAATTCACAATTGTCACGCTCTTTCTCCCTCTCCTTACAGCAAGAACATCACACCCACACACTTTCAAGCTCTTAAACCATTTTTACCACTAAAACCCCATCCCGTTTAGCCTCCAAAAACGAATTCATGATACTACAAGTGTTGCAAGTTTCACAGTTGTCTACAATATCATTTTATGTAAGTGTGAGTCCATAATTTTTTAGGTTTGAAAGCTCTAATCACACAAACTCTAAGCCTAAGTTTTATGGCAGCAAACTAAACTGCAATCATAGGTATTTCATCTCTAGAAGTTAGCCATCTCAAGTGTTAACAACATTAAAACCTCCATATTTAAGATTAAAACTATACATATATGAAACATCAACACTTGTTTTGGTCTTGGTCTTTTTGGAGTAATTTCACAGGAGTATTTTTCACAGTAGCAATGTTTGATTCATCTAACAAAAATCGCTCCACAATTTTGTTCAAATGAAGGTATAAGCACCAAATCCAAAACTATGTCTTCTCATTATGTAAAAGTACCATAAAAAGCATTTTAACATATTTTTAAACAAGATTCATATGATTTAAGACTTATATATTAAAATTTATATTTATAGAATTTACTAATATTTAAATGATGAAAAACTACATAAAAGTAACAAGATGAAAATATATGTCGATAAAACGTAAAATCATACTGTCAATCATCAAAAATCTAAAACCCACATGATTATTGTAAATTTTGATCCAAGGCAGTTTCCAAAGTTTTATTTTCCTAAAATATACTAAAAATGGTTCACCACGGTAAAATCGGACCTGAACCCAAACCCCTAAATAATAAAGGGGTATGTTATAGATACACCCTATTTATTTTCATCTTCTCTATCTCTCTCTATACATACATATAGATACATGGAGAGAGATAGAGACAATATGGTGTCTAAATAACAAAAAATGATGTTTGTATAACACAACCCATAATAAAAGTTATAAATTTGAAGATTATAAAATGGACATGATGTAAAATTGGACACGTGCCTGTCTCCGTTGCGGTCTACTAGCAATATTGTGTCATAATTTGTGTTATGGCTTCCACCTTGTTTCATAGAATTATTCTTATATTTATTTGACTTATTTTTTAGAGTGTTACATAATATTTTAGACCTGTATGACTTTGGTAGTATTTTAAACACTTAAGTATTGTATTTTGAAGATTGAAAACCTATTTAGACATTTGTTAAGTTTTAATCAAGTCATGCTTTAACACCGCTACTAAAAGTTTTGATATCAATGAATCCTGTAAAACCTCGAAAATCCCCGAGTGTGATAATACATGTACAAAACAGGTAGAAATTTTATATGTGATTTGAAGAACACCGATAGAATAGAGTATGGTACACGAACATAATGTATGCTGAATATAGCTTCACATAATTCATAGTTATACAATTAATTATTCTCACGTTCTAAAGTAACTATTTTGATTTTTTTTTGTTATGTGTAATTAAAAAAAGTTTCTTTTATCATCCAAGGGGTCACATGTTTACTTTGTGCTTTTAACAATTAATCACTCTAAATACATAATAAAATGATACATAAATTGGTTTAGTGATGTGCTACAAGTACTCCACTCATCCATGGTAACCTAACAATTCAAATATTATAATTAGATGTCACGCTTAACATAACAAATGTATTTTTTTTAATATGTGGATGGTTTCAAAGGACAATTGTTTAATCTTACATTCTAACTCGTGGGTATCTTTTGTAGCGCAAGAAGAGTCCATGCATGATTTTTTTAAACATTTTTCCGGACGTATGTTGACGAAACGCGTAATACTGTTGTTTTATGAGCTCTAGGTTGTGTTCAAGTCGCATCAAACATACTTATGTATACAATTTGAAGGTAAGAATGCATACATTGAATATGAAATCATCCAATCCATCTATGATCCTACGTAAAACATAAGCTAACTTTTACATAAAAGGGATCTAAGTTTTATATAAATTGAGAGCTTAAATAACGACTAGGGCTGCAAACGAACCGAACGAACACAAACAAGGTCTTGATCGTGTTCGTTCATTAAGAAAATAAGTTGTTTATAAACTGTTCACGAAAACTTACCGAACGAGATTTCGTGTTCGTGTTCGTTCATTAAGGAATTAAAATTGTTTAGAAACTATTCACAAACACTTACCGAACGTAAACGAACACAAACAAAGACAAACGGACACAAAACAATGTTCATGAACATAAACAAACACAAACGAAAAGTTCCTAAACACAAAAATACAAACAAAAATATATTTATTTTATAATAAAATCACGAACACAAATGAACATAAACGAACACATTACCGAATGTTTACAAACATAAATGAATGAACATATATCTGTTCATATTTGTTTATTTAGCTAAACGAACATAAACAAACTTTCCACTCAACGGTTCACAAAATGTCCGCCGGACGTTCCGTTCGTTTTCGGTCTTCACAACTACCATTGTTATTATCATAATTTCAACTAAAGACCCTTTCTATATGAACACAAGAGTTTGACCACAACAAACATTCTACATAGTGAATCAAACCATTGTCTCTTCTTTCATCTTCTTCAGCTGCTGAAACACCAACAAATAACAATGGCTGCTGAAGTAAAGAGGAAGATTTCAGCAGCATCAGCAAGATCACACACCAGAAAATCAAAATCAGATTCTTCTTCCACTTTCACTTCAGGTATTTCAATGCTTCCGTTATAGATTCACTTTTAGTTTTTGATTTCACTAACGTCAACTGTTTAGTCGGTGATTGATTGTTTCCGACTTCATTGGAATATAGATCCGCAAAATGTTAGCGATTTGCCGATTTTAGGTTTGAAATTGGATTATGTGATATGTTAAATTGAAGTTAACATTGACATTAGTTTAGATTTGATTTCATGACGTTTTTGGTCAAAGGATTGATTATTTAAAGTGCAACTTGATTTAGGTTTTCGGATTCGGTTAAGACAAAATGAGAGTATCATTTAAATCACAAAAATATATGTGAATCATAGGCCTTTATTAGGGTGTTAATTAGGGTTCATAAGGATGGTCAATTTGGCTGTAAAAGTCTAAATATGTTTCTACTACCAGCAACTGTTCTAAACTTCTAATTAAGATTTGTTATTGGGAATATATGTGCTCTGAACTTAAAAAATTCATGGATCTAAGTTTAAGCTATTAGTAAGCCTGACAAAATGACCGGATCGCTAGTCGGGGCAGGACGAGTGAGGTCACGACAGGTGATTTTAATAAAAAAGTATCAATCTGTATTTGACTCAAATCGGCTCGGGTTGGAGAGAGTTGTAGAAAAAGGTATCCGAATGAGTTCACCCGCTATATTTTTAGGGAGTGGTTAAATAGACACACCAATATTTTAAATCAACACCCCAAAATTTCTATACGGGTCGTATAGCCCCATACGCGTCGTATAGGGGGTCGTATAGCCATATACGGGGCGTATAATCCCTCTGACAGCCCCCTGAATTTTTCCTCGTAGTCAGTGTCGAAATTTGCTATACGCGTCGTATAGCCCTATATGTGTCGTATAGGGCTATATGGGGCGTATAGCTCTCTGACAGCCCCTCTGAATTTTCCTCGTTTTCAGTGTATTCGACCCTATACGCCACGTATGGACCCATACGCGGCGTATAGGGGGTGTCGATTTATATGAGTGGGTGTCTCTTTATTAGGACCCTATTTTTATGGCCGCTAGTGGTGTTGGTCCATTTGGATTGTTTTAGGTTGGCAAGTTTTTTAAGAGTGATCCATTTTGAACCGTTGTATAATTTAATAGATCCAAATTTACCCATTCTATAATTTGATTTGACCCAGATGAACCCATATGCAGTTTTTCCCTCAAATCAACCAGTTTATTGAAGAATGGTTCATGATTACTACCTTTAGCATTAGTCATAAGTGTTCAGTTAAATTATCATGATCTAGTTCAGCTTCAAACCTCATTCAAACATTTCAATATGTTGTGCTTGGAACATTTCAGGGATTTTCTTGAAATTTCTACTTGTCTTCTTTACCGGGTTTTTAGCATGGGCTTATCAAGCAGCTTGTCCACCCGCCCCCAAGAAAGTCGGGACTCCAGACGGGCTTCCCATTACAACACCAAGAATCAAGCTTAAGGATGGAAGATATTTGTCCTATAAAGAATATGGTGTACCTAAAGAATCAGCAAAATACAAAATAATTTACGTCCATGGCTTCGACTCTGTCAAGCATTATGCTGTTATTGCCACATCAGCATCTCGCGTATGGTTTCTTTCGTGTGTTGTTGATCATTTGTTAGTTTCAGTATCAAGGATGACTAAATAATTGGTTGACTTTACAGGCACTGATTGAAGATTTGGGGATTTATATTGTTGCGTTTGATCGACCTGGTTATGGAGAGAGCGATCCAGATCCTAAACGGACACTAAAGAGTTTGGCTTTAGATACAGAAGAACTTGCTGATCAACTGGAACTTGGGTCCAAATTTTACGTTGTCGGGTTTTCGCTGGGAGGCCAAATTATTTGGTCTTATTTGAAGTACATTCCTCACAGGTATGCGTAAAATTTGTGTTTCAAAGTATCATTAATGTCACTCTTTTATAGTAGTATAAGTTTGAGTTGAAAATGGAATTTATTTTTGCTGCATTCAAGAGGATTAGTGTCAGAGGTGGCGATTAAGACCCATTTTGCATATGAATAGGTTGATTCGTTTTTTTGTTTATTTGTATCTAAACAGGCAAACATGATTAATTAACATAAAGTAAGGTTATAAGGAAACAGGTTGAAAGAAAGTCTCCCGGCATGTAGTCTTAGTACATATAACCTCTTAAATCATTTTGTATATAAAGCTAGATTATTCTTAGAAGGGGAAATACCAAATAAAAGTAACCAAATATCTCAAATTTTGACATTGTGGGGAAGAAGTAACTTCCTATCTCATCAAAAGGAGTGAAGGTTCAACATTTGACTAGTTTAAGAGTGTGAGCTTTATTTGACAAATATAGGGTACCAAATTTGTTACGTTTCTGGGCAATTTGAAAGTTAAAATAATAATAATTGAATTGTACTCCTAAGTTTGTCAAAAAGATGAACTATCATTAGTAATTTTGTCAAAAAATGAACTTTCACTCGTATTTTTGTCAAAAACTGAACTTTCACTCGTATTTGTCAAAAACTAAACATTCACTCGTATATTTGTCAAAAACTGAAATTTCACTCTGATAAGAGAGAGAGAACTTCATGAACCCAAACTGCCAAATTTGTGATCTTTGGTTATAGCCTCTTGTAGAAATGCAAGTTAAGGTTGCATACGTGAGGCATGGCACTCTCCCAGACCCCACGCACGCAGAAGCTTTGTAGCACCCGGTTTGCCCTCAAAGTTATATAATTTATGTAATTATACCAAACGCACCACTAGTTTAATAAAAGAAATTTAAAATTTTGGGTAAGTTATTTTATCACTGATATTATTTCATGTTCAACCTAAAAATCATTCCCTACTTAATATTTGAAATTCCTAATTTCATGCAACCTAGATTAAAAGTACTTTTTTGTGTTAATCTAACTATAGTTGTCATATATTTATATGTGATAACAGATTAGCAGGAGCAGCTCTTATAGCTCCAGTAGTTAACTATTGGTGGCCAAACTTGCCATCAAACTTATCTCAACATGCATTTTCAAAGCAGTTTCTTCAAGATCAATGGAGTCTACGGGTCGCTCACTATGCTCCGTCATTGACCTACTGGTGGAACACTCAAAAATTGTTTCCTAGTCTAACCGTTATTGCTCACAGCCCTGATATTCTTTCCCGCCAAGATAGAGAACTCGTGCCTATATTTACGGCCGGCAGAGCTGCTGTAGAGGTACCAAAAATGCAGTTTGTTGGTTTACCAATATGCTTACCGGTTTGGCAAAATGGGCGGGTTTGGTAGCGGATCAAAACCGTGTACCCACAGGGGCCCAAAACAGATTTTTTAAGAGAACTTAATTTCATATTTAAAGCTAGTGTGTCAAATACGATAATGATTATATTTTGATTAATGGTCTATGTTTTGAACAGAGATGATTTAGGAGGCTTTAAGCTCTAAAAATACACCTTGGGCGACTTTCGATCCATTTGACATGGTAGAGATAAAATAAATAACAACACTCGACCCATTCATAAGTTAATGGGTTGAATTTGGTACACGTACTATTTTCTTTGTGACGGGTCAAAATTGGTACGCGTATGTGTCAAATATTAATGAAACGAATATATTATTTCAACCTTCAAGGGCGTGGCGCTATGGTAAGCGCTAGTCTTCCTAACAGAGTTCAGTTTTAAATCCGGTTCCACTAGTTTTTTGCCTTGAACCCTTTTGAAGGCCACATGGCGCAAGCTGTTGTTTTTACCTAAACTCATTGGTTAGCAGGGTAGTGGTTGGGTCTCACAAGTTTTCTGGTAACGGGTTGTCACGGTTACATTTGTTTAATACTAAGGGTAAGAAATCTGATTCTGATATATGTGGTTTTGTTGATTCTTTTTCATGTTATGAAGGGACAAGTAAGGCAACAAGGAGAATACGAATCAATCCACCGCGACTTGAATATTGGATTCAGTACATGGGAATTTGACCCCACTGAAATTGAGAACCCGTTTCCAGAAAACCAAGGATCCGTTCATATATGGATGGGTGATGAAGATATTCTTGTGCCGGTAACACTGCAACGGCATATAGCCCAACAACTTCCATGGATAAACTACCACGAGCTCACGGGCGCAGGCCACATGTTCCCTTATGCCGATGGCAACAGTGATGCCATCCTAAAATCACTTCTACTTGGTCAAAGTTAGTTTAAAACAAGCATTTTGGACTTCATTCTGCTTCCTAATGTCTTAAACAAACCATTATCGAGGTAATATTGTACAACTGTTATATTTGGTATTACCCTTTTAAGGTATATAATTGTAATTATAACATATTTTGAGATAATTTTGCTTGTAAACAATCACTAAGCAGTTATAATAACAATTGTACTAAATCTTACCCATTTTGAGATAAAAATAAATATATGCTAAGGAGTTCATGTTTCTTGCTTATTTACAAGCTGGATCGAAAGCAAGGCTTATCAGGGACACTGAATCGGCTTGAACTGATTCATCGTCATCATTTCTATGCCATGACCACTTAGCATGACTCGCATTGACCACCTCGAGTTGCCCGTGCCCAAAACTTGCTTCCCTGAATGCTGATATTGTTGGTTGTGGTTCGGTGTAGCTACAAAACATGATGTTCTTAACTTGTTAATGATTGAATTGTGTATTAGAATGAAAAAAAAAACAGTTGTTTGATTGAGTCAACTCACTTGCTAGCAAGACCATGTAGGTTGCCTCCATCCCCGATTGTTATATGCACCGGGCCGCAGTTATTAGCTTCTTTATTGTAAACACGGTTCTACAAAAAAATTAGTTTGTTCATTGTGCGAACTTAAAAGTTAAAATAACACGAGTCTCATTGATTAGCAGGGTATTGATTACCTAACTAACAGGTGACGGGTTCTCACACTTAATAAAAAAATAAGTTAAAATGATCGTTTAGATTTGGATTTATGAGTAAGTTGCTTACAAAACGCTCGTAGGCATGAACATGTCCTGCAAAAACGACATCAACACGAGCTTCATAAAGCAAACCCTCCATTGATTCCATCATACCAACCGATTGTATTTCCCCTTGATGATCATGGTTAGAATTATACCATGGTGCGTGGATAAGCACCACGAGCCATGGCGTTTTTCTCCTATCAACCTTCTTCAAATCAGACTCCAACCACCGGTACTGGTTCGACCCAAACCCAAACTCAGCATAGGAACCCAACATGACAACATGGACCCCCGACACCTCAAACGAGTAGTACAAGTTAGAACCAGAACCACTCTCCTCAAATGGCATACGCCACCTCGCATTGTAAGCAATAAAGGTGGCCGGGGTAGCAGTGATATTCTCACTATCATGGTTCCCTTGCGTCACCATCCACGGCCGCCTGCTCGCTAGCGGCTCCACCAGGCGGCCGAAGGAGTCCCACAACGGCTCCACCGAATCAGCATACGACAAATCTCCAGGTAGTAGAAACACATCATACTCAGATTTTGATATATGTTCAAGTGTAGATTGTGTCCATCCAGTTTGCCCAAGATCACCTATTAAATTTTTTAATCCCCATTATTTAATTACTTCATATCAGTAACTATAATGCTTAAATTGAACAACAAAAGCTGCAAACCCTAACCTGAAACGGCGAATTTGATCGGAAACTTCGCCGGAGGAGTTTTGAGGGAGTACTCCGGCGATGAATCAGTAGCAAAACTGTAATAATACTCTGTATTCAGATCCAAAGGACCGATTATCACCTCATGTATTTCACCTGAAGTGTAATTCAAATGTTCATACGAAGAAACGACTCCGGTGGCTGAATACTCATATCTCCCCGGCGATTTACCGTAGTTGACGGTGGCCGGAGTATGTTCGTCGGTGATCCATGAAATTCGCATTCTATCTTTACCGATTAACGACACATGAACCTGTAAGAATCAAAATTCGTTTGTAAGTTGTTGTTAATCGAACATAGAGTTTTCAGTTTTCAGTTTTCAGCAATTGTGAGGTGAATTTGTTACTTGTTGTGGAGTTGTAGGATCAGCGTCGTCGGAGAGTGGTGATGTGAGAGTCTGACGCGGCGGAGGGCGGTGGTATGCGGCAGCTCCGGCGAGTATGGCGGCGGCAACCACCACCAGTGTACATAACGTTTGATGCATCATATGGGAATTAGAGGGGTTAACAACCGTTAATGCATGTAATAATCAGTGTAATTGGAGTTACAAAAGTCAGAAGAAAAGTTGCATTATGAAACTATCTGCTTCAGTTTGAAATTTCCTCATACGTTCACATATGTTTGGCCGCCATGAAGGAATGAAATTTCTCACTTGCGTCTCACACATGCTCACTCTCTTACTTAAAAATCTAACATACTTTCTCTCTCTACTCTCCTTCACCTTCCACTCACATCTCATGTTTTTGCGTATGAATATGGGTGAAAACGAGTCGAGCCGAGCCTGAGCTCGTATAGGCTCGAGCTAGGCTCGTGATGACTAAGGAGAGCTCGAGCTTGGCTCGTTTCGAGCTTTATTTTTAAAGCTCGAGCTCGGCTTGACAAATATTTTTTCAAGCTCGAGCTTAGCTCGTTTATTTATTTAAATATTATTTTTAATATTTTTATATTTAGTTTTGATATATATTTATTTTTTCAAGTTCGAGCCGACTCGAGCTCAATACGTGAAGCTCGGGTTCGATAATTAAATGAGTTTTTTTTCAAGGTCGAGCTCGGATTGGGCTCGATAAAGCTAGGCTTGTTTCGAGCTTTTTTATTAACCCGATCTCGAGTGGCTTACGAGCGGCTCGGCTCGTTTGCACCCGTATGTACGAACTACCACACCCCTTCTCTCCTTTGTCTGATCATCTCTCTCCTTCACAACACGCTCTCTCTTCTTTAAAAACATACAAAACACCCTATTGAGATGCATTTAGTATGGATGATTAACAAACTAGCTCCACAAAGATATCTTTAAAAAAATAGTGCTTTGAAGAGTTATATTACATAACTAGCTTTAGTGAACCTGTGTATTACACAGGTTGAATAAATAAAATATTAAATAGAATAAAATTTTATTAATTATTAAATAATATGTGATTTAAATTATGTATGAGTAAATACTATAAGTAATAAAACAATGATGTCAACTTTCTAAAAATTTATTTTTATCCTTTCTTTGTTTTTACTAAAATATAAATCAAACATTTCGTTTAAAAACAAAACACATTTAAAAAATTTCATTTTTAAAATATTTCATGTTTTAAAAAAAGTATGATGTTTGTTCTAGAAAATTATCTTTTTATAAAAATTTGTTTCTCTAGAAATAAACATTAATAAAAAAATCTATTTCTTAATCTTTTTAAAAATAGCTTATAATCAAAACATAGAATTAAATAATATAATTAGTAATTAATTGAGTTATTTAATAGGAGAGAGAAACGAAAAAAATTGTTAAGAGTGAATGTAGTGTTACCATGTGGCATCTCTAGTTATTATTTTATGTCATGTGGAATCCTTAGTTACCCTTTTTTTAGTGTATTTTGGAGAAATATACAAAAACTAATGTTATATAATTTCTAGTGTAATCGAACGATTAAAAATTTGACTTTCAGGTTTTGAAAATGATAAATCATAAGTTTTTAAAATGAGCTCAGAAGAAGTAAAGTCAAGTCTTACTAAGTTTGGTTAGAAAATCCAACTTTACTTTCTCAAAAAGATTGAAACTGCCATTAATTTCACAAACAAAACTACTCACGTGTTATATTAGTTTTTTTATTTATATTTTTTTAAAACTTATTTAGCTTCAACACTATAAACATCCACTAAGATTCAAATATTTCACGTCATCACTACTTGTATACATTACTAATCCATGTGTACAGATTATAAAGCTAGATTTTTATAAAAAAAACTCTATCAATCATGGTTACATACTATTTTTTTTGGTCCAAACGTAGAGAAAAAGTCAATTCAAGCTTTTGCTAATCAACAGACTTATAAAGCTGAAACTCCCAACTTCAACATCAATATCGTCATTGTCTTTTGTTCATTTCAGACGCGATTTGGTTTGTTACGAAAACCCTTGCGTGGTATTGCATAAACGTGTTTTCAATAACTCTATTAATCATGGTTATGTACGATTATCTACATCCGAAGTTAGAGAAAAAGTCAATTTTTTTTTTCAAGTCGGCAGACTCACAAAGCTCAATCCACCAACTTCAAGTGTCAATGTCTCGGTCGTCTTATGCTTGTTTCAGATATGAATTTGATTCGTTATGCAAACCTCTCGTACTAGTGCATAAACGTATTTATTAGAAAGTCTATCAGTCATGGTTACACGCGATCATGTGTCTAAAGAAAAAGAAAAAGTTAATTTTAGTTACTTTTTAGGTCTTCATCTAGCTTTTGTGGTTTATATATTACTTTGATTACTGTTAAAAAAGAAGTTATGGTGTTTTTGTTTTGAAACTATGTAAAATTGTTGCATCAAATATCACTCAATTGGGGTTAAGAACTTAAATTCAACATATGGTAAAAAGTTCACATTACTAGCTTATTACAAGCTGGATTAGAAGCGAGACTTCTAATCCAAACCGAATCAGACTGAACTGATTCGTCGTCATCATTTCTATGCCACGACCAGAGAGCATAACTTGCATTCACCGCTTCGAATTTCCCATGCCCAAAACTTGCTTCCCTAAACGCCGATATTGTTGGTTGCGGTTCTTTGTACCTATAATACATGGTTTGTAAACAATTACTAGTAATCAAACACACTTCTTGAAAAAAAAATAACATTTTGTTTAAGTCTAACTCACTTGCTTGCGAGACCTTCACGATTACCTCCGTCTCCGATTGTGATATACACTGGGCCGCAATCATCAATCTCTTGATTGTAAACCCGATTCTGTTAGTAAGAGATAAGTTAGTACGTTTATCGTGTGATTGTTTTAGATTGAAGTAACTAGGAATTAAGTAGCTTACAAAACGCTCGTAAGCGTGGACATGCCCTGCGAAAACGATATCTACACGAGCTTTGTAAAGCAAACCCTCCATTGATTCCATCATATCGACCGACTCCTTCTCACCTTGATGAGCATGGTTAGAGTTATACCACGGCGCGTGAACCAGCACCACGAGCCATGGTGTTTTGTTCCTATCAACCTTTTTTAAATCCGTCTCTAACCATTGGTATTGGTTTGAGCCGGAGTCAAAATCGGTGTAGGAACCTAACATGATGACGTGAACCCCCGAGACCTCAAACGAGTAGTACAAGTTAGAAGTGGAACCACTTTCTTCAAACGGCATACGCCACCTTGCGTTGTAGGCCGTGAATGGGGTCGAATGGATGGCTGGGATTTTTTCAACCTCGTGGTTGCCTTGTGTCACCATCCACGGTCGTTGGCTCGCTAGCGGCTCCACAAGGCGCCCGAACGAGTCCCAAAGTGGTTGCAACCTATCGGCATACGATAAGTCTCCGGGTAGTAGTAACACATCATAATTTGATTGTGAAATGTGTTCAAGGGTAGATTTGGTCCATCCGGTTTGTCCAAGATCACCTATCAAGTTCCATTTTATCACTCACATTAACATAAATATTCATCCGAGCTAAAATGACTTTTTTTGTTATTTTAACGGTCATTTTAGCTCTATACATATTTAAATAAAAATATGATGATCTTGATACCTGAAATAGCAAATGTTATTGGGAAGCGAGGCGGAGGAGTCTTGAAAAAGTACTCTGACTTCGAATCAAGGGCAACACAGTAATAATACATAGTACCTGGATCCAGTGGACCTATTATTACGTCATGTATTTCACCTGAAGTGTAGGTTAGATATTCGTAAGAAGAAACCGTCCCATTAGCTGAACGATCGTATTTCCCCGGAGATACACCGTAGTAAACCGTCGATGGAGTATGATCGTCGGTAATCCATGAAATTCGGATTCGATCTTCACCGGCCAAAGATATATGAACCTGTTATCACTCGGTACTTATTTATACAAAATTGAAAGATGCTTCTTGTGTTAAGGAATGAGTATTACAAAAGTACGATTTAACATTGTACATTTTTATATAAATTATTAACTTTACAGCTACAAAATAAAAATATAAAAGAAAAAACGTTTTATGAATCCTTATAAAACAAATTGTTAGTATGTAATGGACACGTGTCATTTAGTTGCCAATTATAGCTTGTAAGGTACAAACAAACAAACGTATCTTTGTGAAGATACCAATATGACAAAAGTTTATCACATTCAGATGTTACCGTCTTCATCTAGTGTTGGGAAATTCAAATTGTACTTGTATTGGATTATATGATTACGATGAAAGATAATAGATTTTTTTAGTGTGTAATTGAATTACCGACGGGACACTTCAAGACCCGATTATTTTTATTACCCGAGTATGGAACCTTGACGTATTATACTGGTACTTTCCCAAAAAAAAAAGTTTGTATATCAATTCGTTCCATCATCTCGAACCAAAGACCACACTTAGGAGAAATCCACCTATTTTTTTCTCATCAAGACTTATAACACTCACAATTTGAAAATGACATCACCATTTAAACACCTTGATACCATTAGATTATAAATTTAATGTTATATTTATATGTATCATAACATCAAAAAACAAAAAGAAATAAAAATAAAACAAAACAAAACAAAACAAAACAAAACGTGATGATATGTGAATATATGACATTTATATACTTATGATAATAATGTCGTATTTATGATATTGTTTTTAATAGCAATACCTCATTTGGACTCCATAAGTTACACATAACGAGATTTAAACCTATCTGATCTTTAAAAAGTATTTGACATACAAATGATCAAATTTATGATATTATATATCTATTTCTATATGAATACACAACTAGGATGAATAGTAAAGATAATTTAGGTAATTTTTGAAAAATTTATAATAAAATTGATTAACATAAACTTTTTTCTTCACTACCAACTCTTACTTTGAATAACTTAACAAAATAAGCAATAAATATATACAAAGTTTCATATAAGATTTATGTATTTTATTTTAATTTTACAGAACATTTATATTTAGAAAAAAAATCATAACATAGGACATATAAATATTGAATGGCTTTATAAATAACTTTTTAAAAATCTATTCAATACAACAGTTAAAATATTTGCTTGAGTTTTCTTGTCATTATACCGCTAAGAACTTTGATGGTACACATATAGTCATAATTTTCATAATTCAGTTTGATTATATATTTGAGGGATTTCACATATTTCATCTTCTACCATGAATTACATATTAGTAGAATTACATATTTTCACAAGTTAAAAAATTAATTATATATTTCTTCTATTTTATTATATTAACTTAATAAATAACTGTATTACTCTTATTTTTATTAAGGAATTTTTACATACTTATTTTTAGATATCGTAATTGTTTAAAACTTTGGCAACTATTTTTATATAAAATATGTAACTTTGATTATTAGTGATTGTTGTTTTAAAATAAAGTTTTAAACTTTCAAAGTTAGAGATTAATTTTGTTGATTTTATTTATACAATAGGCTCGAATATGAGAAAGTATGCAATTGATGATCCTAGGAAGGAAAATATGTAAAAACCGCTTAAATAAAATAAGAGTAAATTAGTTATTAAATAAGTTGATCTTAATGAAATAGATAAATATATACTTAACGATTTAAAAATAAAATATATGTAAAAAAATTTAGACTTTGGGAAATAGGTAATTATTTATCTTAAGAAAGATGAGATACTTATGTGTGACCGCGGATTTTACGGTAGCAGTACTTCTAGCTCTACATTATGAGCAGAGAAATATGTAAATGACGTTATATTTTAATAGCACTTATCAAAAGTTGGCTTTTTCACCCTTAATCCAAATTTACTTCTAACTCTACGTTATTATTCACCGCTAGACCTGAACTCGACCTTTTTAAGAGAAAATCATTTTAAACATCTTCTATACCGTGACATCAAATTATTTTGATATAACCTATTGGTTTGTAATTTTGGGTTTCTAATATCAAATAGGGTACATTAGTGTTGAGGTTTCTCAACAAATCAGATATATATGAAATGCAAGTCACAGTCACCGGCAGCAATAGAAGTAAGAAATGATTAAAATGAACCTATAGATTAGCAAAGTGAGTGGTAAATAATAATCACGGAGCTTTCGTGATGATTTTAAAAGTAGACAGTATGTGTTCGCTGGTAAACAAAAATAATAATCACTTACTTGTTGCGGAGTGCTAGGATCAGCATCTTCCGCGAGTGATACGGTGAGCATCTCCCGCGGTGGTGGCCGGTGATACGCATCAACAGCTTCTACAACTCCGGCGACGACGACAACGACGACCAACAACATCACCGGTAGCCATAACTTCTGAAACATTGGTAAGAAGATTTGGAGCTTGAGTATAATAATATCTGTTGGTGAAATATGTCGCTAATTTATCAATGATTTGTGGGTTTAAAGTCAAAACATAGGCACGGTTCTGCCTCAGTTGTTATGACATTTATTCTCCTTTTCGTACTATGTTATCTGTATCTATATATAATATAAGATACAAAATATGTAATGTTATTATATTCTGTAATTGTTTTGTATCTCTATTTGAATTTTGAATGATGTTATGTTTACTTAATATGAAATTATAAATTTAAATATGTTTATTTTTATGTTTAGACGTGAGTAATCTTTCATTACATAAGAATTTTGGTTACGAGAGTTTCAAATGTAATGGACGAATATAAAAAGATACCGTTTCTTTTATTTTCGTAAAGTCACTTTAAAGAACTTTTATTATTATTTTATTATCATTAAACTTTCATTACATGTTAGGGGGTTGTTTGATATCAGCTTACCCGGTTCAGTCAGAGCTGACTGCTGATCGTGTAAGTGGTCAGGCTGTTTGATTTTCCTTCCTCACCTTCTGACCGAGTCCCTTGCTTCTGGTCCATAATTTCCCTTGCTTCTGACCGAGTCCGGCTTTCCCTTGCTGCTGACCGAGTCATTCATACACGCACGTTTCAAACAGGGGCTTAGTCTTGTAAAGTTAGAGATATTTACTAGGTTATCGCATTTTTATAGCTACAAAGATTGATGTTTATATAAATAAAGACATTTTTAATTGAAAGTCGGGTGTGTAAATACTTAGTTAAATTGATTAAATTTTTTTTATATGTATGACGCGCGACATAACCCACTAGTTTTGATTCCAAAGACTGATGTTCATATATGTGTATATATTAACATTTTTATATTAATTTCAACCTCACATGATTCATAGACCCGTGTCGAAATTATAATTTCAATCATTTTTATTTAAAATCAAGGTTATGCATATGTGTATTTAATAATTTATCATCAAGTTGATCAGTGAAGTCTTAACATTTGAATGATTTTTCTAAATTTAAAAGTTGTTCGAACGCTTATTTAATATATTACATAACTATGGGTGACAAATGAGTGAACCTTTTTAGACCAAAGTATAATCGAACCAACCCGAGACCAGAACTCTAAAATCAAGAACCAAGGATCGACAGGTCGTATTTATGCATCGTGGGTATTAGTTATTGTCAATTGTAGTCTTTTGGGCTCGGGTTCTCATCAGGTCGGTCTTTTCTTTTTCTCGAGTAGGATCAACACATCTGCTCACCCTTAAACGTAACCGGAATCAATCAATTATTATATATATACTAATTTTCAACTTGTAATGCATCATTAGTTGTACTTTATGTTTTTTAAGTTGTACCTTTGTATTTTTTTATTAACTCTTTTTAAATTTTAACACTAATAGTTTTTATCTTTTATATTTAACACTAATATTTATTTTTTACTTTCAACTTTGTTCTCGTATACTTTTAATCTATTACAAATTTTTCGTTTTACGTTTCAATCTAAAATTTTCGAGTTAGCATGCCTCAACATACGTACATGGTTCAATGCTTTTACCTTATTTTTTCTGTTTATCGATCGTTTTGTGTTTATGTTTTGGTCTAATTTTTGCACGTTTACACGCCGCAACGGGCGTCCATGGTTCAACGTTTTTACGCCTATGTTTTCTTTTCATGATTATTTCTTTTGTTTTGTAGGCTTTTTTAGTGTTGGTAATAGCTAGCGATGGTGTGACATTAAAGTTGTTCAACACGGTTTTACGCCACAACCGTAACGCGGTGGGACATAATACTAGTTTTATATAAAAACTCTAAATCATGACTGTCAATGTATATGGTCTCTAATTTGATTCTTATGCAAGGGATAATGCATGGAATATGCTGTTTTCGATGAATAATAAACTTGAGGCAGTAGTTTGCATTCACACACGAATATACCATGGGAACACGTTGATTAATTGTCCGACATTATTGTCCGTTACGACTGTTTTATTTAATGCTTAGAATGTCTATGTTATTATTCAGTGACGTGCACGACATCTAACGATACCTCGTCTCAACGATTCATGTGAAATTGATGTC